>JAEAOA010001897.1:6695000-6900000 GCA_016746295.1 Potamilus streckersoni
GTCTTATGTCCCCTGACTGGTACGTCACGTGACTCTTCCCTACGTAGCTACAATGTAAACTATAATTTAGGTAGCTGAATACATATCCGATTATACACAAAAAATATTAACTAAGAATGTAAACTAGCGTTATATTGTTTGAATTTGAACTTAAAACTTCATTATATATATATATATATATATATATATATATATATATATATATATATATATATATATATATATATATATATATATATATATATATATATATATATATATATATTTATATATCATACATTAAGTTCCTATTTTTCAAAATGAGTATATATTTTTTATAATTTAATGTACTTCCGTATCAATACTGTAACACACTGCTCTTACGTCTGACCAAATAATTTGGCGAACATTTGTTCAGCAATCATCTGTTTAGGGTAAGCAATGCTCACTGTTTCTCATTTAAACATCTGTCAATTTGTTTTAGCTTTATTCCCTTATTTAATTCTGTCAATTTCAAGACGCAATAATCGAATGCATGCTGCTTACTGCTCAGTGTTGGTGATCAAACAATGCATAGCTACTACAGACACGAGAGAAAAACGCAGTTTGTGTTAAGCGATGCCAAAAAGGCCTTTACAAAGTAAAATTTTAACTCTATTTATTTGCAGGCAGTAATGTTTAATAAAGAAACACTAGACACGTATACAGAAAGAATTATATATATATATATATATATATATATATATATATATATATATATATATATATATATATATATATATATATATATATATATATATATATATATATATATATATATATATATATATATATATATATAGCGCGATATTTTTCAGATGGTTTGTGGCATAAAAACAACACCATCATACGCGTGTTGGAGGGGCATTAAAAGGGACAAACACTCTAACCTGCAAAATTTTATTGTAAATAGAAGGATATGTAGTAGTTTGTGTATATACTCTATCCTGACTATTTTCTTGTTTGCATTTATTGTATTTGCACAATCATTTAATAATCAAAATGCGTTGAATTTCGAGATCAAATGGAAATAACCTACCCCTCAAGTTGTTATCTCCCTTTTATACAAGCAGGATGTGACGTCATTTGAGACGATTACTGTACAACAGGCATAAAAATACTCAGTGTCAGATAGAAACGATGTTTCAATGCGCAGTTCTGAATTGTGTGAATAAAAGCAGTTCCCGACAAATATTTTTTTCTTCACATTTCTATAGGACCCAAACGGGTGATTTGTATGGGCGATCAAATTAAAGAGAGAAGGGATTTATGACCGAGACATTTTGAGCATGAATGTTTTTCAAAAGACCAGAGACTCTTCAAACTATTGGGTCTGAGCCAAAACGTTAGCGTTTGAAGCTTGGTGCAGTGCCGACTCTTTTTATAAAAAAAAATATTTTTCTACTCTGATAACAAGACAGAACACGGGAAGCACGCGGCGAGTCGTAGTCGACATAGGCCGGGGAGCATCACAGGAGTCTGCAGTTTTATCAATAAAGCACGACGAAATTTCTGACTACATGAAATTTCGTCGTGCTTTATTAATAAAACTGCAGACTCCTGTGGGAGCATCAAGGACTCAATAATTCAGGAGTACCGTCAACGTTACAATACCTGAACGTGTAATTTCAGCCAATAAAGTTTAAAACCTCAGTAGCTTCTGATATTTTATTTTGCCATTATACACATACATTCACACATATTTCTAGAACTGTCATAAGTTTTCAGATTCATCAGTCAGAAGCGAGAATACATGAATCATGTGACGGTTTCAGATGAGAAGGTCATGCGAATCGTGCTCACTACACATGATGGTAATATTTTTTATATTTTTTTACCTCGCATATTTTACACCCTACGGAAAAATCGTCTATATGATGTGTCGGTAGAGTCTAAAAGGACAAAATAATTTACTGAATAGTATAGTTATTACACATAATTTCACAACAATTCAATCACTTTATACATGGCTACGTGGTATTTATTTTTTAACAGATTAGTTTATGGAGCCTTGGAAGAGGTAGGGGTGTAACATGTGCTCTCTCTCTCTCTCTCTCTCACACACACACACACACACACACACACACACACACGCACAAACACACACACACGCACAAACACACACACATTTTCTCGTCCGAGAGCCACTGAGATTGGCAACAAATATCCCATTCTTGGTTGGACATTGGAACACATTTACTACACAAGCACCTGTGTGGAAAAAAGGCTAAAATTATTTGAAAAAAAAAACTGTTGCCTGTTTGATATTTTAAATGTCCATTTCTTTGACGAACATTCATCCAATTATGACATGTACAATTCCATATCAATAGCTGTTGGATTAATCCAGGCTAAAGAAAGTGAAAACCAATTTTCAGCCTACCCCCCCCTACAAACTGGCAAGAAAAACTCTGATCTGTAATATTAAATTGTTTTGACTTAAAAGAAACTGAAAATAAGAAGAAAAATTAATGAACCAAAAAAAAAACTGTGAAAGAAATCGTAACCGACAGAAAATTATAGCCCTCTCCCTACCCAGTTTATTGATTAGATTTTGTATTGATATTTAGTTTGGTATTTAAAATTAAAAGGTAGTTTATAATCATCGTCATTGTCAGAACCTGACGATTCCTGTACATCTTTGTCACACGAATTTGTTCAGACATAAAAGGTTGGATGTTCATGAAATATTCTACCTCTGGATTGTCATCCACATCACTGACTGTCGACATAATTTAAACATTCAAGTACACCCAACCCATATAATGATTGACTGTATTATCATAGGAGTCTGCATTTTTTTCAATAAAGCACGACGAAATTTTTGACTACATGAAATTACCTTAACGGTCATATAAAATAATTATTTTATAATACCGTTAGGTGATTCCATGTAGTCAAAAATTTCGTCGTGCTTTATTGATAAAACTGCAGACTCCTGTGCTATTATCAACAATGCCAGCCTGTACAGTGTCTCAAATGACGTCACATCCGCTAATTTTTCAGGGGAGGGAAGTGCGTTAGTTTATTCAAGACGGATCGGGAGAGATGATCGGTTTTTCATAACTTTCTTCGTAACGAGTGAAAAAGAAAGGTAAAAATGTTCAGAAAATGATACTTATATATATATATATATATATATATATATATATATATATATAGATATATATACATATATATATATATATATATATATATATATATATATATATATATATATACATATATACATATATACATATATACATATATATATGTATATATATATATATATATATATATATATATATATATATATATATATATATATATATATATATATATATATATATATATACGGAGTTTGCTCGAATTTCAGTTTTGCATGTTAGTCCCCTTTAAGGCGACGTTGCAGCAAAGGGAGATAAGTGGGTAAATATTTCTTTTTGCATGAAATTGTTCTTTCATGGCAAATTTTTATTCCCTTTTTTAAGTGTGCAATTGGTTATCAGATGATCAAGTGTTGCTCATGTTATGAAAGTAGAAATAATAATAAACTAATGTTATTCATTAATAAAAATATTTTGAAGACACTACTAATTCACCAGTAAGTTCGATATAGTACCACTACCTCTCACCCCCGCCCTTTCCATATGGACTTATATTGACAATGTTTTCACTTGCAACATCTGAGACATCCATCTGAAGAATGTATCGAATGTAACTCGTGTGCCGGCGCATTGAAACTACTTGAATCCAGTGACTAATGATTGGATGCTTTGTTTTCAGACGTTATATATCTTCACACAATTGGAACATCTTAGATCATTTCCATCATGATAGAAACTTCATGGGTCCGGACACTTTTCCTATTCAGTCGCATGCTAATTTAGCTACGTTCCAACTATAAAGTCACTGAAGTTCTTGTCGTACGTGTCCTGCATTAATTGGGAGGTTAGACCCTATATAAGGTGGCAGGGTACAGTTTCGTAATTTGGCTTTCTTAACTTGAGGCTATCGTATGACTTTTTCAGCAATTCTTGTCTACGAATTAAAGATATGGATATATTTGTGAGCTAGGTGTTTCGGGCTTGTGTTGTTCTTGAAATTGATGTCAGGCATGCACACCTTCCATAGTTACTCTGCAATATATTGATAGTGAAATACCAATAGTTATCTAGGAAGAAGAGCTAGTCTCTCATAGCAGTAGACACGTAGGTTTGGGGCAAGGAGAATATCTCAAAAACGGCTTGGATGACAACTATTTTCAACTGCATCAGCCTGTTTAGTACACACTGTTTTGCAGAATTTTCATCTAGGAAAAGGGCTTGTATTTGCACAGTGAGTACCACATGGTGTCAAAAATGACCTTCGGACATGAAAATTGCGGGTATAAATTTGGGGTTTGGGTGCATAAACTTCTTCTGCTATGATCTGCCACTGACTTCTCTGGTCAAGTGGATAATATTTTTATGCTTTGTTTTAATATAGGTATCTCAAAATATGGAATTCTTGCCCTCACTTGTGTATTTGATTTTTTTATGAATTTTTTGTACTAGGTCACTGATTGCGGCATCAAATTTATACATAAAAACTGGCCCCTGCCCCTAAAACAAAGTGCATTGGGTCACAGATTTCAGTTCCAGACCAACGATTATGCCTCATTACTCACTGAAAAAATTACAGACAGACAGACAATCAGCTTTTAATGCTTACATTCTAACACAAAAACAAAAGAATGACTAAATGTAACCTAAGTATCACCACCAAAATCAGAGGAAAATATTCTTATAAAACAGACTTGGATAACTTTGGTGGTTGCCGAAGCGGAAGTAATAATGATGACATATCCAATCAGGACAACTTATTTATGACTACTTCAGCCAAACGTTTGTATTTATATGCCACAGCCATTTCATACTAACTCACGACGTCTTTTGAATTTTTAAGCAAGCAGTGAATGTGATTACCGTCCATAAGTCTGTAGTATTGGTGTTCCACGGGCTGCTCGTTTTGGGCTTGGTACTTTTGAAACTCAAAGTCTAAATTTGCGGTAGGTTCCTTAATTATTGAATGTTACATCGCAGTGAAAACTAAATACTAATACAAGCGAATTTTTATCTTACAATATGTTTTAAATATAAGTGATAAATTAAATTTTAATAGAATTTTAAATACATGTTTAAATTTAAATTTAGAAAGATTTTAACGAACTATCACATTTGCATATCGATTTTTAAAATAAAACTGACAAATATAACACTGCAAAGTTGACTAATGAATAATAATTAAAACAGTCACGTCAGTTAGTACAACTAGAACGTCTACTAATGTGTTTTTCATGTCCATCCTCTCTTTAATTCCATAAAACTATTATGGAAATCTATACAAGCAGATATGTCTTACTCATAATCACTCCTTCATAAACACATACGTTCACTGACTGGACTCATAGTAAGAGTACACATTACGAAAAGGCACAATATCAACAATAAAAACGTCTTGTGTTTTGAATGAAGGAATCATTTTGGATTTTAAAAATATATACCCGACAGAATTCAAAAATTATTGACATTTTGAACTATTGTATAGTTTAGCAATACATGCACGATGATAACTATTAGTATCAACCTCACAGACTATAATTAGAAACGTATTCTAAACTTTAAGAATTAAAATTTTAAATATAGAAAAAGGTAAAAGTTTAATGTATAAATTTGAAATTTCTATATTTAAAGTTTAATATTCCCAAACTGTCAATTTGATGAGTACCTAGAATTGTGTACTTTCGATTTTGATTTAAAAATTTTTTATGGCCAAGCCACTAACAGGCATTATATCAGAATTATTTTTGTTTCTTTATAGTCCGTACATTTGTTTGTGCATTTCGAAAGTTATAATCATGATCACCGTCCACATGGCACGGTATGGCAGGTGAAGGAGGTTAAGTCATATTTAGAACATTGCAAACCTTTTCTGAATTATCTGAGCAAAGCAGATTGCCAAACCAATTATATGTAGTTGCATGTTTCCAATTATATCCAAAATTATTTCTAGACTTGAAGAAGATGCTCAAGACATGTTCCAACAATGATTTTTGGCAAAGATTTGATATATAACGAATGTCCTAATCTGAAAAATGGAACCGAAATTGTAATATACCTGAACACTCTCAATAACATTTCAGTTCGTTTTCTTAACCGTCATAAAAGCACATCATACCATGTTTTGCTATTGTGAACATAGCCCAAGTGATGGCTAATAGACAATTGTAAAGATTTTTATATTCCGTGTTACAAAGACCGACTTATTATTGTTTTTTCCTTCGTAAGCTCCTTATTCAACTTTATGATGATGCTTGTACTTCAATGGATATATATATATATATATATATATATATATATATATATATATATATATATATATATATATATATATATATATATAGATATATTCACTGCATTTTTAATTGGGGTAGGGGTAAAACAGGCTTTTGTTGGGGTGCCTGTATGCAGTTTGATGGTTTACCTTTTCCAGAAGCCATACGTTTATGAAAGTAGAGTATATTATATGGATCTTATTATCTTGCCTGCAGTGACATCCCTAAGGATGGTGTCACCCAGTACGGTAACTCATGGTGTCACCCACATGAACCTCCTTCCTGCACAAAAGTTCAAAACGTTTATAGGCGGTAACTCATAGTGTTACTCCCATGGCACCCTCCCCACATACGAAAATTCAAAACTTATAGTCACGTGCGGTAACTGTCATCCCCATGGATCTCTTTTCTGCTCAAAAATTCAAATATTTTATAGACAGACAATTTGGTCTCAACCCTCTGATGGTATCATCAGGTGCGATCCGTACCCCACCACACACCCCTCTCCCGAACCACCCTAGTGATGCTACTGTTTGTCTGTTTCATTTATCATGAAATATAACGTCATTGAAATATTTGTTACTATTCGGATATTTTGTAAAAAGAACAAACTTGTATGTCAGAAAATAAAGAGACGTTTTATACGGTAATTCCGTGAGAATGCTCCTCAAGGTAACCTTACGAATATAAAGTAACAAAGGCATCACTATTCCTGTTCTCTCTTGTGTTATTTCCGGCGTCAAAACACGCAAGCGTGTGACTAATTGATCCATTATTTAACATTATCTGTCGGGAATCAGTCGAGTCCAAGAACTATACAATACATTTTGTTTTCATCTGTCTGACCAAACATGTTTCCGATATTTTATCAGATGGTTTGATACAAAATAGTTTCCTATGATACATGTGCAGCCTTATAAAATATGGCGTCGTTGTAATCATTGTAGGTAATATAATCTCATTATATATGATCAGACACTGTAAATGTAACTTTTCCTGTACCTCTGAAGACTGCGCCTTTCTCCATCAGAAATTATAAGTGGTAGTGATTACATTTCGATTATTTGTAAGGGGAAGGGACGTTAAAGTGTGTGTCGCTATCAGGAATCAAAGCTGGTTTGTCTGTTTCGCGTATTCCGGTAGTACATGAATGCAAAGACCATACTAAACCCAGACAAATGAGCGACTTCACCGATGCCTTTTTGAATGCCTGAACGTGCATAAACCTCAAAACGTCAAATCTACAAATGTTACAATTCGGTCGAATTATGTCCACACAAAAGAAGAATGAATAAAGCTTTGTCCGTCTAAATCGTAGAGGGAAAAGTAGTATGGACTTTTATTAGGTGATATGGAATCAATGTTAGCGTGCTCTTCATGCACTGTGAACGATTGCTCACTCGATGACTTATTCTTTTACGACAAACACGCATCTGGGTCACATATTATTATTATTATTATTATTATTATTATTATTATTATTATTATTATTATTATTATTATTATTATTATTATCCAAAATGATATGTCTTTACTGTACTCATGCACTATAATCTCAACGATTTCCGTTTAACGACAACTGACGCTTCGTAGTTTAACAACAGCGACGTCTGGTAGTTTAAAGGCAAATGACGTTTGTTAGTGTAACCACAGGGGGTTAGTTACCATGAAAAGTTTGAGTCTAGTCTGTAACAAATTAACACAAAGAAGACACTGATCCGCATCCATCGGTAGTTTCAGCCAGGCTACTTTATCCTAATTGCGTCTGCTAATTTCCAACATATGCAAGTCACAATCAAGAATAGTTGTTCAATTTTAAAACAACTCGCACACTTTGTTCAGTTTGTGACATACTGGGGAAAATGCAAAAATTGTTCGCCTATTTTGACGTCTAGATAAAAGATGGCCCGGCAGCATAATTTACATTCGGATAATCTTGGATTTCCCAATTGACCGAAAGGTAAGATCAGAGCAACCTCGAGCCTGTTCATCACTAAATACAAGCAGACGATATCAAAATAATAAATGGATCATTTTATTGTGTTGTGGTAAAATAAGCATAGTAGCGTAGATAATGCTAAATATTAGAATGTTAAAATGTGTTCAATATTTAAATTTACCGAAATCAATATTTGTTTTGGCCACCAAAATTAAAACGCATCACAAAAATGTACATTAATGATATTTAGTCCGGACTTGAGGTTGTTCTGATATTACCTTTTGGTCAATGATGAAATCCAAGATATTCCGAGGTAGACGGCTGAAATAGCGGACATACCGTACAAGAAAAAATATTAAATCAAAACAACCGGAATGTTTTCTAGAGCAAGGTTTCTTTATTGGTAGTTAGTTAAAATTATAACCTAGAAGCACTTATAACTAAGGAGCCTCTGAGGGCTTATACTCTGGGCCACCATCGGACGTCCCACAGACCCTCACCTACTTGTTTATGCTTCCACCCCACCCCCAGCGATGCTAAACTATTTTTCTGGATGATCACACAACAATCCGAATCACTTGACACACGACAGTAGATTAATTAAATCAAAAGCAGCCTTGTGATTGTGATTAAGGTTTATGCACCCTTTTTGGTCATTTCACAATCTACTTCGGATCTAACGACTTCAATGGTTTTAGTAGAATCTATACTGTGACAAATTGGCGGCGTGCTAAACACACCAATCTCTTTCACTACGGTTCGTTGCTAGGGAATGACCTCCGCGGTGTAATTTACCCAGTGTGGATAGATAGAAAGAAGAATGCAGATCACTGAACAAGTATATTGAAGAAATAAACACTACGAGCCCCCTTTCAATAAACAAATATAAAATTTAATCAGTTTATCAACATAATATAAAATGAAAAGAAATCAATGGCTTGGTTACAAAAGAAGGAAAATGGTACTAACATATACTCAAATAAAAAGACAATACCAATTTCTTTAAATGTAAAATTACTTTCAACGCTAACATACTTTCTTCATTGCCAATGAGATGTGACCTTTGAGTGCAACGATGAGAGACTTCATCACCTATTTTATGCGGTTATCAAAACTTCCGTTCGTCCCTGCTCTGCCGATCTTTTGTCTAGCTGTTTGGTCTTGGCCTCTTGTCCGTCGAACTCTGATTTAACAATCGTCTCTGGACTTAGATTTCGGCTTAGAATTTGCTCTGGTCCTGTGATTGGTTTAGGGATTTCTCCGGTTAATCCAGGAAAGCAGTTTCCTTCAATAAATACAATGTCTCGCAATAGACAATAGGTCACATTCCCAAGTATATCTATATTTTTACATTAATTCGGCTCAGAAAACAAAAGGCATAAATTCTGCCGCAGTAACTCATTGCTCCCTAACTGTTATGTTTACATAAACGGTCAATGCTTGTCCTGACCTTAATTCGAGCCACGCTAGGGGTGTTCAATTAAATTCAACTCAGCCGCATGAACCCGTATGTAACCCCCTTGACTTCTTACTCTACCAATCTAGCACTGTTAAGTTACATATGGATTAAACCATCAAATCTAACTATTCTAAAATAGTTTACTCGACCAATTAAATATTACAAACTAGCATATAGATATACACTTAGGAGATCAATTAAATATTACAAACTAGTATATGGATATTCTTTTCATATTATATCATACTAGACAGAGTTAATCCATAAAACTATGAAACATTGCCCATCCTTCCTTAAGCTTAATTCATGAAAATTCCTAATCACTCCTATGTATTAAAAATTCAATTACATGCAATCTTGTCAACTAATCTAATGAAATTTTAATTGCATTCAATCTCGCCAATTCTCCAAATGAATTGATAATTAGAAAATCAAAGAATAAAATGTCATGACTAGCATGTCGCTAAAATCCTGCAAAATGAAATCATACATACAGGCATCATATCGAGACTACATTTGCGAATATATCAACAAATGAAATAACATATTAAAATCGGGAAACTAAGATTGGGTACCTTTTGCCGTTTTCTGTATTTGTTTCCACGAACCTCACGTATAGTCCGTCTCCTAACTGAGACAACTATCTGGCTCCTTACTCTATAATGAAAACGTACTTTTTACGAATTCAAATGTAGAGTTTGTCTAAATGCTGAGACAAAACTCCCGCTGTACTGCCAAATCACGAGATAACGTCTTTCACGCGTCTCCCGGAGTCGACCACTCTTTTTCAAGAAAGATTGAAGAAGACTAAAGAATTTTTCTAAAGTTAAACCTTTAATTTCTTACAGAGTTACGCCCATAAATCCATATTAACCAATCGGAAAAGACTGTATCCTAAACCTGTTCCGTAGAATTTTTGGATTGACCAGACAACTAAACAACTAATCATGTCGTAATTAACATTCCTTTGAACAATCATCTATGGCCAGCTCCCGCCCTTTACCCGGTCGATTTTGGGAAAGGGTCTTATATCATAGCACCTGAATCGGTCATGTTACGTCAGGTGGAACAAATTGAAAATAATTTGAAATGATGAAATAATTGAAAATAATTTGAAATGATGAAATGAAAATAATCATCTAACTATCTCTAGCCCTTTCTACTTTAATTAAGTTGACTTTTTGATACAATTCCTTTAACCAAAGCTTGTAAGAGTTTTCAAAATTCGATACATCAAATATACATTGTAATTAATTTAAACTAACTGCCTTAACTATGTTATTGTAACTACAATATTTGTGACAATATTCAAAGAACTTCCGTTAGAACAATCCTTTTTGTTTTCTTTCTAGTAAAAGAAACATTTTAAAACTATATTGACAAAATCCGTTAAAAATAAACAGGAATGCACATGCTCAAATGTTTTCTAGCCTAAACGAATAGCGATCGGATACTGACGTTAGTATTTAAGGACAAGTTTAAGGAGTCAATTCGAAACTGGATTTAGATTGTTTTGGACATTGCAAATTTGGTGATATTAGAACAAATAACATAAATTAAATTTCTATTTCTTATGTCTGCTGATTAAACATTTATGCCTTTGTGTGAGTAGAGGCATGTAATCGAAGTGTGTACAGTCATGTAATCGAAGTGTGCCAATCGTTAAAATGTAAAATGGCTGTTGTGCTTATTTCACGCTGTTTTGTTTGTTTTGTTGTTTTTTTTTTTTGTCGCAGAGCATGGTGTAAAGACCAAAATGGACACATAACTTTAATTTGTAGTCCTGCGTGAAATTACGTCTATGCAAAGACGTATTATAGTCCCCTTGTTTGTCCTGCAGCAATTCGACTTGAGTGATCATTAAATTCAAATTTAAAAACAAAAATAGAGCGGTGTGTGGTCCGTTGGGTCACCTTAAAGCAATGAGTCTCCAGGTTGAAAGTAAATCTTGTAGATTAAAGCTCACGAATGTGTTTTGCATTTACCTTTGAGTGTATTGGGTACATAGAATGCATCTTAATACTGTCACTATTTGTGAAAGTAATTATTTCATCATAAAGGCAGGAAAAAGGAATAAGGCATTTGTCCAGGATGACCGGACAGAGGGTGGGTCTATACAGTCATCTTGCACAACTAAAATGTGGATATCTATATGTTTATTATCTTTTAATACCTCCAAGAAACACGTTCAATTACCACATATTTTGGATACCAGCATTAAAAAGGTTATTTTGAATTTAAATGCGGCCTTTGGCCTTCGCAGTTATGTCTTTGTCACCTCTTCTCCGCGTTCGCCTATTTCTCATGCAGGTATCTGTTAGGGCTTGTTGTTAAGTCGTGATGGCAACTGACCGCGAAGATAAGACATTTCTGCAAATGGCAAAATCCAGTAAATCATGGAAAACAATCGTGAATCTGAAATCTCTCTCTCCCTCTCTCTCTCTCTCTCTCTCTCTCTCTCTCTCTCATGTGTGTATGTATGTATGTATGTATGTATGTATGTATGTATGTATGTATGTATGTATGTATGTATGTATGTATGTATGTATGTATGTATGTATGTATGTATGTATGTATGTATGTATGTATGTATGTATGTATGTATGTATGTATGTATGGATGGATGGATGGATGGATGGATGGATGGATGGATGGATGGATGGATGGATGGATGGATGTATGTATGTATGTATGTATGTATGTATGTATGTATGTATGTATGTATGTATGTATGTATGTATGTATGTATGTATGTATGTATGTGTGTGTGTGTGTGTGTGTGTGTGTGTGTGTGTGTGTGTGTGTAGGTAGGTAGGTAGGTAGGTAGGTAGGTAGGTAGGTAGGTAGGTAGGTAGGTAGGTATGTATGTATGTATGTATGTATGTATGTATGTATGTATGTATGTATGTATGTATGTATGTATGTATGTATGTATGTATGTATGTATGTATGTACTAAAAAACCTGTTTTAGCGGAACATCTCCATTTAAACTATATCAAGTCGATTATTAACAAATAACAATTCCGCATTTCACCTTCATATCATTGATCTAATTGAAATTGTCAGTGATTCGTAATTTGTAATCTTAACTTGAATGATACGACTGATCTGAAAATAATATCGACATTTCAACCGACATATGTACAATCAGCGATTATGACATTGATTTGCGCACAATATTTAAGTAATTAAGCTTTCTGCTTAAAAATATTCGTCTCCGGCATTAGTTCATTCTCCTTTTCTTACTTTTATCTCATTTTATCCATTCATTATGAAACTTGCTAAATAAGAGTTGCAAATATTTTATCGTGCTAGATACGCATGTGTATAAGTACCCTGACCTAATTTATTAAACATGTTTCCAGAACACATTGGTGATCAACGTATATAGATATGGAAAATAGATAAGCAAATAAAGCACTGAGTAGAAGTTGTCTTAAAACTAAATCTGATAGTTATTGTCAGAATTATCGTCTCATCTGTCTGGTGATAATTGCTTATTTATTGTCGTCTTACCATGACTATCTTTCTGCTTTAGCATAAAAGATTGCGACACACATTATAATTTGCCTACCTAAAATAAATTTTAAAATTTAAAAAAATTAGTCTGTGTCCTCCAAACAGTTTGTGTGTGTATTCAGTCACAGGTTAATGTATGCAGTGATCGTTGACGGTGAATAATGACAAAGATTTACTTATTGATAAAAAGATTCTCCAATCTTGTCTTACAAAATAAATTACCTACAAGCTGGTTTTCTCAACATATACTTATTTTGCCAAAAATGTTTACAATACTAAAACAGATTCATTGCAATTTCAAACAGCATACGTTAGTTATTTTTTGTGTAAATTTGTTAATAAACTTCTGTTTCCTCAAAATAATATACAGTATAATTTCAAATCATGGGAAAGTCAATACTTTGTATGTTAGCAAAAAGCTTAATTTCTATGACAACTGCTCATCTTTTCAGGTATAATCTAAGACGAGTTTGCTATTTTAAACACCTATAAAGACGAGTACGAATCTTGTAAACACATGCTAAGACTAGTACGCATCTTTTAGCATCTATTATAATACGAGTACTCATAATTAAACACAAGTTAGAACGAGTACTTATAATTATACACAAGATAGGGCGAGTACGCATATTTTAAACACTTTGTAAAATGAGTACGCATATTTTAAACATAAGCTATGATGGATCTTTTAGGCATAGGCTAAAGCTTTCTAGTTTCTAAAGGTAACATGCAAAGACCTATAGATCTTACTGTTATATCAAAGGTCCTTTCTAATTTGTGAATACTGATGTCGGCTATTTAGGCCTGCGAGTAGAATCCTGTTCGACTGTTATTAAAAACGTACACTTGAATCCAATCTTTGTGTCAGAATTGTCTGAATTCGTCATGTCTGGAGGTGTTGGTGATGCGAGATCTTCCCCCACTGATTATGTTTTATGGGAGCCGTTACCGAGGAGTTGTTATTGCCCAGATCAAGTTAACAATCAAATACAATATGAAATTAAAAGGATAAAATAATAGAGATCTGAACAGAAATAAAGAATAGATTAACACGGTCCCACGTATGTAAAATACAACAATCTAATCAATTACATAAACATAATGAAATTGAGCATGAGGTGTGAATGATTCACTTTCTCTCTGAAATATATTTACATAATTTACGCCAAATTCAATCAGATATTCTGTTATACTACAATAACAAGTTTTATTATGTGATCTGATCTCACCCTCCCTTTCTCCCTCCCCGCTTTCCCTATTCCCCTTTCCCTCTCCCCTACCTCTCTCACTCCTCCTCTCTCCCTATCTCTCCACTCTCCCTCTCCTCTTCTATACCCCTCTCTCCCTCTCTCTCCATCACCTCCTCCCTCTCTTGTCCCCTATTTCTCTCTCCTCCTCTCTGCCTTCCTCTCCCCTTCTCTCCCTCCCTCTCTCTTTGCTTCTTCCATCTCCCTTTCTCTCTTCCTCCATCTCTCTCTTCCCCTCCCCATATCTCTTTCTCTCTTCCTCTCCCTCTCTCCCTCTCCGTCACTCCATCTTCCCTTCTCCCTTCCTCTCTTCCTCACCCCCTCTCTCTCTTCCCCTTCCCCTATCTCTTTCCCTCTCCCTCTCCCTATCTGTCTCTACATCTCCCTCGCTCTTCCACCCGCTCTCCTCCCCTACCCCTCTCCGTCCCCATCCCTCCCTCCCTCTCTCTCTCTCTCTATCTCTCTCTATCTTTCTCTTTCTCTCTAAACAATATTCTCATTCTCCCACGTCAGATATCGTCTATTGAAATTAAACAGAACTAGCTATAATCAATTCTCGCCCAATCCACACTCACTATCCTATTAGCAGGAACTTATGTCTTGCCTAGAAGCTCTCGCATTCCAACTGAGACCATAACACAATTAATCCTATCAAGTACTATTGCTGTTCCACTGTTGCCATAAATTTTCAGGTGAACTTTGTCAGTTCAAAAAAACAAAACATCGATTCTCATGTGAAGAGAATTATTTACTTAATTAAACACAAATTAATGGGCATTTTGCACATCTTGCTCAAATATTATACATTTGTTCAAAAAAGAAACACTTTTAGAAAGTGGGCAACTAGACATTTTGTGTAATTTCTTGCTTGTTTGGCAAAATATTAAATTTATACTTGCAGATTCAATATGCAAAATCCTTCCATCTATGCTTTTAAGTAGAGAGTTGAATGTGTAAGAACGTTGAAAAATAAGCTGCTAAGGTAAACAAAAAAGAGGACCAATTTCTTAAGAAATGGACCTCAACAGATGAATAGGTAACTTTTATCTCATTGGCTGGTAAACAGGAACAAGACCCTATTATCAAAGCTCATGTCACTACATAAAGAGATTGCGAGTCATATGCATGTTTGTATGAGCGTGTTCATGTGTGTGTATTGTATTGTCTTTGTTTTTTTTATTTCATTATAGATTATATTTACTATCCCTAATTTATCTGGAAACAAGAAATTTTGATTGTAAGGTGCCCTTGGGATGGTTCCCCGTCCCAATGGCCAAACTTTTACAAAGAAGATAATGTAGTTAAAAGTTTAAACAAACTCGGCCCTTAATTAAAAACTAATAACTTCTGGCCTCGCCTGAACTAATCTGTACTTTATGTCTTGAACAAGGTGGCCATTTCTCCATAAATCTCGTTAATGGTATACAGCTAAGTGTGTTCTGCTGTAAATAATTCTAACAAAGAAGATCAACTTAAAAATTTGGTCCCTTACACACACACACACACACACACACACACAAACACACACACAAATATATATATATATATATATATATATATATATATATATATATATATATATATATATATATATATATATATATATATATATATATATATATATATATATATATATATATATATATATAAAGAATACAAATCATATGGCGAATAATAACCCTTTCAAGCAACCAGACTGGTCGAAAACAAATTACATATACATACTGACATCTACTCGAAACCAACCGACAAACACTAGTATCTCCTCCCAATCAGCTGTCATCCAAAACACTGCATTAGGAACATTCCCTATAGCCAGGCACACTGACGATACACATAATTTACTCCGACGATGAAAGATTCTTAGAAAGGCCTGAAGAGCTGGCTAAACATCTAGTGTACAGAGGCTACGACAAAGACATGATTGCGGAGGCAATCCAAAGGGCCAAACAAACAAACCTCGATGACCTACTCAAATATGGAAAGAAGGAAAAGGCTGATGGGATATCATTTATCCTGACCCAGACAATCTCAAAGTAAGTAAAAATCATCGCAAAACATCGTGGCTCATCGTGGAATCGTCAGACATTCTAAAGCTAATCCTTCCAAACAAACCTGTAGCAGACTACCGGAGACCAAAAGATCCCAGGGTCATCCTATTCAGGGCAAATTCTAACGCCAATCACTAGTCAAGACCAGAGAAAAACTAAACATACATGGTCTAAACAAAACGTGCAAAACAGACAATGTTATTTATCTCATTGCATGTAAGATATGTAGCCTCCAGTATGTCGGAGAAACTGAAAAGCTACACAAAAGGAGAAACCTTCATAGATATGATTGGATGACAAAGAAGCAGTAGAGAAGCCGGGTAGCAAAACACTTCTCCTCCCATGGCCACACTTTCAGTGATATAGCACTTTTTGCAATTGTTAACAACCCCAGCTGAAGTTCCGAAACCAGGAAGGAAAAGGATTCTTACTGGATACACCGCCTTAGAACATTGACACCATGCGGTCTAAACCAAGAAGACTAGAAAAAGAAAATTATGCACTAGTAGAATTAGTCTTTGGAGCCAAAGTTCTTTTCAAACTTTTGTAAATCTTCTTTGTATCCTTTAATTACTACTATAAGAATAAAATATCCGGTATAGAATCAGATATCCGGGATATAAGTTACGTTACATAAATGTACACAAAGCAATAGATGTCGTTATGGCTCATAGATTGTAGATTCAGTATTCGCAACAAGTCTATACAGGCTGGTTAAGACATAATGTATCTATAGGTTATTCATGTAGAGAAAGCATTGTAGAGTTTTAAAATCAACCTTTTTATGTTTATTTGTTTGTTTTGTCTATGTTTTGTTATGCCTTTGAAAAAGACTCATTGAGAGTCGAAAGCGCTCAAGTTAAATAGTTACTAGTTTTGCACTGTTCGTTGTCAGTTTATCTATCTATCTATCTATCTATCTATCTATCTATCTATCTATCTATCTATCTATCTATCTATCTATCTATCTATCTATCTATCTATCTATCTATCTATCTATCTATCTATCTATCTATTGAGAGAGAGAGAGAGAGAGAGAGAGAGAGAGAGAGAGAGAGAGAGAGAGAGAGAGAGAGAGAGAGAGAGACTCGTGGCAGGAAAGTTTTCTTGGATGTTGTCAGGAAATTAATACTATTCACTGTTGTCCTGGAATGTAACCAGTCTTATCACTGTTGCATTCTGATCACATTTGTAAAATTCAAATTCACATCAAAATCGAATGTTTTGGATGCATATTTAGATTCAGATAATATGAATTACCTTAATTAACATGTTATTCTGGGTGTAAAACATAGTCTTAGAACCCAATGATTCAACGGCTAATTTTGAACTACATGTACTCATATTCAGTGTTTGTTCCCAATAGTTTATTACGAGAAAAACCTAACATCTTGATTTTAAGGATCCACACACTTCGTCTAACTTAGCATCGTGTCGTAAATACCAGTCATAATTCTCCTTGTCGCCAGAAGAGAACATAATTGAGACCCTAAAAGACCCTGTAGCATAGTTTCAGCACTCAAATTATACGGACGATTTCATAGCAGTACCTGCCACATTTGTTGTTATCGAATCACACACAGTGGTGTAGTCCTGATAACGTAAACATTTGCTTTGTTGACACGGCCTCTCATTACGAAGATACATATTGTGGTGCAGACGAGCTTGTCAGGTAAATTACCAAGAGTAACAACAATGATGGGTCCGGAGCATCGGTGAACGTACCCCCAAAATCAAGGAATCCGAGGGAAATGGAACCCTCGTAGTTTCAAGATGGTACGAAAATCCTTTATGCTCGCTGCCTGTGTTGCCAGAGTTTTGGCATTGCATATGGCTGGGAACTTATAATTGAGCTCGGAAAAAGTTGAGCTCGAAAAACGTCACGGGAACGTTCCTAATATACATAAATCGTCGTGCACATGGAAACTGCAGCATTGGACCTTATTAATGGTATAGCCCCATTTGAGACATCGCCGAAATATTAGTGTTGTTGTTGTTTAGTTTAATGAGAAATATACGTGACATATAGCAAGTATTGGTGTATTAACTTGGAGATGATTGGTCCCTATCAAAGGGTTGAAGTTGACCTGAAGAGGATTTAGCTCCTTCAACCGGTACAATCAAAATGGGATTGACATATCAGGTTGGATTGTGACTTTTGTGTCCAAGGCCTGTCTATGATAAGTCTTTTCGCCAAAGGATGCCGGTACTGAGGTCGCGTGGTACGTTAAATAGCGAGATGGCAATGATCCATAAAGTCACGACATTCTTCTAGTTAGATGCCCCTGGAGCGCCGGCTCCTAACAAGGTGCCTTTCAGCTGTCACATGCTGAGTTTGTCACCTACGTAAGATACATCTAATGTTGACAAATGCAGCACCGCACATCATGCTAAAGTTTCCGCAAATGTTATCTTATAAATCAGTCCTGGAAAAATCTCTTAAATCCTGTATATCGGAGATACCCAGTAAGCCGGAAATGGCGCTCGTCACAGGTACAGAGTACAGTCGACCTGCCGTCCAGGACTCACGCCCTCTGGATTTGTTGGTCTTCAAAAATTCCTATTAGAGCGTGATGATCCCGCAATTATGTCTACTGATTCTTGTGCCCTTCTATAAGCGACAAGAGGCAGATACTGTTCAATGTAGTTTATAAGCCCACTCCCCTCCCTATGATTCTGATAAAGTTGAAATTTAAATCCTAGAATACCTTATTAGTTCCATGTATTGTTCGCCACTGAGAACTGTACAGCGAGCGAAAACCTATCCAGGCTAGAGCAAACCTCGATCGGTGATAAGACTTTGTATACAATACCCCAGTTTCATACCGCCGGAGAAGAAATGGGTACAGCTAATTAAGCTCTGAAAATCGGGTAATCGATGATGTGCCGCCTTCAGAGTCCCAAACCAGTTATAAGCCACATCGTGACTTCTGTTCAACCCACAAAACACCATTGTTTTCTACGGAATCAACAGCATTTTTATTATACCCCATGATGCACCGCAGCCCTAATCAGCTCTTCCTATGGATGCAGACAACTGAAAGCACCCTTTCCGCAACAAGGTCCGTCGTTCTTCCATTTCTTCAAGTCATACTGCAAGAGTTATCTGAGCTGTTCTACGACCTTCACAATAACATTGGATAGACAGAGAGAGCCTCAGAATAACTCGTGGTGGTTACGGCTCAACATTTTGTCCAACTCATCAGCACATAGACCTTACGATTCTCTCGCTACTGTCCGTGACTGACTACTGATATATACCGGCCTTTGGGTGCGTCACAAGCGGCAGCAAATGGTGGGGTTTTAGACACAAACGTACTCGCGATTCCATATATCGTACCCAGTAGTTTTGGCCGATTTAAGGATTTTCACAGATTCCAGTCATGGAGATCTTCGTGCCGATCTCAAGCATTGGTGGAATTATGGATATTGCCGTTTCAGTAAAATATCTTTGCTCATAATGCCAGCTCACTAGGGTTTTCCGGCAACTATGTACTCCCGCTTGTTAGTAGGGATATGTAAATGGCATGATCGAATATGGTAACAAATTAAACCATGTCAGGCTACTACGGTCCCTCCATCTGAGTGATTATGAAACCTGATGCACCATTTTATGAAACCCCAAATTGGACCACACACGATTGAGTTAAAAAACGTCAACATCGGCAGGCGAAGATTTATCATGAATGCTGAACATAGTGTTACAATCTCGGCTCGTTCAAAGTAACAAAGAAAATAGTAAAGTCAACGAACTTTGTAAATTTTAACAAAAATAATTTATTTGCCTAGAAAAAACAGTAAAATATGAAAAAGGACTTAGTTTGTGAATATAATCGAAAATTTAATCATAGAATTGAAAAATAAATCCGATCACATAATGTCCTACATGAATCCAACTTAGAATCCCGGCGAAGTTCAAAGATAGCTTTAACAAGATAACCGAGTTTGGGATTTTCGGATTAACAACAAAACACCATTGATATTAATGCAGTACGATATTTAATGTTATATGCAAATAAAAAATTAAGTATGATGGATACGTGCGTGCATGGGTCCAAATATTAGACTAATTTGCATAATTAGCACGATCTTAATGCAACAAATACGAATCCAAACACATTTGACATATAGGGTAGCAAGACATATAAAGAAGGAACTATTCGCGGTACATCACAAAACGCTAATATTATCTTCACAATATTAACATAAATGATGTTTCGTTAAAAATAACGAATTGATAGTTTTACTGACAATATCAAAACAAATGATGTTTCGATCAAAATAATGAATTGATATTTTTACTCACAATAGTAAAACATGGGGTATTACCAAACCCTAGCAATAGCCCACGGCCAAAATATATGTTGGGAGCAATGTATATACTCCCTTACATCTTTGCTGCCAGTTCCACTGGCCAAACAAGCAAATATTTTTAGTTATCGACAACGACTGATTCCTGTGTTAGACAATTAGCCCCACCAGTTTGGTCTGCAACGCTTCATCACCCTCAACCCGACTAGCAACATTGGAATATTCGAATCACTCGAAAACATACGCACAGCACGGCTCAGCACTGCACACGCAGCATACGTAGCTCTACAAAGCACACGCAGCCATACACAGCTGTACACACAGCATACGCACACAGCACAGCTCAACACTGCAAACGCAGCATACACATATCTCTACAGCACAACTCTACAGCACTGCAAACGCAGCATAAACATAGCTCTAAAGCACAGCACAACAGCACAGCACAGCTGAAAATATATTCAATTCCGTGTATTACGCACGACACTGGTATATACGGTAGTATGCAACGACGGTATATACGGTAAGCTATATACATCATCAGTCTTGCATTATAAAACAATAAACAATAAACAGGTTCGAAAGTAACTTGGTGAATTATACGATTCATAATGCACTAAACGGTTATTCACTAAATGCAATCTTGTAGGATTCTTGCTAAATCATAGATTCGAATAGAACATATTAGCATTTATTAAACAGCATTTATTAAACTAGTCGAAGCGACAAAAATATGAAATTAAACATACTACAATAGATACAACTTACAATGCATATAAACGAATAAATTACATACCTCTACAGCTGGAGATGTGTAGGTCTCAAAGTTTATAATTAACATCATATAAGGTACCCTAGTATCAAAAGTTAAAAGGGTGTTATGTGTTTTTGTATCTCCATTGTGTATGTTTTTGTGTTATTTTTATGATGAATTTCTATTTTATTAATTTTGAATTATTGTATGTACACCATTAAATCCATTATAACTGAGTTTTTACTTAATTTATAAAAATAAAATAATGCAGTAGTTAGTAAAGAGAGTTAACATTTTGTTTCAGTATTTGTAGTCCGGTTTTAAAATTAATAGCAATTCAAAATCTTTATTTCTTGAATATATTAGTAAGTTACTTTAGCATAAGATTTCAAAATGAGTCACTTCATGAAGCATGGTCAACCTGCGCACCCTAGCTAGCGAGCATTATGTGCCCGTGCAGCATGTTTACGATATAGCTATGTAATTATATGTATTAGTTCTAACTTCAATTTGTAGCTATTAGTAAAAGTAATTATTTCATTATATATAAAAATGTAATCCACAATTATAGTCAAATAAATGAGTAAAGACTTTAGTTATAAATATCAATGTAGATAATTTATAATACATTTGTTTAAATGCTGTAGAAGATGTAGTACAGTAGTGGAAGCAGTCCGGAAAGTATAGAAGCTGTCTGTCAGTCCGTGTTATAAAGTTTTAATGATAATATTCTAAATATGTATCACATTTCGCAATTCGTTTTCTATTGTAATTGCAGTTTCGTCTGAGTCAAGTTCCAAGCGATATTGTCAAGTTATTATAAATTTAAATGTAATTAAAAGTCAGTGGACGGTCCCTTTCATTTTTATATTGATATTGTTTACATACGATTCTTTTTTCAAACTCTGTCGTATGAAAAAAAATTCACACGACACCACTTCACGCATGGAAATATCTGAATCCAATTTCTATTTTGTAAATATTTGTCAACTTTATTTCAACATTTTGATCACAATCAGATTCCGTGGACATTCCATTTCGTTATCAGCATTAGAATTTAACTCAAAATTCGTTGTCTTTTCCCGTAGTCCATATTCCATAGTCAATATCCGTATCTATAGGTCTGAAAGTTTATTGGTGTAGTACCTCTCAGATTTACATCATATGAAGTACACCCTGGTTCCAAAAGTTAAAAGGGTTTTATGTGTTTTTGTATCTCCATTGTGTATGTGTTTATGTTAAGATTTTACTGAATTTCGAGTTTATTAATTTTGAATTAAGGTATGTACACCATTAA
Source organism: Potamilus streckersoni (assembly GCA_016746295.1). NCBI lineage: Eukaryota > Metazoa > Mollusca > Bivalvia > Unionida > Unionidae > Potamilus > Potamilus streckersoni. The sequence goes on from JAEAOA010001897.1 coordinate 6,717,955, forward strand.
AATCCATTATACTCTAATTATTGCTTTTTTAAATAATGCAGTAGTTAGTAAAGAAGGAGAACAGTTTGTTCCAGTACGTGTAGTCCGGTTTTAAATTTAATAGCTGTTCAAACTTTTTAATTTCTTAAAATAAATCTAATATTTAATGAATATATTACTAAATTACTTTAGCATAAGATTTCAAAACGAGTCACTTCATGAAGCATGGGCAACCTGTGCACCCTAGCTAGTGAGCATTATGTGCCCGTGCAGCATGTTTACGATGTAGCTATGTAATTATATGTATTAGTTCATAACTTTCTAGCTATTAGTAAAATTATTTCAATGTATATAAAATTTTAATCCACAATTATAGTCAAATAAATGCGTAAAGACTTAATTATAAATATCAATGTAGTTATTGTATAATACATTCGTTTAAAAGCTTTTGAATATGCAGTACAGCAGTGGATGCAAAGTATAGAAACTGTCTGTCAGTTCGTGTTATAAATTTTTAATTATCTTCTAAATCTGTATCAATTCCTTCTATTGTAAATTACAGTGTAAATGAAAAGTTCTCGTCTGAATCTAGCTCCAAGCAATATTGTCTAGTTATAATAATTTTCAATGTAATTAAAAGTCCGTGGACGGTCCCTTTCATTTTCACATTGACATTGTTTACATATTATGATTCTTTCCACAACCTAGGGCTAGCTGGATCTGTCGCAAGAAAAACCTCATAAACACCACTTCAAACCTGGGAATGTCTGAATCCAATTTCTATTATGTAATTATTTTTCTATTAATTTTTACAGTGTAATCTACATCAGAGTCTGTGGACGTTCCATTTCGTTATCAGCATATGAATTTCACTCAAAATTCGTTGTCTTTTTTTCGTAGTCCATGTTCCATAGTCCATATCCGTTTCCATAGGTTTGAAAGGAGACCAATGATTGACCAACCGGTCCGTAATGTAAGGATTTGATTTTAGCGTAAAACATTTATAAACAGGACATGTAGCTCAACATCATCTGTGTAATATATGTATTTAGTTTTTCCCGTCTAAAGAACTCCGCACGTGCGGCGCAGGATATACCGAACTCACTGTTTCGAAATAATGTAGAATATACATTGGTCACCCTCGGATATCGTTGTTAACGAAAGACGAAACACGAGTACATTTACTTAATAAAGAAATAAATTTATAGAATTCCGTGACAATGGCGGACAATGACTTCAGATGAATTAAGTACTGATGTGTTAAAAGTTCCACATCGAATTTTATGTATCACAAAAGAATTGTCAAAAGTTTTACGATGATTTTTATGAATTAGGAAAGAATATTCCAGCTTTAGAACTCTGAATAATTTCCACTAAATGTCTTTGCCAAAGAATTTGATGAAGAGCAGCACTTGCAAATGTTTCCAAGAGAAATAATTATTAATCTGAAGAATAGAAAAAGTCAAAACAAACTCATCTAGCAACAACAAAATACATCTGAACTATCTAGGTATTATTTTGCGACTAAACTATAAAACATTGATATTGAGCATTAAACTCACTTAAACGTTATTTGGACACTTGTGATGGGTCGCATGATTACTTACTACAAGATATTTTGACACGTACGCCATAATAGCCTTATTTAAGAACATGTGATGTATGACCTTGATACTGACCAATCATTTTAACTCAGTGTCTACCAAGTGTCTGAACTAAGGTCAGCTAAAATAATGAAATACAAACAGAATTTAAAAAGATATCGAATCCCATGAAATTAATCAGTACAATAAAATGTAGTGAAAGAAAGTAAAATAAGGAAGAACTTTAAAACTAACACACAAGCAATTTAATTTCATATTCGTAACCATAACAAGGTCATATTATTTGTAAATCCAACCTCTTCCTCAGTCGCCACTGATCAGGCCTATGTTGATACGGTCAGCATGTTTTGTTTAATCAGGAACTACATGATCGGAAAAATGTCAACTGGCTGCTTTAAGATCTAAACCATTCGTGGATTTAACAGACTCATCTATCAAAGCCTATGTTGACAAAGACATCGATACAACGACTATCTGCGTAGATATCCGCGTCGCTCTCAAGCTGCTTTCCACTTCCGTTGGAACCATGAATAGGCATAAGTAACGACCTCCTAAACATAGCATAGGGTACTCGCCAACTATCAGGCCTAGCAAACTTAAATGACCTTACATTGACCCATAATTACATTAAATCGATCGGGAAATCATTTATCTTCTCAGACATTACAAGCATAACACGATTTTGTCTTTAATCAGTTGTCAGACGAGATGTAACTACAGCGTTGATGAATTTTGACCTCGTTCGCACCATTTTAATTGCTAGTCACATGACTAACCAAATCTCGCAGCCGATTTGCATAAACGTCGTAGGTCAAATAGTCACGTAATAACAAGAAAAAAACGCGTTTTCCCATACCCCTTGTGGAAGACGGCAAATGTGTCACCTTCATTGATAACTGATTTTATTACGTCATACTGTAGTTCTTTAATATTAAAATAGTATCCATTTTCTTAAAGTATCTCATTGGCAAGAGCTTCCGTGTATTCGTCTTTACCTGCCATGTTGCAATATAGGTTTATGCACAAAACCTTCCATTCCAGTATTGCAGAAAGAAGACATAAACTCGAAAATATTGAATGCAAGTCACGCAATGTATACAATAACAAGAAAGAACACGTATTATTCAACATATTAATTGGGATAACAGCAGCTAGAAGCATGTCGCTGTCGCATCTTCTGAAAAGAGGCTGACTGATCACGCAGAAACTACGTGTCAACGCACTTTGTTGTTATCACGTGACTATTTGACCTCTGACGTTTATGCACCTCGGCTGCGAGATTTAGTTAGTCATGTGACTAGCAATTAAAATGGTGCGAACGAGGTCAAAATTCATCACCGCAGTAGTTACATCTCATCTGACAACGGATTAAAGACAAAATCGGTGCTATGCTTGTAATTTCTGAGAAGATAAATGATTTCCCTATCGATTTAATGTAATTATGGGTCAATGCAAGGTCATTTAAGTTTTATAGGCCTTATAGTTGGCGAGTACCCTATGCAGACACCAAATGGTGTCGGCAAATTCCAAGTTTTTGATAGTTAATAGACTCTGACCCTACACCCCAACATAAAAAAACAGATATCAAAAATGGAGTGTCAAGGGTCAGAGGAAACTCGGACTATGGACCATGGTAACGTGCATTCCGAGTTTGATTTCAAAATGAAGGTTCAGGTAATAGATTACATTGGTTTTTTATGCAGGCTTGGAACTAGCTTCTCCATTCGACCTAATTACCCACAAGGCGAGCACTAAACGGACCTGATAGTGAGTTAGCCAGACATCAGAGATGCTTAGCGTCTGTGGGTATTTGAGGTTAAGGACGCCCCAAACGCCCCTACAATAATGTAACCAAATTAGCACAGGAGGCTGTGAACCACAACCAAAACTCTACTATCGTTGGGTCGGTCTTTAGATGCAAGCTGCGCCTTAGATTCACCGCATCTAGGACTTAATACAAAATGTATCATTTGCCCCTAACCCTGCCCGTGACCAGCTCTTTGCTCAGTCCGCTGTTCAGTGTTCTTGAGCTTGTCAAACAAAATTTAGATCCGTCTCAAAGTACAGAAAAATGTGTCGTACTCCTCTGGTCATCAGAAATGCACCAGCTCTCGGCTGACTCCGTCTGTGTGAACAAATATAAGCTGCATGGTTCTTGATCGAACATCTAAAGCTACTCTAAAAAAACTTTTTTAGGTACCTTTTTTGTAAATAGCATAGTGGAACGCACATTTTATGGTGGTGGTTTTGGAAAGATGTGTTTTTATCCTCAAGTTCTAATAAATATGTGAACTTCTAGCATGTCAGCACTGCTAAAGATATGTATGTAATGTCGTAACTGGGGTTGGTGTTACCTAGTGCGGTAACTCATGGTGTAAACCCCATGGACCTCCTTCCTGTACAAATATTCAAAAATTATATAGACAGCCATGTGCAGTAACTCATGGGGTCACCCCCATGGACTTCCTTCCTGCACAAAAATTCAAAACTTTTATAGACAATCATTTTGATGTCACCCCTCTGGTGGTGTCACCTGGTGAGATCCGCATCCCCTGCCTGACGCCACTGCATGTACGAATCTACGACTTGCATGCTTGCTTTTGCTGTTGTGATGCGCCATGCTGCTCAAGGTTTTTCCAAATGTAGTGGCTCTTTTCACCATCAGTCAACAGCTATAGGTCAACCTCGTGTGGCTTTGCTTCAACACTAATGTGTAATGGGTAAAAGAAACTTTGTCCTGCGAGGATATTAACCGGTATTTCAAGGTTTCGGCGTTCAGACTAACCGATATGTTGGACCATTACAAAAAGGACTATCCATTTCTTTTCGAGCAGGCCGTAGCACGTGAGCGTTTCACCAAAACATGTCGCGAAAACTTTTAAGGACAAAACAAAAGCGGGTAGTCTAAATGTAACCACAAAAGTAAGAATGAGACCCACCACAAAGAATAAACAGCATAATTTGCTGTAAATTTATGCTGTTGTAAGTTTATATTTAGGCGAAGAGAATCAAAGAATAACAATGTAGAAAAGATCAGTATTCTCTCACTACAGCTTTGCACGTATGTAAAATGAAAATAAAAAGATTAATTGCTGGAATATGTCAGTCCGTTCATTAAGGGATGTCATTTCTCTCAAACGAATGACAATGGATCGAAGTTATATGAGTTTTAACGACCGGCCCATGACTGTGCAAATATTTTCACCTATACAGGTGAAATATAAAACAGTATTTAATGTTACTTCAGTGAGAACTTCTCAGACAGCATGTTATATTCAGATGTTATTTTAAAATGTGTTATTGCTTTTTCATAGTGATTTTAGGAGTTACTTATTAAAATTGTACCTTCAATGTAGATTGCAGGTCTACGTTATCATGTGATAGAAATGGGAGCTCCATTCGGTCCCACTTTACTGTTTGTTGTTTGTTGATGAAATTGCCAGTAATTTATATAAATGGGAGTTACGTTCGACCCTCACTTTATTGTTTGTTGTTTGTTGATGAAATTGCCAGTTATTTACTGTCAATGTACTTTGACATAACTTGTATTATTGCACTGAGCAAGGGACTCTGCTCTCCTGCCATTTGAGATAAAAAAATAAAATAAATATTTTTCTTACACCGAAGAGGTCAAAGGTCTGTTGTGTTAAGAATAATACTACAAACATCTGACCTTTCAGTTTTGTTATTTTTTTTTTGAGGACTTTCTAAAATCAGTCCACTATGCATTCACTGTAATTTGAATTAAGTACAATTCTTCGCAGAAAACAAATGTGCTAGCATGCATTTATGCAAAACAAAAATGTTCCTGCTTACTGGAGCACATTCTTTGTCAAGTCTTCAGTTTTAGGAACTGTGTAGCTCTTAAATTTTGGAGATATGTAAATCCTGCAAAAAGTACTCAATCCCATAATACACACATAGAACTTATCGGTTTTGAAAATCATAGGAACTTATGAAGTTTAAGCTTGCAACAAAAGCAATTTTAACGCTTATTACATTTTTGAGACACATAAATATAAGGTTAAGAAAATAATTAAACTTTTGTATTTGTGTTTTTAGTCACTTACTTAGCCCTTTGTACTTACTGTTCTCTAACCAAGACAATTAGGTCACAGTGATGGATGTGGCGTAAATCCAACGTCCACCTTCACCGCAAAAATTTAAAAAAAAAAATAAGCAATAACGAATAAAGATTCACTTGAAACTAATAAAACGGAAAGAAAAACTATATGAATGAATCTGAGCCCAAAATAAAGACAAAAAAGACATTTAAAATAGTCTTATAAGAAGTAGAAGTTTGAGGAGTTTAAGTATGACAGTCCTTGGGTAGTATCTACTTTGGTTACAACGAGTTCTGTGTTAGTATCTACTTTGGTTACAACGAGTACTGTGGTAGTATCTACTTTGGTTGCAACGAGTACTGTGATATTACCTACTTTGGTTACAACGAGTACTGTAGTAGTACCTACTTTGGTTACAACGAGTACTGTGATATTACCTACTTTGGTTACAACGAGTACTGTGATATTACCTACTTTGGTTACAACGAGTACTGTGATATTACCTACTTTGGTTACAACGAGTAGTGTGATATCACCTACTTTGGTTACAACGAGTACTGTAGTAGTACCTACTTTGGTTACAACGAGTACTGTGGTAGTACCTACTTTGGTTACAATGAGTACTGTGGTAGTACCTACTTTGATTACAACGAGTACTGTGGTAGTACCTACTTTGGTTACAATGAGTACTGTGGTAGTTCCTACTTTGGTTACAACGAGTACTGTGATATTACCTACTTTGGTTACAACGAGTACTGTGATATTACCTACATTGGTTACAACGAGTAGTGTGATATCACCTACTTTGGTTACAACGAGTACTGTAGTACTACCTACTTTGGTTACAACGAGTACTGTGGTAGTACCTACTTTGGTTACAATGAGTACTGTGGTAGTTCCTACTTTGGTTACAACGAGTACTGTGATATTACCTACTTTGGTTACAACGAGTACTGTGATATTTCCTACATTGGTTACAACGAGTACAAAGAAATACGAAAATTTAGAGAACGAAGCATAAGCTGACAATTATGCAGGTTTCTTATTATGCATGTTTCTTATTATGCAGGTCATCTTGCAGGAGAAACACGGCCGTAAATTTGCAGATCATTTTAAGTGTAAGATCGATCACTTCGTGAAAGCCTCTAGTATGTCGTAGTTGTACACTTCCAGATATATAACAAATCTCTAAGCAAATATATTGCCACGCAGGATTTTGAAGATATTATTTTTCTATTTTTAATGTGAGACAAAAATGTAAGTAGAAAACTTAGGTTATGATGTCTACTGGTAACTGTTTTGAGAAGCTGTAGCGCCTTAATTGTATTTTTGTTAACAAATAATTGTATCGACTTTATTGCATTTTTTTCATAAATGATGAAAATATTAAAATATGTTCCCTTTATATTATCATGAGAAAATCTCTGACCTATGTTCATCCACATAACTTGTTTAAGGAACGTCTCCTAAGAACCTGGATTTTAATCCCTGCTCCGTACTAGAATGTTTGTCCTTCTCGAACCTTTTTGCATCACTGTCATTTATTTATGTTACGTCACACGAATTTATCTGCAGGTGTTTTTGAGCACTGTAGGCACAGTTGTAGATCATTTTAGATATTGTTATTTTGCCCATCAATCTGCGTTCTGCTTTTGACAGGTTCAAAGAAAGCAAAAATTATTTTTTTTTTAAAAAAAAATTCAGAACTTTTCAAATACCCAATGTTTGTCAACCCACTGGTCGGAAGATTATGATTTGTGTTTGAATAAATACCTATGCATTTTAAAGGCTACATTTTTCCTTATACTTTTTGTTGGTGCTTGTTTTGCTTGTTATTTTTGTACAAATTGGTCTTTTCGTTTTATAATGCTCTCCACATATAAAATATACTTTTAGAAGTTAACCATGTAATCAGATTTATATTAGGAGCTTTCATTCGTAAATCGCTGGTGGGACTGGTGATGCCATTACCAATAGAACGGCTTTCAGAGTTGCACAAGGGTTGGATACTTTTACAAGTCACATAGTTCTCTTAAAATGATGAAATCAATATCAGAATGAAATGACTTTTTTTGTATATGATCTTTTTTGACTTTTGGTATCATATTTGAATTAATTGCGTTTCCAAAGTTCCATCTTTAAAAATAAATTATTAAACACTGCATATATTTTTTTCTATATTATTTGTAAATTCTGGAACTAAGTCATATCAAAACTGTTATCATTTCTAAGTGAAACGTTTACTTTTATGCCGAAAATAAATTTTAGAAAAGAAATAAAATTCAAAAGAAAAGCATATGCGAGCACTTTTTTCCCCTGCACCTCATCAACTGTTCAAAACTCTGAAATACCTGATGAGCTCATGTAAGATTCTGAGTTGGTTTAATATATCACGTGATATATGGAAAATTTTAACGTATGGAAGGATTATTTTGAAATATTTCTCGATAGGAACATCCAAAAAGTGACAACCAGGTTCCGCCGTTACGAAGAGTTATGCTTAGACTCCACACAAATTTCTAATTCTGACTGGATATTGATTTTTCCTAAGGTCATAAAATTTCGTACTGAAGTCGGTCTCGGTTTGAGCACCGTAATGTTTCAGAACCTGTATGCCAGGCGTAAAAACAAGCTTTCTTTCTTCAAACAGGTCAAATGACACCAGTTAGACCATGCCATGCAACAAATGTAAGCATTAAATGTTTGCAAAACACAATGCAAGGCACACGTGTACTAAAAACATGCGTACGTTGAGCTAGGTTATAACCTGAAGGAGGACGTGATCTATGCCAATGAACCTTTTATAATTTACGGGTTTAAATCAAGCTGGCATCGACACCTTTGGGCGTAACTTTTTGATTGCCTTGCTGATTTTATAGATATTATCCAACATCCGTCATTCATGCAACAGCGGCTTTCTTTGGTTGCTTTTCTTATTGTGCCATTCAATACTGACGTGCGTTAAATGTGCACTGGAATATTCGTTAATTTCAAGTGTTAATTTTTATTGATACGTATTACATAAAATCCCGAACACGTCTTAACATCTGTTTGGTCTACGAGTAGAGTGCATTGCTATTACAATTTAATTTGTGCATCGACTCGACGCACCTTGCTTTGTTGTAAACCTTAAGAGTAGTAAAAAGGTTGTGAAATTCTTTCATCTAGAGACAAAAGGAATGCAAATCAAAGGCCCGGAGACACATTAAAATTTGAAGTGGATTACCATGGCGGGGTTACCGACATTAATGTGAATTTATTTTTATTTTTATTTTTATTACAGTCCACTACGTCTTGTTCAGTTCTAATTTGGTTTTGCATTGTTCAGACGTAATTTCATTATTTCATTTGGGAAAATTTATATATTGTCATCCATTCTTCTCAAACAGGTTCAAGTAACCTTCCATAACAATTGAATCTATGTAAGAAAAATGTGTGTATACGTAATTTCTCCACTTACAACATATATATGTTTACTTGAGTATAACAAGCCATGAAATGCTGCACGCAGATCGGTAGGTACCTATTTAAATAGGTAGTAGGCAGGTTGGTAGATGGATGGATGGATTGATAGATGGCTGGATGGATGGAACGAAGAACCAACGGACGGACAGGCAGAATGAATAATACATTCATGCATACAAATATACATACTCATGGGCTCCCGCAGCATGGTCAGGAGGTGTTGTTGTTGTTGTTGCTGGGCTTAACGCCATTATTCAGCACACGATAGGCTATTCATGGCGGCCAGTATTTAATGGTGGAGGAAGAAACCGGGAAATCACCGGAAAGATCCACCGACCCACGAGAAGCTACTGGCAAGCTTTCTCACATATCCACATTCGACGAATCCTATACTCGAACCCACGTAAACAGAAGTGAGATGGCAGTGATCCGTAACGGACAGCGCTTTGGACCACTCGGCCACTCGGGGCCCCGGTCAGAAGGTGTTAGGTGACTCCTCAAAAAACAAAAATCATATATATATATATATATATATATATATATATATATATATCTATAGATATATATATATATATATATATATATATATATATATATATATATATATATATATATATATTCCGACAAGTTTAATCATGCAAATGAAGCTGAAAATACGTCACAAGATTCTGTTCAAAACGCTTAATAAATATTGGCTTTAGTTTCAGACTTATACTAAATCTCCTGGTGTGACTTACTGACCTCCCCCCCCCCGAAAAAATCATGACCCAACCTTGCAAAAAATCCTATCGGCGCCCATGTACATACACAAATGCATGCATACATACATACATACATACATACATACATACATACATACATACATACATACATACATACATACATACATACATACATACATACATACATACATACGTACTTACGTACGTACTTACGTGCGTGCGTATGTAGACAGACAATCAGACAGACAGATAGATAGATAGATAGATAGATAGATAGATAGATAGATAGATAGATAGATAGATAGATAGATAGATAGATAGATAGATAGATAGATAGATAGACGCTGGCGGACATATCGATAGTCAGTGGGCACCTATGCTAGGTAATTAGGTAGACGTTTTTGATCGTTTGTGCGTCTGTGTGTGCGTGTAACTGATAGTTGATTAGACTTAAAGTAATTGAGCGATGGAAATTACGAATAAAAAAACTGAAAACAGAACAAGCAATAGTTGCTAAAAAAAAGAAATAAAGAAAGATCAACTAGCTACCTAAATAAAAAAGTAGTTAAATACCTATTACAACCGTGTTAAATTTAGGTTTCTATGGAAGGTAAATTTATGCTCCATTATTATTTTAATATACAAAAAGGTAGGAAGACAATATGTAAAAAACGCACACAGTTTTACAATAAACATGTGTATAATTTATTTTAACATATTCTTACACAAATGTAACAACAAATATTTACAATATCAAAGATGGGAACAGATCTTACATTTGGCACACACCTGCATACCGTATATTAAAATATTCATTTACAGTGGAAGGTATAATAAATATACAAGAGAGTTAAATATACGTATACATCAGTACAAGCAACTGGCCTACGTAAAAAAAAATGTATTGTCTTTACGCATGTATACGTTGTATACACAAAACTTATTTTCTAGATAAGTATAGCCTCAACGGAATATACGTATTTCAGTTCCATAAATGAAGGAAAATCGTTACATCTGTTTTATTTATGTATGCTAACACACAAACATACAAACAAGAAAACGTACACTTTCTACTTTTCTTGCACTACCGCTCTGGTGGCCTAGTGATTAGAGCGTCTGCCTCGGGTAGGGGAGGTCGTGAGTTCGATCCCCGGCAGAGTCATATCAAAGACTTACAAAAATGGTACTAACAGCTGCCTTGTTTGGCGTTCAGCATTAAGAGGTTAGTTTTATCACTGGTCGGCCTGGTGTCAGGGTAACGTGACTGGCATGATGCCCTACGTGTCTGCGGCATGATGGCCCAGCGCTAGATATCACTATAAACTGCCACACTGCAGATATCGTAGCGATATGGCTGAAATATCGTTACAGCTACGTTAAACATCGAAATCACACATACACACACGCACGCACGCACACACACACCACACACTCCTTGCACGGAAATAGCCAGGTATAAAAGGTGATTTGATATTGTATATACAATGTCACAGTCATGTCGTCAAATTTTTCATCTCAATCGTGTATATGATGTGATTAAAAGGAATCCAGAAAGATGAAGAGAACGATGAAATTGTAAAGGAAACAAAAGATGCCTACCACAAAAACATTTATCATTCCAAAGTTTCTTTGAGAAAAAATACAAATCAAATCTTAAAATTACACATACTCAAAATTGTAAATTGTGATTTTAAACTTCAATTAAAATAAAGGACTTGACATTTATTTTGACATATTTACATTATCATCGAATCATGATATTAATGACATTGTTTTTATATATATATATATATATATATATATATATATATATATATATATATATATATATATATATATATATATATATAGAGAGAGAGAGAGAGAGAGAGAGAGAGAGAGAGAGAGAGAGAGAGAGAGAGAGAGAGAGAGAGTACACGAAGAGCTCTTTCAATAGATTTATATTCGACATCTATCAAGGATTTACATTTACGATTAAAATATTTCGGTATGCAGGAATGACCCATGGATTCTACATTTACAAGCAACAAACGTGAGGATCTACATTACCTCTACCTAACACCTCGTTTGTAATGACTTAAGCGATATTATACAGATGTACTATAAATAACATTTCAATGCATGGATGATTTATACAGTGAAAGATAAAGGCCTTTATAGGGCGAAAAATGTATAGAGTAATGCCATGCTCAGAAATACTCGCATCATGATAGAAACCTGTTATGCCCATGATATGTGCACAACAATCAATATGTCGGGACAGAAACTTGTTTATGACCATACTATGCTCACTACAAAAGGCGTCGGCCCATAAACTAGTTTCTGCCCATACTATGTGTACTACACAGGGCATCAGGACATAAACTAGTTTCTGACCATACAATGAGCACTACACAAGGCGTCAGGACAGAAACTTGTTTCTGCCCATGCTACGTGCACTACGCACACGGCACCAGCAAACTGCAAACGAAAAATTTAAACCCATGTTTCAGAAGTCTAAATGGCTGAATATCTTAGAACTATTTGAAATTTAATTGAAATTTAAAAAGTAAAGCCTTCTAAATAGTTGTTCTTTTTCATCAAAAAGCAACTTCAAAATCATCGTGAAAGAAATGGTTTCGCTTCTGAATTAGATCGGGGTATATATTTTGTATAAATGGGATAAATTTAAATAGTCTTACAGCTATTTTAGTTAAATTTCTCATAATAAATTAATCTAACTATCCTGATTAGCAGTCAAATCATACTCTCTTTTAGAATATCGGCACAACGATTATCGATTAGGAAATCGGCTTAAGATTTTGGCCTGTTGAATCACGTGTGCAAAATGCTAAAAACAAAAGGAAGACGCAGTTGCCAGCTGTAAAAAATCTATGTTGACAACAATTGATTGATCGAAAAATGAGGTACTAGAAGTGTCATGGATACAATGTAAACATGTCCCCTGTAATGTATTTGGTCGTGATGTACAATACAGAATAGTCCAATGCACTATTTCAAAACTTACACACTGGTGAAGGAGAGATTCGAAGAGATGTTTGATAATCTAATATGAATTGTGAAATAGGATGTAGTCAATTATGTTGTGAAATTATAATTATCAAAAATACAATATGTCTGCTTGATATGTACACTAACTAATAACATGTTGATTGATTTATTTACCTTATGTTCTGTCTGATAAATACTTCTAAGATTTTTTCTACATACCAAATATTTATTTTGCTTTAAAAGGTGAAGCTTTGTAAAATAATAATTATGACAATCTTTTGATTTCCTTTTAAGTTATAAACATGCAAATACTGTTGGCTCATTTCGTGGAACAAAAACAAATCGACATTTAAAATTACCCTACTGTGTACAGAAAGTTCATGACAAGATTTATTTGTCGTCTGGTTTAAGACATTTCTGTTTGACCGAATTTTACAACATAAATAGAAATTCAACTGTTGTATTTCTTGGAAGAATGATTGTTGCCTTGGATATTAAAGCGATCAATTTAGAAATTGTATATGTTCTGCTTTAATATCTTTTATATAATTATTATGTTAGTGCATATGAAAAATGTGCTTGTTAAAGTCGAAACTGAGATTGTTATCTGAAATGGCAATCTTAACTATAATCCGATATATAAACACTCGTATTTACAATCATAAGTGCATTTGTGATCAACCATTTAGCATTACTGGTAAAATATGAATAAATTTATCTTCACATATTCATTATATAACAGGAACAAAGCAAAGTATTCCAATATTTGGTCTGCTAGCCACAAATTCGTAAAATATGTAACTATCACACTATACACGTGGACCTAAGTGTAGTCCTATGCATACCTTGATCATAGAAAGCTAATGTAATTTCACGATCGTGGCATGACATATATTGAACCGAGAATAACCATATCACATATGAACCAGATTGAAGCAGCAGAATATTTCTGAATATAGCTACCATCTACATTTGAGGTTAGAGAAATTTTAATGTCAAACGGCGACCTCTGTTATTGGCCCAGAACAACATTGTTTTCGTTTGATTCTAGCACCTTATGTGCGAGTAATCGTTTACCTGGACGTGTCTTTTTAATTTTCATTGCTTATAAAGCAATGACACCCAAAAACGAAGTCCTTCAATATTGAAATTACCCTTGAGCTTCCTAAACTTGTGAACATCGCAAACCCTAATGTTTTTCATGTCCAAACACCAAGTCCTACATAAAAGTATTTACATATACATCCGTGCAATAGATGCAGTTTTACAGTATTATATCTAGAACAAGAACGAAAGCATAATCGTCGAAATAAATTTATATATGCAATCCACTGTCGATATATTTTTCATCGATTTTCAAGTATCGATTAGGATCCAAAGGACACCAGAGTCATGAACACATGGTTTAGGAATCATTTCCAACCAAAGAATCTTTCTTTTGGCAATACGTCCAGAATCCTGTGGATAAATAAGTTACAGAACGATATTCCACCTGATTAAACCCTCCTTACCACTAGCTGTCAATTTGTAATACTCCCCTATATCAGGAGTCCCGATGAGTATTTCCGACAGCTTTCGAAAGTGTATCTTCCACATGAACCATGTTGAAAGAATAACCATCCAATTTTCAGAAGTGATAATTTTATAACGTCTGCCACAAGATATCTGGTACCTTTATCAACCACAGCACAGGAGGGTTTAAGTGTAAAATTGCTAAACTCTAGTTACTCATAGATCTCGACTTCACATAGCACGGCGCTAAACAGCCTATTCCAGCTGTTTTCCACGTCCCACGCCTCAATTAGCACATGGCGACCAACCAACGGCCTCATGCACTGAATATGGAGCTCCTTTCGGAACAATGCATCATTAAGCCTTGATATATAACCACAAAGTTGGGCAGTTGAGTTTGGGTCATCTTCCCCATCCTTAGGGTCTTTCTCGTCAACATACACCAGCAGCTTATCCAAGTTATTCATGTAGTCCTTGTAGGAAGACAGCTGCTTCTCTGAAAACGGGAAAATTCAAAAGATATCAGATCTGACAATTAATCTCTCTCTCTCTCTCTCTCTCTCTCTCTCTCTCTCTCTCTCTCTCTCTCTCTCTCTCTCTCTCTCTCTCTCTCTCTCTCTCTCTCTCTCTCTCGTGAGAGGGTACATGTACTACTTTACATCATTCTGTGCTTTTGTCCCTCTATCTGTCATGCTTGAGCCCAGTATTCAACAACAACTTAGGTTGGAGGTGATTGTACCAACTCTTTTCAATGGAAGATACGCAAATTCTGGAAGTACAATTTGTATTCCTTTCCACAAAATGTTATTCTGGCCAATTATAAGTTGATTTTTATGTGCACAGCAATATATTTATTTTTAAATTATGTTGCAAACACATTTCGAAAGTCCAGATCACAGTGTAGTCTCATGCGTGAACACAGATACGTAGAATTTTCATCCAATAAGCACGCTAAGCACGTACTTAAACACCTGTCCAACATGGGCTCCAGATAAAATTTAAATCAATTGTGATGATAAACTGAATGAATAATATATGACCCTTTTAATCTGCATGTACAAGTATTTTGATATGGAATGATGGCAACACTGGTATTTTCCCATTATGTTAGCTTTTAATATTGTTTTTTTTCTTCTAGTTTTTATTTTTACAGGAGGAAGGGGCACCATACTAATTTCAGTGCATAGGACCCTGGAAGGCCATAATCCAGTTCTGGGAAGGCCTAAATCCGGTACTGCGAAGACCTATATACATACATACCTACATACATGCATGCATGCATACATACATACATACATACATACATACATACATACATACATACATACATACATACATACATACATACATACATACATACATACATACATACATACATACATACATACATACATACATACATACGTGATGTACTTACCCTCGCCTTCGCCTTGCCATGTATGAATCACGACGCCAGAAACTTTCCTTCTTTCGCCAAGGTCAACTTTCCATACATCACCATAAAGGTTGTCCAGAATTGTACAGCTTCGCAACGTTCTTTCCAGTTTGCCATCCACAGCACGTGATGCATGTCCATTAATGTAAGTGGGAATATGACGCTTGGTATGATGACGAGAACTTGTTGAAATTGTTGCACGTTTCTTGAAAGCTAAATTCTCGACTGCAACACAATGATATATGGTTTAAATATCTAACATAGACAAAGGTCAGTCAATACGAAAACACGATTCAACTCCATGCTCTTACATGGAACAGTCTGAAATGGCATATTTATTTCATGGGAATCTTCAATATGATAATGATACAGATTATTGCTGTACAGTTTTCTTCTCGTCTGCGAATAAATATAACGAGTGGAAAGATATAGTAAAAAATATATTATCCTAAACAGAAAAGTGCCTCTTTCAATTAAAAATGTCACACAGTCACTTGGGCAAAGCCATTTTAGGCTGAGAAACACTAAATTGCATATCTTCTTTTACCGCAGCTACGGTTTTGCATTAGATATCACATTGTTGTGAACCTTTTATCCTAAATCTCAAGACAGATTAAAAAAATAAATGCTCATTTGGATCTAGTTCATATAAAATGCTAGGAAACTTTACATTATGTATGCAAAAGGCCTATAATAGATGCAGACATGTTAAAAAAAAATAATTGCAGATTCTAGCTAAGACCTTGCCTCATCCATTGTTAATTGAAAATGATTCTCGATACCAAGCGCCGCAGACCTAACTTAAATGAAGTGGAACTCGCGGAAACCTACCACATGGTGTGTCGTCATTGACCCGCATGAAACCTTCAGAACAGTCTCCTGAAATTATTAATAATAATAATAATAATAATAATAATAATAATAATAATAATAATAATAATAATAATAATAATAATAATAATGATGATGATGATGATGATGATGATGATGATGATGATGATGATAATAATAATAAAATTAATAATAATAATAATAATAATAATAATAATAATAATAATAATAATAATAATAATAATAATAATTATAATAATAATAATAATAATAGGATGGATGAGATGATTGAGATAATGAAGATTACGGTGATCATGACGTCATTGGTTTTTAAAAAAGCAAATATATATATATATATATATATATATATATATATATATATATATATATATATATATATATATATATATATATATATATATATTCCGGCCCGCATAAGGAGAACATTTTAAAATGTTTGTCATAGTATTTCATATTTGTGCATAAATATGAGATTGATATATGAGATATGATATATTCCCTAAAATAATCAGATTCAGGCAAGGTCCGGGTAAGGTAAATTAATGGGGAGGTCCCTAACATTCCTCGAAGGGGCAAAAAAAGCAAACATCTATACTAAGAATGTGTATAATACCCAATATACGTGTGCAAGAATAAAACGATAGTCAAATTTCAAGTGGCAAGCGAATGTGTGTGTGTGTGTGTGTGTGAGAGAGAGAGAGAGAGAGAGAGAGAGAGAGAGAGAGAGAGAGAGAGAGAGAGAGAGAGAGAGAGAGAGAGAGAGAGAGAGAGAGAGAGAGAGAGAGTGTGTGTGTGTGTGTTAGCCGGGAATCCGGAAAATCAGGGATTCCTCTCCTCCCCACCCCCACCGAAACGGTCCTGCAAGCATATTACTCCCCAAAATAACCATACATCAGATGTAAGCATGTAAGATAATCCTACATCCGAATGTTGGTAAATATTAATGAAGATCCGGTATCAGCAAACAGTAATAAAATCAGTAAAGAAAACAGTAATGAAAACAACGAAATTTTGAACAATTACATTTTACATTTAATTTTACTTGCTTATCTGATTTTTTTTTATTAAGGTCAAGCGATTTTGAAAGTATAGGTCTTTAGTTTTCCAGATGGTGTCTTTGACACATACTTTCATCTTAGAAGTAGTGTACTGAAACGGCACGCCCCAGTGATGACGCCAGAAAGACGGAGAAACAGACAATAATAGTTATGAAAAGTGGAGGTAAGTTGAGACTACGTGAAGTGGTGCAAGCTCATTTTGTTATACGGTGTCAGAACAAACAAGTCACTGCTGGCACACAGAACAGATTCAACCTTCTGAATCCATTTGTAAATATATATATTTTTTTACCTTTACTCTTCGCAACTATAGAATGGAATGTAGAACACATGAATTTATTTCAGAACAAATTAGCGATGTTTTTAAGAAAGAAGTTTAAACAAATGACCCGAATCCTTTTTATAAAGGCTGTAAGGGATGGAGTAATAGAATAAATAGGTTGGCACAAATACATCTCCACCATGTTTATGAAATAAATTAATTTTATTCCACTGCAGTGTGGCAGTTTATAGTGATGTTCTAACACTGGCTATCATGCCACAGACGTGTAGCATCAAGTCCCACGCATTCACTTTATACTGACACTAGGCCGACCAGACCTAACACTAACCTCTTACTGCTCAGTACCAAGCGAGGCAGCTTATAGTTCAATTTTTATAAGTCTTTAGTATGTCTTGGCCTCGGTTCGAACTCGCGACTTCCCACATCCAAGCCGAACGATCGAAACACTTAGGCCACCGGAGCGGTCAAGGTTATTTTGTAACTATAACAGTATGGATTAAATATGATGTGTTACTGCCTCGCGATAAATTTTACTGGGACGATGTTCAAGACAGCTATCTACAACAAGTATTCCTCCATTCAAGAAATAATGATACTACGAACAGAACACGTTTGTATGAACTGGCTTTGACATGCTCCGTATTAATATGGACAAAGTGATCATTATTTGGTGCCCCAAACTGCATTTCTTTAGTTTGTAAATTATCGGTGGAAAACAATTTTGACCAGTACATTTGTTCCTTGCCCATATTCAAAAAATAAAAGCAGTGTCTCACAATTTTAAATTAATGATGCAAGAACTTTGAGGTAATCAAATATTGATTTGTCGTATGTCTGTTATTTCTGCATCCATCAACATGGGTATTAATCACAAGCAACACAGCTTCTTTATATCTAAATGAAAAGACAATCAACTAACCCAATTAACATAGACAATAATCAAACCAAATTAACAAAGAAAATAATTTAACCCAATTAACTGTACTGCAAGAACATATTACTGGACTATCTCTCGTTTTCAAAGCTAAACATTTAATAATATGTTCTGTCATTACAAGCTTAAAGTGAAAATTTAAATTTCTGCTCTAATTCATGATTTCTTTTTATTGGATTTGATCGAATAAGTAAGTGAAACGAATATTCTGGAGAAGACGGTCCCATTTCAGATTTAATAACATGCAGCAAAATAAATCTGCAATGTTAGAAAATGTTTTCCTAAATACAAAGAAAACGAACGCTCAAAGACAAATTTTAACAAGGTAGCCTCGGGCATTTTTTTGTGTGACTTTTATGCCTTTTAGCCTTGCCAAAGGAAGCCTCTGAGATTATCCTTGTTCTATGCATTTTACAAACTGCTATTCGGTACTGGCCAAAATAAATGCCATTACTGTTATATAGCTTAAGGGATTCTTCACTGTACACGTGCATGTCCCATAGGTCATATTTTGGTGTTTCGTTGTCACAGAGTTGTTATATATTGTCAAGTTTAGTGTTACGTTAAGTATGTGACACTTAGAAATGCACAGTTTATGTCAGACAGTGTCGTAATAAATTTATAAAATTGCCCACGCCCCAAAGTGTGAAAGATAAGCTCTTGTAGAACTGAGATTGCAAACATACAAAGAAGTTACGTATTTTAGTACTTCTCTTCGTAACGTGATGTAATAAGCATGTACATCCTTTGGAAAGCGCTTTTTCTTGCAAACCACTTGTCAACCAATAATAATAACAAATACTTTAAACAATCAATAATAATCATAAACTTTGACGACCAATAATACTACTATTCTGGACAGCCAATAATAAAAACACTCTGGAAAACAAATAATAATAACACCCTGGAAAACTAATAAAAAAATCCCTGCACAACCACTAATAATAACATCATGGAAAACCAATAATAATAATACCATGGCCAACCAGTAATAATAACACCCTGGACAACCAGTAAAAAAAAGACCCTTGACAACCTGTAATAATAACACCCTTGACAACAAATAATAAAAACAACCTGGACAAACAATAAAAATAATAACAACATGGACAACCAGTAATAATAAAACCATGGACCACCAATAATAATAACACTCTGGACAACTAGTAATAATAACACCTTGGAAAACCAATAAAAAAACCCTGGACAACCACTAATAATAACACCATGGAAAACCAATAATAATAACACCCTACCCAACCAACAATAATACTATCCTGGACAACAAATAATAATAACACCCTGGACAAGCAATAATAATAATAACATGGACAACCAATAATAATAACAACATGGACAACCAGTAATAATAACAACATGGATAACCAATAATAATAACACCCTGGAAAACCAATAATAATAACACCCTAGACAACCAATAATAATAACACCCTACCCAACCAACAATAATATCATCCTGGACAATCAATAACATTAATACCATGGACAACAAATATTAATAACACCATACACAACCAATAATAATATCACCTTAGACAACCAATAATAATAATAATAATAATAATAATAATAATAATAATAATAATAATAATAATAATAATAATAATAATAATAATAATAATAATAATAATATAATAATAATAATAATAATAATAATAATAATAATAATAATAATAATAATAATAATAATAATAATAATAATAATAATAATAATAATAAATAACACCCTACACAACCAACAATAATATTACCCTGGACAATCAATCATATTAACACCATGGACAACAAATATTAATAACACCCTGGGCAACAAAAAATACCGTCATGGACAACGAATAATAGTAACACCCTGGACAACAGATAATATAAATACCCTAGGCAAACCAAAAGTAATGAACACCCTAGACAACCAATAATAATAACTCCTTGGACAGCCGATACTAATAACACCTTGGAAAACCGAAAATATTAACACCCTGGACAAACAATAATAATAACACCCTGGACAACAATAACAATAACACCCTGGACAACAAATAATAATAACGCCTCAGACAGCCAATAACAACCCCCTAGAAAACCAGTAATACTAAACATCTTAGACAACTAATAATAATAACACCTTCGACCAGCTAATAATAATAATAATAATAATAATAATAATAATAATAATAATAATAATAATAATAATAATAATAATAATAATAATAATAATAATATTATTATTATTATTATTATTATTATTATTATTATTATTATTATTATTAACAATAGCAATAATAACAATAATAATAACGATAATACTAATAATAATAATAATAATAATAATAATAATAATAATAATACCCTAGCAACAGACCTTACTAGAGTACAAGTTAAAGAGTGCATAGACGAAAACATTTGAAGCACATTTATCTCTCTAGTATCATCCAACAACATACATATATGAACAATTCTACTGGTGGGCAATGGAGGGATATATCAATATTTTGGTCGATTAGGCCAAGTGTACTTGAAGCAATTTCGTTTTTAAGTATTTGAAACAACTGATCCTTTATGATAAAGAAAATTCTAGACCCCCTACCCACCTAACAGAGCCACACATAAAATTAAACTATGGGTTTCTTTATTAAGTCAAGTGTAAGCCATCCACCAAATTTGGACAAGGAACTTACACTATACAAATTATACTCTGCAAAACCCTGTTTTCGTTAATCCATAATGACCTTGTCCTTTGACGTTTCATTCTAAAATCTGGTGGTCTCTTTCATACCTTAAGTGCAAGCCCTCCACAAATTTAGGTCAAGGTACGTGGTCTATAACTTAAGTTTTCATGCCAATACAATTTTCTTATCAAATTACAGTGACATTAACCTTGACATTTGATCTCATGATATAAAAAATCAATAGGCTCCCGCATTACCAAACGAGCAAGTCGTCTGTAAACTTTACTATCAGTACATGGTCCACGTGAGAAATTTTTTGTGCAGAAATTATTTTGCGTCCTTCAGTCAGAGTGACATTGACCTTTGAACTTGTCGAGCCCTAGATCGATAGGCTTCTTTTACTGTAGTGTATAAGCCATCCACACGGTTTGGTTAACGTAGTACTATTCTTATTCTAAGAAAACCATTTGATTCCTTCAGTCAAAGTGACCTTGACATTTGACATGGCAGTGGGGATTAAAACTAACTTTATATAGTAATTTTTGTTTTGTATATATTCACTTCCAGTATTGACATTAAAAACGGCAAAAATATCGATGAATCTTTTGATACCTGCCGAATCCGTTTTCTGATGGAACGTGTTATGTCGTCATTGTGTAAATGATCCTATTTAACAGTACGAAATGTACATAAATAAAAATTAATTAAATGATTAATTACGAAATTGCATCTGCATCCTTCATGTCTATTGTAGATAATCAGTGGATCAGATATAACGCACTGAAATGAAAGTTTGAGTACTCGAGTATAGAAGAGTTTAGACCAACTTGCCTTGTCATCCAACAGATACTGACAAGTGAGTCTGCGTATTCAACATTATAGTAGTTTAGTCGAATGTGTACTTGTCATCTATTAAAAAGTGAGTTTGAGTACTCAAGTTTAGAGGTATTTAGGTCATAGGACCTTGTTATCAAATACATTCTTAAAAGTAGTTTGAGTACTCAAATTTAGACGAGTTCATGATATCAGGCTTCGTTAACAGACACATACTCAAAGTGAGTAAGTACTCTATGTTAGAAGATTTAAGGCTATCAGGCCTTGTCATCATTTACAAAGTGATTCTGAGTACTCAAGTTTATGGTTTCTGTCATCAATGAAAACGTGACTTAGAATACTCAAGTTTAGAGTTTAGGATATTGGGTCTAGTCATTAAAGATGTTGAAATTGAATCTGATTAATCAAGTGTAGAGGGCTTTAAGCTATCGGACCTTGTCATCAAACACAAATCAAATATTGAGTTTGAGTACCCTAATTTTTAGCAGTTTAGGTTATATGGCTGGTTATGAAACACGTATTGAACAGTGAGTCTGAGTACTATTGTTTGGGAGTTTATATTATCATGCCTTTCAATTAAAAAATGAGTTTGAGTACTCAAGTTTGGAAGAGTCGAGGCTATCTGGCCTTGTCATCAAACGCGTACTATTCAAAGCGTGCAATGTAATCTAAATGCTGTCTATATACTTATATTCATCACATTATGGTAAAAAAAAATCACAAATTTTAATTTTATTTTCAAAAATTCATATAAGAAGCAAGATAAGTCAGACTTTGTAAAATCCATCAAGCTGAAAATTAAAAATGCAATTATTTATGCCAACAGGCGCTGTCAAAGACACAAAGACACAAAGATTTAATATCCAACCTCTCATTGGTAACACATTCTAGTCGCTGTCATTTAATATCGACAAGAAAATAGGTGACTTCGTCTTGGTGACTAATTGTAAGTAAACCTGTTGACAACCTAGGGGGTTTGCTCACAGAGATACATTCATGTATTATGTCCTACGTCATGTTTGTAAAAAATGTTGGAATGTGATTCTTTACTGGGCAGCCGAGCAGAACACGGTGAACTTTTTTCATACAACAATTCATCCTCGCGAATGCAAAAACAAAGATGGTGTACAATTGTCTTATTGTAGAAAATCAACACAAAAGCAGATGCGTTTGCAATTGAATACAACTGATGCAATAACCCGCACCCCAACACCCAAACAATAACAAGCAAACAAAATACCAAACAAATCAGAAAATTTTATAGTTGGTTTCAAATGGAATCACAAATGGTATCCAGTGCTGCAATTAAAGATTACTGAAGCAAATTAATAATTCGATATTCATTCTTCCATTAACGTCAACAGTATATATTAACTCATCCTCTAATGATCAAAGCTCCCATAGTGTAAAACAATACCGCCATATTGTCCCATGGTTTCTCATTGCAGGTGTGCGTAAACTGAAACTTTTTTGTCACATCCGCTCACTTATTCTTGAAGCCATTTAAATGAAACATTTTTTATTTTTAATAAAATGTTCTCTATTTGATTGATGAAAAATTGATGACTAACAATAAAAACGAAGACATGCAGTAGGAAATGGTTCAATGGTTACCGCTTCTCCAGGATCATGCCAACTTCCGACCATTCTTTTCGGGTGCCAAAAATGTACATTATTAGAGCTTTAATTTTCGAGAGCGAATAGTAAACATTGTAACTGGCTTTGTTGAAGGCAAAATAAAAAGGTATGTTATAAGTGAATCCCAGGTAAAATGACAATCTCTTTTCAGGCTGTTTGCATTAATTAATTTTAAAATTTAACAACAGATATAGCTCGTAATACCATTTTGAATCCAATTAATAAAATATGAACGTTTACACAGCATCGCTAAAATTATTAGCGAAACAAATTTAGTTTCAGTTCATAAAATTTCAGACTGAGGTGTATAAAATTGTCTGCTTTTCTTTACATTAGGAAATGCTTAACCTTTCAAAAGAGAATCATGTAAATGTAAAAACTGTTTTGAAGTATTTTTTTTTAAAAAAGTCAGAAGGAAAACATAAAATGAATATCGCCGAGGGCTGCTGACGCAAAAATTGCATGAAATGCACATAAGTGCGTACCCATCTACCGAGCTTACAATATGAATCTGCTTCAAACCTGTTTTCATTTAAATCAAGACCTTATCTTAAAACTTCCAGATCTGAAAATAATTCTTAATGATCTCTCTTCTATTTGCTTAAAGGATATGAAGAAAGCGTTCATTTTCAAAACCGAATGAATGATGCCCGAAGATGAATCAATTTAATGGCATGAAGTTGGTTCACTGAATAATTTGATGTTTGCTACCAAAGTAAACGGGGAATAAATCGGAGGTAGATCAGAATTCCTGAAATCCTATCTTTAAACCAGTTTATTTTGTTGTCTGAACACCACCTTGAAAAATACATAAGGTAATCTTACTTTGCTTTTACTGTGTTGTTAGATAGGTATTTGAAATGCCCTGTCTTGTCGCTACATTAGCTAAATGGACACACAAAAAGCTCCTAGTCTTACTCGAAAGCGGGACGGGGATGAACAGAGCCTACCCGAGGAATATCTGACCTATTGTAAAGTTTGATTATTGATAATATCTGACCTATTGTAAAGTCTGATTATTGATAATATCTGACCTATTGTAATGTCTGATTATTGATAATATCTGACCTATTGTAAAGTCTAATTATTGATAATATCTGACCTATTTAAAGTCTGATTGTTGATAATATCTGACCCATTGTAAAGTCCGATTATTGATAATATCAGACCTATTGTAAAGTCTGATTGTTGATAATATCAGAAATATTGTAAAGTCTGATTGTTGATAATATATGACCTATTGCAAAATCTGATTATTGATAATATCTGACCTATTTTAAAGTCTGATTGTTGATAATATCTGACCTATTGTAAAGTCTGATTATTGATAATAACTGACCTATTGTAAAGTCTGATTGTTGATAATATCTGACTTATTGCAAAGTCTGATTATTGATAATCTCAACTGCCTTATTTGTGTCAGCCTTAAGTGATTTACACGACTTTAGATTGAGATACTGAATGCTGTGGACCTTATCTTTTTGCTTGCGTGTTGCCTGTTTCTCGTTATTTCTTGTTACAGAGTTTTTACCTAATACTGAATGTTTGGTATTTGATATATTTGCAGCCAGAGTACACCACTGTGCATAATGATTGAAAAAAACTATGGTATCTAATAGTATATAATTGTATATGCTAGTATATAATAATAATATGATTCTTTCAGGGAAGAATATAATCTTTATGTCAGAATATATTTAGTTTAACTGAATTGTGTAGTGTGTATTAAGATCGAATTTTATTATAAGACCAATATTAGCATCTAGTTTACTGTACAAAATTTAGGGTATATGACGTAATAAAATGTATTGGCTCATTTCATAGGAAACGACTTGATCTCACCTTACAGCAAAACAAATGACAAGACACAAAGTCGAAGAGAACCGAAGCACAATCAACTTTACCTTGCATAAAATGTGTTGAACCGAACCTATAATGCCTTTAACGGATGCAAAAGGAACATAGATGACCTGAATAGATTCGAGAAAAAACGAAGATGTATGTTTTGTTATGAAGACTTAAAAATCTTATTTCGCGGCATTGAACTTACCTTTATGTGGACATCCCAGTAAGCCAATACGCATGCTTATTTTTTTGTTCCATTCGAGTGGATGGAACCGGATGTATCTTGCAACAAATGGTGAATTCAAATAATGCGTCCTTTCGGTGTTCTTGTCGTTGTTTCCACCAAAAATCTAGAATTTCAAAACCAACTGACTGATTAATGGAAATGAAAACTTATAATAAAAAGTGCTATGGGAAGTGTGATTTCTAGAGGGTAGTGTGCCGTGCGCAAAATGTGCAAGGCTAGTCCGGGCTACTCCATGCGCATTTGTCACGTGAGTTACACATGATCTCTTCGTCATACTTCCATGGCAGTTCACTGTGAAACTGTGCTGATGTACGATGAAATGAAAAGGTGCATATTTTAATGGATGTATTGTTAATTACTTGTTAATTGCGAAAGCGGGGCACATGCAAACACTTTAAGCCCTACTTTTTGTGCGCATGCCCATGCAAAGACTGAGAGATAGTTAAAGCAGGAACTACATCCATGCGGTAATGTTAACATATACACTGATAATATTTAATTTAATAACATTAGTATATGTGCAAAATTACAAGCATGCAACAAAAAATCGGTACTTTACAATTCTACGGCGCATTTAATCTTTAGGACCATAATTTATTAATGTTGGACGTTAATTAAATTATTCACCTACCAGAAGAGAAAAATCCTGTGCTTGAGAAAATTGAAATACATATTTCCATTGCAGCTAAAGGATGTTTTACATATACCTATATTTTGTAGATATGATATTTTGGGTGTCGGGTGTATCTCAAAGCGGCACGAAATTCCTTTTTACCAAGCAAATGTTTTGGCACTAAGGGTAAATCTATAGTTTTTTAACGATACATGGATTTACCTTTTTCTCCAACAAAAACATATGCTAAACTTTACTCTGAAAGACGATTTTGAACAAAATTCAACATTAAACTGCAATTTGTAGGCACGTTTAATTAATATTTTTGTAGTGAAATTTGAAATTTATTCTGAAGAAACAAAATCATCCTTATGGGTGGAATATATTTTGTGTGAAACATACGATGATTACATTTCAGAAAATTGTATTTCCACGAAACGAAAGTACGACATAACATTTAATTTTAAGACTAAAATTTATACACATATCCAAGTATTCAATGACTTTAAGAAATCAAATAAGGAATAATATATCTACATTCCAGAAATCCATCACTTTTATTCTCAAATCTAACTTTTATTGTTTAATGTTAAAAATGAGTGTTTTTGCCGGACATATCACTGTCAATATAACTGAGGAAAACAATTTTTCCTTTAAATTAAACAAGTCTTTGTTGGAGAATCTAAACCGTATCTACAAAGCCCTATGCTACGTGCTACAGACCCACACTCGCCGACTCGATATATTTGCTTCAAAGCCTTCTAGTGGAGACTGTAATGTATCAAGGAATCTTTTCTGACGTGCCTTCGCAAATTAAATAGTTTATGTGACACTCAAATATTTCATTCAAAAAATCGTTTTTGTTAGCTCCTTATTTGCCTTCGAAACACTTTGATATGTCTTTAGAAATATGTGACATTTTCTTGAACTTTCTTACATTAAATACTGACGCTAGTTTGAAATCTGATGCAAGACGTGGAGTATTAGCTACTCCTTGGGAAACGTCGTCATACGAGTTACAATAGTGTACAACAATAACGACACCCTGCCAATAAAATGTAACATGTCAAAAACTGAAATCATACATATTCATAATCCAGCTGTCTCCAGGACAATGTCGTAAAAAATATACACAGCATCCAAATGAAATGGTTCTCTATTTATCATTAAAAAAATCAAAATCCCGGTTTGCCTATGGGTCAGCGTTCATCCATACAAGTTACTATATCACTATACTCGGATCATTCTGGAAGCAACTTCACTGTACTGTCACTAAGTACTATAGTTTATTCTACTTTCATTTCTACACTGCCACTGTGTTTCCATATAGACTATTTTTCTCTTATTGGGTACAAAGGGATATTTCCAAAACATAGGTATATACGGAAAACTTGGTACTTAATTTAATTCCGCCTTTCAAAGCCACTGTTACTTATGGGCATGGCTTTTTGCAGTTCTCTCCAAGCATGTTCTATATTTATATGTATCGTACTGGCCCCATTTGGAGATAAAATAATATATCATCTGTTTTTATTATATTTGAAAATTTCTTTCTCAATGCAACTGGCTTCACCTGACTACTCAAAGCCTATTAAACTTGTGGCAATGAAAGACGGAATGATGTTATACAAACAAAAAAAAACAAAAACATGCCTTGCGATCATTTTTACAAATCATTGTACTTTATTCAGAAAAAATATCCTTTGTTTCGGAATAAGATGCCTAGTCACGTGATCTTATTCTTACCAGGCCATCCTCTGTATACTGATCTGGGATTAATTGGGAAGCAGACGCATTGTAGGTTGGGGTCCACAACCACTCATTCTAGAAAACGAAGATGATTCATCAGGCATGAGAACATCAAACTCCAGCCCAACACAAAATGATGACGTCATTCTCCATCCCAACATAAAATGATTACGCCAACAAATTACCTCACAATATGTTACAGAGTACCCATAGCCACAAGACACAGAGTATTTCAACAATGCCAGAAGACTCTAACTAGAAATTGGTTTCTCGGTTGTTTTGTCTTTATGGCAAATTAAAAATGGATACTTTGTGATTCCTGACTTGTAAACAATTCATCCCCCAAAAAAATTTTACGTTCGTGCAGTTGTTACGTATGGATACTTTGGACAGGAACTAAGCTATTCTGGTATAAACTGCATGAACACATTCGGTTATTTTGTAAAAATTGTATATAAAGGCCTTGAAAAATAGAAAATTCAGCAAAAGACATGGTCTAAATAAACAGTCTCTAATTGTGTATCCGTGTTTCATGTTACAAGGCCCAAATTCCTAAAATACGATTTTTAAAGCCATAGTTGAAAACTTTCTATAAAGAATTGGACATAACTAAGACGATACGTTATAACTCAATCCCGAAACACGTTTCCTGTACATTTTACAATCAATTAATATAGAAATTTTCATGAACTGTATCCTACACGAATGGAAATCGTTTCCATTGCCAGACTTAGAATACTTCTACCAGTACGGCAAATGAATTTATTATTATATAAAGACCCAAGAGAATATACTTAATTTCCTGATATATATTCATACAATTAAAGTCTTTAACATGTATATTTAATCTGAATTCGACAAAACTTTGGGTATTACTGGTTATTTCGACAACACTGATATACTTTGCAGGCGAAATTCAAAGGAGATTGGAAGACTACAAAACAAATTATATTAACTTTGTCAGCTGATATTTTTGGCATTGTTGAAATATTTTCACCAAGACATTACAACAGATAGAACATGTACCATCGAAGACCGAAGAAATTCAAGGGGTAGTAATAATTAATCACAACACAATATGGTTATAAACAAAATCTATCGTGATAGCGTGGGCACTCGTGTAGACCCTTCTCCATCATCAAGCTCAAAGCAAATTTATACTCTGTAATGAGATCAAAGGTCAAATGTTAAATTCAAAATACAACATTGAATAAAAGATGAAGATTGACCCTGCTATATGTTGGAAAACGCTGCTGGCAGGTCCATGTTATTCTGTTTTTACGCAAAGCCGAGTACATTTATCTGTTAAAACAATTAAATACTGTATAAGTTATTATATCCGATTAAAAGCATGTGATATATGATTAAATAATAGAATTAATAACAGTGTTAATGATATGTACATGGCTGTTCATGAAAAAAGTGTTTCATTTCGTAAAAAGCTATTATGACCATTTGGTGAATGTCTATCGTGAAGCTGGTGAGGTTAATAACTCCGTCTCTATATCTCTATCTGTAAGAAAAGCACGTACATTTTAACAGATTTTACGTAAGTATATATATATATATATATATATATATATATATATATATATATATATATATATATATAGATATATATAGATATATATATATATATATATATATATATATATATATATATATATATATATATATATATATATATATATATATATATATATATATAGATATATATATATATATATATATATATATATATATATATATATATATATATTCCTCTTTCTCACAACATTTCAAAATATAGGTTAGTTCTGGTGTCATATTAAACGTTTACTTTACGTTATTTAAAGTGATTTGCTGAAGAAAAAATGTTACTGCATTCCATAACGGCAAATCAGGACCTCCTGCTTATAGAGTTTCATTAAATATACTGGAGGCACTTCAAATGCCTAATAAAGTAATGAATTTAATTTAATATCATCGACGAAATTTTCCTATTTCTTCTAACATTCGTCAGTCCACGGCTTGCTGCTATTCCATCCTCAATGCCAACAAGATTATCCCAGTCATTTCTAAAAGTTTCCATTTACATATCTATTTTGAGTTCCAAGAGCTGAAATCATCCTAAATAATTGTTCCATGTACTGAATGATCCATAAGTGTTTAGAATACCTCTCCAGTCTGAGAGGGAAATATTTATTTCAAATGAAGAACTGTTTTCATCTGCTCTTGTGACAGCGCTTGAAGTGAAATAAATGTAGACTTGATATCAATTACAATTTATATTGCAACGTGTCATTCGGAGAAAATTTGAAATTGACATGACTTTTAAAATTTTTCTAATTAATTTTTGGTTCACTTTAAGTTCAGTTCCTTGTAATCTTAAATATATTTTTAAAAATAAAATTATTAAAAGAACACCCAACAAGAGAGATTACTTTTATCTTCGGTAATTTCAATAAAACGAAATTCTTCCCACAAAAAGAAATTAAGTGATAGCGAAAGAAAGCACGGACATTATGTATTGAAATTTCTAATAATTTGAAATATCTACATGAATAAAATTTTTAAAGCGCTACAACGTACGAAAGTATGATCTAATTTTTTTTTCAAGAGAAGCCGTTATTTTCCATTTTCTCAATCCCTTGCGGAAGCTGTGCATTTCTACTACGATAACAGAATCATAGCTCTTTCCTTGCCACGTTACGTATCGAATACTATCCTTTTCAATATGTCAATTTTATTGGATTTCTCGACGATAGATGTTTGGAGCTCGAATGTTTCTTTATTGCCCAGACAAAAAATATGCTTATCCACAAAACATACAACAATCACATATTAACCCACAAAATGTGCAACATTAGTATGAAAGCGGAAGGATATTAGAGTTACCTACCTTTGGGTCCATGTGATGGGCATCTTTATATTTGTACCAGACATTTGAATCATTGCTGTAGGATAAGCTAAAGCGTTTGACCCAGTGCTTCTTCATGCCATCCGCACGCCCTTTGGTAATTATCCCTGTCACAAGGGTCGGTGGTCCAATGTCAATCTGCAACCATTGTTTTTCTGGAAAGCGAGGAAATATCGATGATCTACCACCCCAGTCAGAAATACCCCTTAATTAATTCAATGTTCTAAGCCAACCATGCCCTTTGAAATTTCGAGGGATTTAACATATGTAATTGCTGATGAACTAGCAGTCGATGGTTTCTTCTACCTTTAAAAGGATATAAGTTTTAGAAAGGTTGTTATTGATTAACATGCCAGGAATGATACTGATTTCTCAAGAATTTTGAATGATGACATATTAAAATATCTGTCATATGATGACAGAATGGTTGCAATGCTTGTACTGAAAATAAAAAAATACAAGTTCAAAAAGGCTATAATTTAATCAAATTTAAGTTTTAAAAATGTATGCAAAATTTTACACTGTTTCTGTCCACCTCTCATAAAATGTCGTTCTTCTGGTTGTGGTGGGAAATAGAGACTACCAATCTCCCAGTTATTCGTAAACAACTTATAAAATATGTTTCGATAAAAGTGCTTGCATGTCAACTGATTGAAACAATCACTTATACTTGCAAGAAATTTATATACCCAACAGTCATTTCTTAAACATTCGGCGATTTTAAAAGTATGAAATAACAATCTTAAATAATTAATATAATGCATTGTTTCTTCTCTGTAGAATAACAAGAAATGTACACATTACATCCGAGGCACTGTCACAACTGTTCCTTCACACAATTTACCTATATTGGGGTGGGGATGTGAAGTTTGGGGGTTCGAAAATTACCCAGTTTATTGAAATGTTCGCCTTGAATCCCCAAGATTTATATCAAAGTTAAGAAAGAAAACCCCTGCTATTTTGGTATATTCAGAGCTTGGTAGGAAATCAACTGACACATATTAAATCTCCAGGAATTAGACTTTCGACCTCAATTATAAATAGAAAGACAACATAACGTTTAAAAATATACATCATGTTCAGTGATATACATTTCTGTTTCTCTTATAAATGGTTTAAATATATAAGAAATACATTGATTCCGTAGGAAGAATCAATCTGATCAATCAGTCATGAAAAAAAAAACCATGAGGCTCTGAAAGAAAGCATTGCAAGCTGTTTAAATGATTTATGCAAGAATGGAAATGAAGATAAGCTACATCCATAAAATCGTGAAAAACCAATTATTTAAATGAGATTAAAACCTTGAAAAGTGCTTGATATATTAGAAAGAAATGATTATTTGCCTCTGCAAATATGAAGTACTAACCACAAACTTCCAGCTGAATTAGGATGTTGGGAAAACAGCAATACAAGACAGAAAATTCACCGTGTGCGATAGGATGACATAAGTGATTAAAATTCAAAACTAGTATCTAAACAGACTGAGAGCTTTAGACTCTTAAATGGTCTTTTTCAAAGGCATATATATATATATATATATATATATATATATATATATATATATATATATATATATATATATATATATATATATATATATATATATATATATATATATATACAAATGATAGACAAGACAAACAAATGAAGCAGAACAACCGCGGTGTCTGCAAAACATGACACGGCTGTTGCGAATACTCAGTA
Source organism: Potamilus streckersoni (assembly GCA_016746295.1). NCBI lineage: Eukaryota > Metazoa > Mollusca > Bivalvia > Unionida > Unionidae > Potamilus > Potamilus streckersoni. The sequence goes on from JAEAOA010001897.1 coordinate 6,751,073, forward strand.
GTAACCGGAACAAGATGATATAAACCAGTTGAAACATAATACATTTGGAGCTTTAATTCCTGTAGAAGCAGCAATGTAAAGTTTTACAAACACCATGATTTTTATGTTTTATTTGTTTGTCTTATCTACGTTTTGTATATGCCCTTGAAATAAGACTCATTAAGAGTCGAAAGCGCTCAGGCTAGTTAGATACTAGTTTTTGGACTGTTCGTTCTCAGTTGAGTGCCTATATATATATATATATATATATATATATATATATATATATATATATATATATATATATATATATATATATATAGAGAGAGAGAGAGAGAGAGAGAGAGAGAGAGAGAGAGAGATAGAGAGAGAGAGAGAGAGAGAGAGAGAGGTATATGTGTGTGTGTGTGTGTGTGTGTGTGTGTGTGTGTGTGTGTGTGTGTGTGTGTGTGTGTGTGTGTGGAGCCTGCGGTTAGTCTGGAATTTCCACACCAAATAAATGTTTGTCACGTTCTGCAAATTTTACAATGAGCGTTTAAATGCTTGGATACTGAAGACAGTGTGCAACCTAGCGTGATTGATGTATTATTGAGAATTGAAATAACGATGTTATTATGCGAGGTAACAACAGCTACCGATCGGAGTTGTAAGAGTGTTATGACCACAGGTAGTTTTGGTCATAGTATTTTGGGGATTAAAAAAACAACAGAATATACATGGGGATATATATATGTCGGACCACGTTCTCTCGTTGCTGGAATCATGTTACATAGAATCTACATTGATCTTCCTTAATTACATACTTTTATCATTTGGCAATATTTATTTTCAAAATAATGACAAACAAAACTGACGCATATTTTATGTCTTGTTTATTTAACATTATTTACCTTTATCTTGGCAGAACTTTATTATATTATCTCTTTAAATGAGTTTATGTGCATGAAATTTAGAGTATACAAATTTCCATCAAGTACTTTTTATTCAATGGGTCATCGGAGAAGAAGCGAAGCTCTAGTATTTATTAGTGTATACTGGAGTCCGATGAAGAGCCATTAACTCAGTTCTCAAGAAGAATTAGAGGTAAATGTTTGTAGAGACTCAGTTTTAGAACTAATTTCATGTTTGATGGACATTGACTGAAACGGTCATATACCTTTCATGCTTATTTACATTCATGCCCCCGAAATGCTAGTTTAACAGAATTATCGTTGAAAATATCACAAATATTCACAATAAACCATGCAATTAGACAAAACAAGTCGTCAGGGAGTACAGCGATTAAAGAAACACTTTTTCTCGATGATTTGACGAAGATACTTCATTGATATATCGAGAACCAAGTAAACTGAATGTGTTGAATCTCAGATATTACAAGAACAGCCCTCGAATACAACTTATAAATATGTCTGTAAGAACAAGTGTTTGTTTTATGATGGAGAAAAAAAAAACACAGGCATTGCATAGTTACATAGTTCTATGGATTATTATCACCTTGCCGTGAAAGAGCCGCAAGTAAGACCAATTCATTATATAGGAAATAATACAAAGGTGTATATATATATATATATATATATATATATATATATATATATATATATATATATATATATATATATATATATATATATATATATATATATATATATATATACTTGGTTTAACCTTTGTATTATTTCCTTCAGTTTACTTGCAAAATAAATATGATATGACGTGCACTGGATTAAAGAGAAATACCTTCTGCTCAGTAGCGCGGTAAATGTTATGCGAGACAGTTGCTTGAGAGGATCTTTGACAGGTTCTCTACCCAAAACCCGGATAAGACAACATGAAAAGATAAACTTACTGCTGATTGCAGTTCAAGCGTGCTCTTATAGACGATTCATTGTGATGTGCTCAACAGTTAAGGACCCCAAATCTTAACTATAAAGTCTTTGTGTGGACTCCTTACGATTTAAATATATTTACTTTGGTATAACCTTGTGAAAAAAGGTTGGCGTTTAGGGTATCAATCTAGTGTCTGTTTACAGACGGATATTAAATGAATCGCATATTTTGCTGGTTAGGAGGTTAAGCAAATGGTTTCTAAGTAAATTATAGATTCTTTATGGATGATGGTGTAGAATATCTATCGCGCCAATGAATACATCATAATTATATGCCCCAGAATAAACTGAATGCCTAAATATCAGAAGGTATAAACTTATAACTTTGTAAGGGCATTTCAAAAGCATGTATTTTCATAGCTGAATAAATTCCAGGTCTCACAAAAGGAAATGCACGCTAGCGTGCTGTACTCTGTATTATAAGTTTATAGCTGCGAAACCATATCATTCCTGTTCGAGATGACAAAATCAGACAAGTTTATGAGTTTCAACTTGTCTAGGAAGTGTATCTTTCTAGAAAAATACAGCAAAGACAGTCGTTAAACACAGCTGTCATGTTTTCATATTCATTTGTTTATGGCAGGAAATAGTGCACATCCTATTTTGAATGTAAATGTTTTCTTTGTTATGAATTTGTATAGGGTACAACAAATTTAACGACAAATTGCCTTTGAGCTTTATATCTGTACGCAAGCTAACACGTTTTAAATTGATTTCTTTAGATCATTGTTAATAAACAGAATGTACTTCTTATTTATTTATTTATTTATTTATTATTTATTTATTTATTTATTTATTTATTTATTTATTTATTTATTTATGAAATGACAACAAACGACCTTGCATAATGCTTTACTATTGTTTAGAATGCAACAATCGTTTAACAACTATTACACTCTAAACAAAAGCTAAATACATGTACCTGGTTCCGAATGTTCCACTTTAAATGTAAGCTAAAGACATGGTCCGAAATGTTCCATTTTATATGTAAGCTAAAGACATGGTTCCAGAATGATACTTTTTAAAAATAAACTAAACATATGGTTCCAATGGATATTATTTTTGTTGTTTCTTCAATTCAATTGAAATACTTATCACACTAGAGTCAACTATCTTCTCAACTCATTGGCAAAAATGCAACATCACGTGTATACAAGCCAAGTGAACATTTATTTTGTGATAAATCTTCTATGTAGGTCAAGGTATACGGTATTATTTCTGGAAGTTTCAACATATGAGCAACTTAATCGTGTTTATTTCCTTTATCAATTTAATTACCAAATAATGCCATCCATATGGAAAGTAGGCATTTCAAATGAATAATCAAATAGTGCATGGAGAAAATACAGTTCCATTGAGTAATCAGAAACAGTGTCTTAGGCATGGAAAGTAGGCATTTCAACTGAATAATCAATGATTGTGTTCAGTATGGGGAATATACGTGTTTCCATTGAATAATCAACGAATGTGCTCTGTATGGGGAATATGTGCTTTCATTGAATAATCAACGAGTGTGTTCTGTATGGGGAATATGTGATTCCATTGAATAATCAAAGGATGTCCACGGCATGGGGATCAGACATTTGCTTTAGTATTTTGAACGACCCTAAACACTTCACAGGAAGGATGTTGAAGTGCAGCAACAATTACATCAAATAGCAATTTTACGTCATAAAATAAGGAAACCTACCGTCTTTCTTGCGAGCACACCATCCTTTGTGGCTGAGAATGTTACCATCCTCTGCCTGACAGGAATGCTCCTTCTTGGCCGAAGTTGACGCGGTAATCTTTCCATATGGTGGCAAGCCCAGTGGCACCTTGCATACTGTTGATAAAATTATATTATTTGTTTTAAATTTTTAGCACGGCCAATAGTTTAGGGTAATCTAGGAATATAAAGAATTGCTGTGGCGATGCAGAAGAAGAACTCTGATTTTGAAAAGAAAGCGTCGACACCTTAAGTTCGTCATAATCCCCATCTGCGGTTTAAAAAAAAGAAGAAAAAAAGACTAAAGTGGGCTTAGCCATTTTTTAGCGCTCTTGACAGGACCATGGATCACTAGTCTTTATAAAGCAACGCAAAATGTAGAGAAAGCTAGGGACTGTTAAAAGAAACTTTGATGGGCGTAGCATCTTTTAGCAATGTTCCTGGAGCAGACAAAATACCACAGTTCTCATATTGGTGCCCCTTCTGAACCGAATTCAGTTTAACTCCATTATAATGAAAATAGACAATAGCAGCTGAATACAAGGACATCTTAGTTCATATTCATGTGAAATATCACTGTATGAATTGAGGACAATGTGCATTCTTTAACGTGTTCAACACTACATTAAAGATATACTTGGCAGCAAACTGTAAGCTTTTGCTTCAATTTGCAGTAAATTACTCATAATTTTTTTCACACAAGTTTGACATTATTTGGCACGTAATTAACAACATTCTCGTATTGTAATAAAATAAAACGTGTTCTAATTGTACACTTTTGACACATTTTTTAATAAAAATCAACAACAGTTGAGAAATTCGTTAAATTTGAGGAAATTTTCTTGTTCTCGGCAAGAAAAAGAAAAACTTTCACGGAATTCGAGATAGTGCATCCATATTTCATTCTTTGATGACAATTAAACGTCCATTGAAATGTTCCTTGCTCCTAGTCAAGGTATCAGAAAAAAATTGAAAAACTGGTGCATTATTTTCAAAACAAGTTTAGCAAAAACAAACTCAAACGTGAAATACTGAAACTTTAACATTATGTAACGAATTGAAATTAAAACTAGAACCACGCAACGTTAAATGTTTTCTAAACGTCTGCTTTTATACTTGCATAACGCAGATTTATTATAATTATCTTATTAAAGTTTGATTTTGAGCTTTAGATTTATGTTCATAAAGTTTCGATAATATCGAGGACTTCCCTCATTCGTCATATTATAGAAGAATACAGTCCTAGAGCACTTACCTTATAGGTCACATCATGTGAGAATTCGGTCCCAGATTTGCCGTATATAATATCTTTGGAGAGTACAGTTCCTGATGACATCCCTCGTGTATGATGTCATGGGAGAATACGGTTTCAAAGGACTTACCTTGTACGTCATAAGAGAACATTACCAATGGACTACATTCCTTTCTCAAGAGGTGAAAATAATCGTGTTACTCTTGTTCATCCCATCTAAAAATTTATAAATCATATAGGTGTACTATATCTCACAAGTGTGCTTATAAATTCTTGGATAATATGCTACCAGTTTTATTTTAAAACACTGTTCCCCCTAAACGAAAAGTCTCAATCGATGGATTCTTTCCAACCTCAACTATAACGGACCTCCAAAAGAACTACCCGCGCTTTATCACCTAAAGGGGTTCTGATTTTTTTAAAATTTAGTTCAAGGCTTAATTAAAAATTTTGATTACAAAGATTACGTACACTATGAAAAAGTCCACTTTCACTGACAATTGAGGACTTCCATCCTCATTTTGGAAAGTCGGTACCACTATACTGTATGAAATTTGATTTAAGCACGCTGAAAACCGAGGACGTCCACCATCATTTTGGAATGTCGGTTCCCCTATACTGCATGAAATAATAGACTTACACTGAAAACCAAGGACTCCCACCCTCATGCTGAGATGGCGGTTCCACTGCACTGTAAGAAATTTTTTTATATACTTACACTGACATCCAAGGACTTCCACCCTCATGCTTGGATGGCGGTTCCACTGTACTGTATGAAATTTTATATATCTGGCAATGACTGGCTCGTCAAAGTACGAGTGCTTCACTGAGTAGGAGTCTGTGTTCCCCTCAAATAACTAAATTAAAAATAAAGAAGATAATAAAAGTCCATATCACACCAGTATATTTTATAATTACAGAAGATAATGTAATAATGCAAAGGGAACACAAAAATTTAGTTTCGCTCTTTATTATATGCATACCATTTAATCTTCCGTTCCAGCTAATTATATTTGCATATAATGTAGCAGATCATAATTGGATAACCTTTAATCTCTGAAGTATTTAATAAATATCTAGTGGGCAATGTAGCACTCACAAAATCGTTTCAAGATAACGTTCCTTCCTTACTGTAAAACCGATATCCCTCCATGAATTCTGAATAAAACGTTTGGAGAAAAGTGGAGGGTTGACCAACCCTCGATGGGCCGTTTCGTTATTAAATTTTGTGATCATGCCATTCGATCGATCATTCAAAGGACACAGAAACTTCATCGATTTCGTTTAACTCACATTTTGCACTAGCATAATATAAGAACGAAAACACGCTTTACCTTCTGATTCCCATACTGGTCCATTACATAGTTCCAATTGTAGGCGTTCATACTGTAGGAAACCATGAATGCTGTTACCCACTCGGCTCCATCAGCTCGACCTTGAGTCAAGACACCAGTAACCTGAAGATGAAGAAGATCTCTTTATATGTGTGAAGTTGGTCACCTTTGTGTTTTTCAACTAACATGAACAAAGCTTATGGTGAAAAGACGTTCTGACGCATCCAAATCGAAACGGCAATAAATCTTTGATAAATTTATGTTACCTGCAGACTGCTAATATTGAATCTAAGGTTAAGTTTATCACTTTCTAAGCCAAATAATTGTTTCTTTCAATTATCTTCATCTCACATAAAAAACGAGTGCTACTAAACTGAACCTCTCTCTCTCTCTCTCTCTCTCTCTCTCTCTCTCTCTCTCTCTCTCTCTCTCTCTCTCTCTCTCTCTCTCTCTCTCTCTCTCTCTCTCTCTCTCTCTCTCTCTCTCTCTCTCTCTCTCTCTCTCTCTCTCTCTCTCATAACTCGTGTGATACTTGTGTCTTTGACGGTACATCAATATTTTTGTTTAAATTTTGCCTTTTTAATTTTCATTGCATGTCTTTTTTAATGGTAATGGTATGTTAAATGACTTTTCACACAATTGTTATTACATTCCAAAAGATATGATGATATCAGATAAAAAAATATCAATCCTACAAAATTTTATGACTGATTTATTAGGTTAAGTGAAATATTTATCGTAAATGGAATGTACATTCAGTAGGAAGAAAGCTGAGTGTTAGTTTTATTACATGCCTGATCTGAAAAGACGAATCTTTAATTACAGCCAATATACCGAAAAGAAAATGCTTCCTAATATGGTCGTCACAGAACCTTTTGGAGATGTCGTGCATGTGACGAAAATAACTGAGCGATTTAACAACTATGTAACTATTAAATGCCACCAACTCGAAACCCACCATTAGTATCATCTAAAAGCAATAAAATGTAGGCAAGAGTAAATTTCTAAAGGATATCAAATTTATAGAGCGTGATTTTCTGGTTTAGCAAGGTTTATGAATGAGACTACCAGTAACCCATTCGATGAGGTTATTGCAATGCAATTTAATTACAGAGAACGTACGGCAATTTGGTTTCAGCTTAAAACTGGAACAATCCTAGCCATATAAAACAAAAACGTACCTTTTGAGGTGGAAAACGATTTATAAACTTTCAAAAATACGTGTATTTCTTATGTTGCTTTTATTTTGGAGTTACTATCTCTCATAGAATTCATCTTTGGATTCAAGAAAATGCTAAAAACCAATAACAATCGAAAAATAAGAATTACTTTTTTAAAACCCTCGCAGGTTTGTCTGTCACGTGACAAACTGCCATTGTTACATTTCATCATAATGTTATTTCATATTAAACCAGTTAAAACTATTAAAAATCAGACTTTTCTCGCTGTCCATACAAAAGCTGTATCCTCCCTATCCTACTTTGATACAAAAGTTGTATCCTCCCAGCCCTACTTTGATACAAAAGCTGTATCCTCCCTGTCCAAGTTTGTTTGCTTTCCATACAAAGGCTGTCTCCTCCCTGTCCTACTTTGATACAAAAGTTGTATCCTCCCTCTTTGACTTTGCTTGCTATCCTAACAAGGGCAATGTCCTCCCTGTTCGACTTTGCTTGCTATCCATTCATAGGCTTTATCTTCCTTGTCCGACTTAGCTTGCTATCCTTACAAGTCGTTGCAAAGGCAATATCCTCTCTGTCAGACTTTGCTTCATCTCTTTACAAAGGTCGTATCCTCCATATCCGACTTTGCTTGCTATCCTTGTACAATGGCTGCATTCTCCCTGTCCGACTTAGCTAGCTATCTTTATACAAGTTGTTATACAGGCGGTATACTCCTTGTCAGTCTTTTCTTCCTATCCTTACTAGTCCTTACAAATGCAGTATCCTCCCTGTCAGACTTGGCTTGCTATCCTCACAAAGGCAATATCCTCCCTGCGGGTTTGGTAGGTAGAATAGGCCCAGAGCGCCTTCATATATCTAGCAAGAGACGTTTAACCCCCAAACCCGTTGCTCTGTGATGCATTTTACTATGGTGTTCTAACTGAGAACTTATTACAAATTAGTGGTTTAGACATAGAATTGCGAGCATGAATTTGACGCTTTAAATCTTTTCTTTTCAAATCAATCTTGACGCTCGTTGAGAAAAGGGTTCACAAAGGAAGAGAGCTACTCAAATTTAATTTCAGATTAATTAGTTCTGTTTATAATATTGAAATCAACTAATTATATGCCTTCCCTAATTTAAGAAACCAATTAAAAACAAATTCTTTCTCATAATTTCTACATATGTTGGCCTATATATGAATGTAAATTATAAAATGAGGTACTGTTCCGATGATATTTAATATGGCGTGTTGGGGATTTACTTGTTCCAAAGCTGTAGCTCCTACCAAATGTTTCAACAAAACAAAAGCTTTGAAACTGTCTTCTTATTTTAAAAAAATGTTAATCCTTGTTAATCGATTATGACGGTAATCGTACCAGTTCATTTTTCACATAATTTGGCCATAGTTGTGTGTGTATGTGTGTGTGTGTGTGTGTGTGTGTGTTTGTAAGAGAGAGAGAGAGAGAGAGAGAGAGAGAGAGAGAGAGAGAGAGAGAGAGAGTAATTTGGCCATAGTTGTGTGTGTGTGAGAGAGACAGACAGACATAATAATTTGGCCATAGTTTTTGATGATCTGGCGGTATTTATTCTTAGCGATAATGTATTTATCCTAATTGTGTTGTACGAGTTAGAATATTTTCATACCAATGGTTTATAGGGACCAAAATTTTGACGAAATAAATATTTACAATTAGATTAACTGCACGAATTTTCAATATGGTATCCACTGATAAGTGAGACTATTCCTATTTTATATTGGATACCAAATTATCCACAGTAGCTAATGCCTTACAAAGGGTTGAATTAATGCATACTTAACAAATCACGGTACAATCCACACCATCCAGTAATAACCAGATTAGTGGCCATGCGTGGTGTAAAAGCAGATATCGTATTAGGTTAGGCGCATACGCCAAGCTTCCTTTCCTCCCCGACCCCGTCAACAGGTAAGAAAACTTGTCTCCATCCCTACAATGAATTCCACTGTCAGTGTTCATCTACATTCATGTATTATTCTACCTTTCAGGAATCCTTTTTTTTTTTAAAAAAAAAGTCTAGCATTCAAATATGTATCATGCTGAAATAATTGATAGGCTACCATTCCGAGTGGAGCACAGTTGACATAGTTCAGATAACAGGTGTGATAAGATGGATAATTACGCTTGCTAAATCGCTCACTTTTCAAGTACACAACATCAGGCAGAAAAAAAATAATTTGATAGTGTCACAACGAATTCATCAGATATTTTAACCCACTATTCATTACTAGACAATAGGTCCGAGATACAGGTGTTGGATTTCGTTTTGAGGTCACGAGACTAAGTTAACAGTATTGGTAGTACTGAATATTTATCAGTGGAGTGATGGTCGCAGATTTCAAGAACATCCATTATATTAACAAACCCTTCTGTGGTCCAGAACATTTGGTTTATTCTGTTTTATCGCAGAATTTTCCTTAAATTTTCAAATTCTATCAAAATGTGGAATTTCTCAAACATCTGTCTTGGAATATCTGGTGAATAAATGCAAATGCTTTTTGCAATAAATGAGCACACACACACACACACACACACACACACACACACACACACACACACACCAAAAAAAAGAAACAAGAAAAGCAGTTTCAAACAAGCTTGTGAATCCATAAGGACTTCCTGACTGATTGAATGTCAGTGATGACATAGTATTAATATTCTTTGTAACAAAGCAATTGTGGATTGGGAAGAGTGGGGGGAGCAATTCTATTTATAGCGTATTTTGTCTACTTTGTTTCTTTTGCATTGAGACCTTCCATGTTTGCTTCTCTTACATCTTACTATTAAGAGATATAAGATCAGGAAAAAATCTTCAAGTCACCAGCTTCTCAAAACTTCTAGATCTTAACTGGGTGTTTAATAAACATGGCTATGAAAACTGTAGATTCAAAATAAAGTGACAACCATGTTCTCCATTCGTGTTCCAATAAATGACAAAAGTACTGTGCATTCTCACAAAACAATAAACGATGGATGGCTGTAAAAACTTGAATAGGAACAAGTTCATGTTCACAGGTTGCAGCATGATTTAGCAGTTTCTTTTGTATTATATTACAACTGAAAGATAAGAATAAGCAACTCTTATCGGAAGAGCTAGACTGGGACCCGCGATCAACATATGGTAAGTTTAGCTTTGTGAATTAAGAACGATAATCAATCTACAATCTCCTAGGTGATTCTAATGTCTTTCGTAACATCCGCAAAAACGTATCGAGTTCAAGAGCGCTACGAGTCTTCTTAGTTCAGAAGAATGATCTTGAAACTTGAGTTTTCAAGAATGTGCGGGGTGGGTGGGGTGCAGATATCTATTTTTTTAGAATAAAGGATTATATTTAGTATGAGGTCAACTAGGAACCAACATTAAGCAATACACTATAATGTGAAATGGTGCTGTCCTAGCTCGTGAAGAATGCAACGCAAATATATAAAAGTGTTGTATGTACAAATTGAGGTAGATATTTTATATACGTACAATAAGAAACAGTTTACATGTATCTCAGATGCTATGTAAATTTGTATGATATTGTTGAGCGTAAGTTAAACGCACTTCCCCGCATAGTTACTAGATAGTTCATAAGAACGTCGAGATAATACAAATGTATCTGCGTTAAAAAAAAGTCGTCAGAATGTGAATAAATGTGTCTGTGTTAAACATGGCAGTAATGGTGTGGCTAAATGTGTTTGTGTTCAATAAGGCTGTCTGAATGTGAATAAATGTGTATGTATTACACAAGGCGGATTGTTTTTGTGTTGAATAAAGCGGCCACAATGTTGTTAAATGTGTTTGTGTTGAATAATGAGTATTAATATGATTAAACGTGTCTGTGTTGAATAAGGAGGCAGTCATGGTGTGGATAAACGTGTCTGTGTTGAATAAGGCGGTCAGAATATGATTAAACGTGTCTGCGTTGAATAAAGAAGTCACCGTGTGGTCGAAAGTGTCTGTGTTGATAAGGCGGTCAGAATCTGATTAAATGTATTTGTATTGAACTAGGCGGATTGTATTTGTGTTTAAAGTGGTTAAACGTGTCTGAATTGAATAAGGCAATCAGAATATGATTAAACGTGTATGTGTTGAATAAAGAGGCAGTCATGGTGTGGTTAAACGTGTCTGTGTTGAATAAGGCAGTCACTGTGTAGTTAAATATGTTTGTGTTGAATAATGCGGTCAGAATGTGAAATGAAACGTGTTCGTGTTGAATAAAGAGGCAATCATGGGGTGGTTAAACGTGGCTGTGTTGATAAGGCAGTCACAGTGTGGTTAAATGTGTTTGTGGTGAATAAGGCGGTCAGAATGTGGTTAAACGTGATTGTGTTGATAAGGCAGTCACAGTGTGGTTAAACGTGTCTGTGTTGAATAAGGCAGTCATGGTGTGGTTAAATGTATTTATGTTGAATAAGGTTGTCAGAATGTGTTTAAACGTGAAGGTTGTCAGAATGTGATTAAACGTGACTGTGTTGATAAGGCAGTCACAGTGTGGTTAAATGTGTTTATGGTGAATAAGGCGGTCAGAATGTGACTAAACGTGCATGTGTTTAATAAGGCAGTCACGGTGCGATTATATGTTCCGTTTTGAAAAAGGCAGACACTGTGTCGTTAAATATGTTTGCGTTAATTAAGGTACTCAGAATGCGATTAAATGTGTATGAACATCATGTTTGCAACTATTAATTGCAATTTTGGCAGAGAAAGTAACGCTGAGTTTTTGGATAGCATGTGATATTTTAAAACGAGCTGTATTCATATGCCGTCTGTTGAAGGAGATTACTCGTGTGATATATTCTTTAAGGGTGCAAGATTGAGGGTCAAAAATCCACTTGGTGTCAAAACTGGGGATAAGAGTGAATAATAAACAAACCTTGTTGACAAAACTGGTGGTTCAAATTCAAATTTTGGCAGTATCTGCTGCACAAATGTAGGTATTGGGAAATGCTGTCATGTATGGATTTGTGTTATTCTTTTTCCAACATGTATATGGTCACATTTAAAATTGGAGACGATTTACCATTATGAACAGGTTTTGTTTGATTTAGAGCTTTGTTTAAGCAGAAAAAGAAGAGTTCATCGCAAAATCGATGATGTCGCCATGAGCCATACTTGAACACATGTAAAAGACTTACAACGTCATTCTCATATGTTTTGTTTTTCTTTTGTCATCTTAGTTCGAGATTAATTGCCGCGTACGCTCCAGATTTCACTAACACTTGTGACATTACACAGGTCACTGAAGAAACATGCTGACGTCAGAGCTGATTTATTTATTGCCTATTCGTAACGATGCCGTCCGTTTCTTTCGAATATTACGCTACAGTAGTTTAGAGGATGCTGAGTAGATTCGTTTCTGATGGGATCTTGCATTTGTCTTGAGCTGCAACAAAACAAGGAGACTTTGGCCTGTAATAGTATACATTGCTTCAACACTGAGCCAAAATATTCCGAAGAAAGGAACACCGTGGTGCCAATCACACAACTTGCTCCATTGATGGATATAGATCAAATTAGTACATCGCTGACGAAAAAATGTAAGAATATCAGCAAGAAGGTTACCTCGCCTCCAAAAGTCCTTCGTTACATTTAGTGATCATATAAAACATGGAGTCCCCACAAAACTGATACTTGGAGTCCCCACAATACTGATATATCAAGCCACTTATATTACTTTTATAGCCTAAGTTAGGACCCAACTTTTTGCAGGTATATTTGTTTTATCTGCTTTGGGGTGGTTACAACACCATTACTTTTATCTTTGCATCATGTTGCATATTTAATTTTTGTTGGAGTGGTCTGCCTTTTTGTGGCGTTTGGCAAACTTTATCCTGTCTGATACCCAGCTTTTGCTCGACTATAAACAGCTACGATTTGTCGAATGCTCTGTTACACGCTATATTAAGCATACATATTAATGCAAAAGTACTTACTCGTGCTGCCACCCCAAGGTCGATTTGCAGCCATTCGGAAGAAGACTTGTACTTAGCACACCAGCCCAGTTTATTTGGGAGATAAACTCTAGCATATTTTTCCCGACACCCTTTGTCCCATTCATACGGATAAACGGAGGAAGCTGTAATTTGCCAGTCTTCTATTTCACCCGTTATCAGACCCAGTGGACCATTTGTTTCACACACTGAAATTAAATTTGCAAAGTATTTTAATGGTATACATCCTTAATATTCGTAAAACATTTTGAGTACAAAATGTTGACGTTATGAAGAAAATAAAAACTGCAGATTAAACAAAACAATTTACATTATACGACAAAACAAGCAGTGAGGAAAACAGTAAAATTTCTGTTTCTTAATAGTGTAGCCATATATACACAGTAAATATGTTAACCGTATACACAACAAATAGTGTAACCACCATATGCACAGTAAATATCGTAACCACATACACACTACTAAATTAGTAGGCCGCCCTTTCGATTTTAAGACCGAAAAGTCCTATCGATTTTGGAAAGGAAAAGTCCTATCGATTTTGGACAGGAAAAGCCATATGGAGCATACAGAATATTAACAAATGCTCAGAACTTAGTCACTGCACGAATTAATTTATAATTTCAAACGTGACTGTATACAGGGGCCCTGAAAAAAGGACTTTTCCAAAAACCGGAAAAGGACTATGTACAGGTGTTTTAAAAAACATTTCACACCGAAAACTCCAATCGGACTGAAACAAAAAATGACAGTTAGATAACACCTGGCAATAATCAGATTAGAAATTATACATTTATGGATGAAATGAATAAGTTTTGTGCATTTTGTATAATCATGATAAGTTTCGTTTCTAAAATCGTTGGGGGAAGGGGCAGTGTTTACGAACTGGTATGTGAATACTATACAACATTTGACTGTCAGCTGCTAGTACTATTAAAAACAACGACGAAATGCTATGGTTAGTTCTGAAAGGCGTTGTGTTTTAAAATTTTGGTTCAGTAACTTAAACAGCTTTATCGTAACTTTATCACTATGTTGAAATGTACTAATGTATATAGTGCAAAGTAATGCATTGTTAGCTAATCGTTGCCTTAATTTAGACCAAAATCTTCTCATTAGGCAAACATGTAAACCGACACATTAACGTTTTTTGAGATGCGTGGTTAGCTGCTCTATCACAATATAAACCAGTGTGAATTGTCAAATGGCAACCATTTTGATTCCAAATATTTCAAAAGTAATAGCCTTTTCTTGACCAATTCATTATGATTACATTACATATACCGTGTCAACAAAAACAATCTAGTTTGTTTTTAGTGAAGTCATTCGGAACAATTCGGCATTCATCCAGTGCCCGCAACAATATTTCTCAGTGGTATATCAGTTAGAGGGACCTCAGCCTTGGACGCTGTCATTCTGAATTTCAGTTACGATGACGAAAGTGTCACGTGACTAAGGACTATGTCTCTGTGTATATGACAACTTTATTAATGATTAATTTTGGGGGGAAAAAGATCAGAAGTTTACTGTCAGTTAACAATATACTACTTAACCTGGATATGTTCAAAGGTGGTGCTCTACAGTTTCGTTTTATGCATAAGGTTTGAATGTTAAAGAAAAGAATTTCCCCGGGTTTCCTGACTGGTTATACTTGATATTTAAAAAAGACCTGACAGATCTTAGGTATTGTTCAAAGAATTTTTAATTCCCTTTACTTTGGTACATGATTGATGGGTGTAATATTGTTTATAAAGTATACAGCATTGGCCTTACTCCAGATGTGCGCCTATCAAAAACTGCTAGCTCTACTTTGTCATTTTCACTTCCTGAAATTTAGAGGTAAATTGAAAAAACAAAAGAGTCGATAACTTTTTATACCTTTATTTATATATTTAATTATTCATTCATTGCACTTTCAGATGATAGTGCACTTTTTGACCAATTCAGAATGATTTTTAAGCAAAAGGGATCAGTCAGTTTTAGTTAACTGTCTCCTTAAATCATGAACAATTTTCACAAGTACAACATCCATATTGTCAGCCACATTACATCAAGGTAGCATACAGGTAAGCCAACATTCTGTACGCTGTGTATCTTTCAAGTGCAAACAACTTCACCTTACACACGTCACTCTCTCAAAAGTACATAATGACTGGTGATCGCCCCCATAAAGCCCTGTTACGTAAACAATTTATACCTGGGAAACATCGCAAGTTGTTTACTACTTTGTTGGGCACGAACTGTGTGCTGTTTGGTAATATGTTTTTAAAAAAAATAGAAAACCAATCTGCTTTTATTACAACCACGTTTTCTGATATTTTTTTTTAACGGAAAAGGCCGATTGAGGATTACGATGCAGATTGAATATGTAGGTCGTATCAAGACGAATTTTGTCGAGTAGCTATATATCACCTGAGTGGTAAAGGTCTACTTGAAAACGATGAACATATTAAAAAGAAATGACAGCGAGACGCTACGCGGAGATCAAATATGAAAAGCATACGTCTAATTAAAAACAAATCAATTTTGTAGGTTGTAGGGGGACTTCTCCGATGCAGACATTCGGATCCTTTACTACTCATCTGCATATGCCAAGTTGCCAAACATATATAGAACCGTTATTGAAAGTTGACTCGAGGAGATAAACAGTTTGATTACGATTGGAACGTTATCGACTAATCTTAATAAAAGCATTACAGCGCTCCATCTGCTGATTGTGACGAACAATAAGTCAAACTTCTGAATTTTAAATTTATTATTTAAAATATTATCAGCTTCATTTAATAGATTACAAAATTAAAAAGACTAGTAAACATTTTTTATAAGGCGATTTTGTCATTTTCATGACGCTGAACATATTTTTGTCTTGCCATACAGTCATTCTTTCAGTGTTACTAGCAGTGACAAGTGTTTAATTTTTATCCTTAAATATCATAAATATCTCTCCAATTATTTTTATTACTTTTCCTCTTGTTCTTTTTACCGTATAAATAAATAATAACTCAAACACATTAACAGATTTCATAAAGACTGACTTGTGAAACAAACGTAGGACTGCATTATGATTGAAAGAAATTAATGTCAAATTTGATGCACATTATCTGGCATCATTCAAATTTATACAAATTAATGTTAGTCTTCCCTTTTCTTGCTAATTGCAAGAAGACAATTCTGCAAAAGACGATATTCCTTCATGAAAAGAATTCCCAACCACACTTGTAAAATTACCATCTATATTTTTGTTTTACAAGAAGGAAAATATTAACGGCTTGGTTTAAAATAAACTCTTTTCATGACACTGCTGTTCAATAGGTAATTCGAGGATTACGATAACCGAAAGTTTTTTTTGTGGTTATAGAATTTCCAAGTTTTGCTGAAAATGACATTTTCGTTTATGCTAAATATAGTGGATTTATAAGGCATGAAGAAGGCGTTATATGTAGCGGATGTTGAAGGTGGTTATGTTGTTTCGACAGATGTAATAATGTACTTCTTGTAAGTTGGAGTATTGCTGCATACAGAAAATTAACGAAGATTGGTACCCATAAAATGATAATTCGCATTATCTACCTTATATCATTTTGAATATTTATGCTAAATACTTTTACTCAATTTGACCAGCTCCTATTAACGTTGCAATCAAATGATTACGATTATACTGTTTGAAAGCAAAATTTAAATATGTGATTGCAAAATTTTCATCTTGTTTATTTTGGTAGAGTATAACTCCGGCATTCACGTTTAGTTTACACAATTTACAATGGATTGTTAAAACGTGCACAGATTGGCCCTGTTGTGGTATACAAGAGTGTAATATGAGTATAAATATGGCCATTTGTAGCCAACAAAGGTGTTCCGGAGCAGTTTCTTCGGGACTGGTTCTAAAAGTAGACTTCGTACCTTCCAACCTAAAAGGTAGGGAACATAGTGAAGTCAATTGTATTAAAAGCAAACGTAGACCCCGTTAATTTAATTCCCTTACCAAATTAATTTGAAGTTTGCTTTTATCTACACGTATAGAAGAAAAGAACGTTACAATGGGGTGCTCTTAATGCCATTCGTAGTTCGGAATACATAACATGTATGCTAAAGTAAATATTGGCATGCATTTCACAATCGGAGAGTTAATAAAATTATAAAATATTGAACGTGAAAGGCGTAAGTACATTTTTCATTAAGTTTGCGCTTACATGGTACCGAATCAAATATATGAGGGCGCCTCTTGAAATCTATATGGGCTTCTTTGAGTCGATGAAGAAACATCAAAATGCTGATATGAAATGGGGGGGGGTGATAGCTTCTGGATTCTATGAATTCCTGCGCATGCTTTAATAAATGATCATTAAGAAACCCATAGACACAAAAATGGATATGTGTGTTGCTTGTATTAAGTTAGAAAGCTCTTCACGCATTTTTGAAAGGGTCCCGATTCTTCATACAGTCTTAAATTTTTGTCCTAATCCTGACCCCGGTGATGGCGAATGAGACTGGTGCATTCTCCTACATATTTAATGGCAGCAACCTGTTTGTCATGAAATTACATCCCTTCATGCCGTTCCAACTGGTAAGGCTGGGGCTCTTTAAACGATGACGGTTATGACCTTGAGTCTTAGGGATTTTGCCTTTTTTGAGAGGTGAATGAGACGTAAAAGAAGCAGATTAGACCACATACACAAGCATAATATGAGCTTAATGCTCCAAATTTTGGAGGTAACCTTTAAGACATCTGACCTTTTTAACTCTATTACGATTTATGGTTTCAAGATTAAATTGTTTTAGGTTGTTTTTTTAAGAGACTTTGATTAGTACTGATAAAAATGAATTTTTTTTCTTACTAAAAACGGCCGAGTTGGTCTGACAACTTAAATGTGGAATCGCACCTTGCCAACCGACAAAGTATACAGGCAAAATCAAAATATCTTGGTGTATAATTGATTTATTGCCAGCTTACGCTATTAATTCTAAAAATCGTCTGTATCTCGCGTTAGAAGAAATTATATGGTTCGTTTAGCGTACTTAACTTGTGCGGCTGCTGGGAGTGATACGAGGCCGGTAAGCCTACGTTCTGGAATGGTAGAGTAATCAGCAACCATGGCCCGTGCTGCGAGAGGTCTTCCAATCTACAGTACAAGCGAACACATCAAACATCAGCTCTATATTTTATATCAACATTGCTGTCATTTTGGGTTTATAGTCAAATTGTGGGGTTTTTTTGTATGTCAAAAATCCTCTTTGAGTTTACCATCGAATTTAAAAGTCATTAAGAAGTGTTTACACGCTAAAGAAGTGCTTATCAACAGAATGACAAAGGGCAACATAATGCAAGTTGAAGGTTTAAACTATTTGCGTTAATTTGTCGAGCTGTTTTGGATCTGTATATTTGCAAGATTGTATTTTCATTAACGGGGATGGGGGAATGGTAGTATTAAGAGATAAGTATTTTATATGAATGATTCAACTCCAAACAAACACTGGAAACATCAGAAAGAGAAGAGAGAATAAAGTGAGTTTGAAAACCATTTGCCATATTTTTGTCCACAGTAAAGTCGGGATTTATTGTTCAAA
Organism: Potamilus streckersoni; assembly: GCA_016746295.1. NCBI lineage: Eukaryota > Metazoa > Mollusca > Bivalvia > Unionida > Unionidae > Potamilus > Potamilus streckersoni. Next base: position 6,769,933 of record JAEAOA010001897.1, read on the forward strand.
CGAGTATTCGGTAAATCTTTTTGATTCCTCCAGCCTTTTGTTACACAGTTCATGTTTGTCTACGGTTAGCAGTCATATGTGTATTTGCAAGCCTTTTACTAATTTTTACACTTTTCATGACTTTATTTTTCCAGGCTTAGACGCGTTCAAATCAAAGGAAAAACTGTCTTTTTTGTTAAGAAAAGAGAAAATTTGGCATATTGCTGGTTATTCATGTGCCGTGCAATGATCGTCACAGCATGAGCCTCTTGCAGGACTTAATTCAAGGACTAAGGCATCTCTCTCTCTCTCTCTCTCTCTCTCTCTCTCTTTCTTTCTTTGAAAGTTTTGTGCGATACAGATGATACATGTTTATATTCAGTTCATTCGTATATTAATTTAAGATACGTTGCTTGGTAATGTATAATTCAGCTAAAGTTTAAACACAGCATAACTTTAATTATTGTAATGGTAATTAATCACTGAAAGTAAATAATTTTCTTATTTAAACAGAAAATAAATATATCTTTTGAGTTGGTCTTGCATGTGAATTAAAAAAAACTTTTCGGTAGTACATCTTTGGTCTTGCATGTGAATTTAAAGAAAGCTTTTGCACAGCGAACAAAGAATGACCAAAAAATATGAATACAAAACAAAGTTTTTGGTCAAAGCATCATCTAAACAAAACGTTTTAAAGAACTTAACTAAAATATGACCAAAATGATTTGTATGGCCAGGAATAATTTAATTGGGCTTGTACATGACCAAATATATTTGTATGGCCAAGAATTAATTTGTTTGGACTTGTACGTGACCAAAGGGATTAGAATGGCCAGGAATAATTTAATTGGGCTTGTAATGCTAATTACAAATACATGTCTTTCTCTATTTTAAAAGTCTAAGGCACATATAAACGGTTCATAGAAAAACAATATTCGAACATCTTCACTTTGAAAGAGCAACGTGAGTATAAACATAAAATTCTTAGTTTATACATTTACATGTTTGGGTTATATATGTATAACGAAAAGCGCTAGTTCTATAAAACTGATGAACTTTGTGAAAGGAGTAAAACAATTCCAGACGTGAATGACCAATTAAACGTAGACAAATCAATAACAATTGGCGTGTTATTGACCAATAAAATAACTAATCAAACAAATGAACCACGAAAGAACAGATTGTGTTGTGGGTTTTTTTCTCTTCAGAAATAGACATAATGGCGCCGTAAACACAGTAGTCACGGGGAGAATTTAAAAATCATGCCATGGCATCAAATTATGAACACAAGATAACCTTAAGAAAGGAACAAATAATATGTAAATATAAATTGCACATGTCAGTAAAATACTTGACTACACAACGTTTTTAACATTGTTTATAGCAGAGATGGGGAGATTCTCTTACACATAATCAAGCTTGACATCTTGCAAAACATTAATTCCTTTCCCGAACAAAAACGAGAAGATTCCATTCAGGTTTTGCTCACATCTAATGACTCCTCGTCAACGAACAAAAGCAGGGCTAGGCATGTTGGAAACACGGTGCCACAAGTTCATAATCTCTTGATATGCGAATGTAATTTCTTGCCGAGCATTAAAACTGATGCATCCAACACGTGTCGCAGATATCGTTCTCAGTCGAAGAGACCATCTTTTAACTTGTCAAGACTTCTTATCCTACGTTAATATGTACTACAACATAAAATTTAAAGTGCACCGCTGACATCTGAATATAATTTGAAAACTATAAATATTGCTGAAAATGGACGATTAAAACAGAAAGAGGTAACTCTGAGTTCTGAAAACAGTACAACTTCTTGATTTGTTGTGGAACTACGGTTAAGAAAAAAGTTACATCTAAAAGATAGGTGGCCCCTCGATACAAATTTCTGTCTCAAGGCATAATAAAATTGTGCGGTCTCTTAAGACAAGTTGTCTTTTAAATGATGTGATGTGATTTAGATTTTTAACGTAGATTTAACAATTTTTTTAGTCATAATGCTACGATGTCTGCAGTGTGACAGTTTATAGCGTTGTTTGGCACTGGGGCATCATGCCGCAGATATATATCATGATGTCCCACCCAGTCACATTATTCTGACACCAGGCCGATAAGTCCTATCACTAACGTCTTAATGCAAAGAGCTCCAAGCGAGGCAGCTGTTAGTACCATTTTAAAGTCTTTGGTATAACTCGGCCAGGGTTTGAAGCCGCAACCTACCACATCTGAGGCGGACGCTCTAACCACTAGGCTACCGGTCCGGTGTCTTTAAAGGAAGTGGTCTCTAGCACAGGTTCAGCGCAATATCATTTTCAGAAAATGGTTTGTAAAAAAAACGTAAGAATAATTCTTCATCAGTGGCTTCCTTACTATACATATCAGCTCTAGTGGCCTAGGGACTAGAGCATTCACCTCGGATGCGGAAGGTCGCGGGTTCGAATCCCGGTTGCATCATACAAAAGGCTCATTTAACAAATGGTAAAAACAGCCGCCTCGCTAGGCCCTAATCATTGAGGTTAGAATTTGGACTGGTCGGCTTGGTATCTGGATAATGTGACTGGATGGGACATCATGCTACGTATCTGCGGCATGATGCCCCAGTGCTAGACAGACATCACTATAAGCTGCCACGCTGCAGACATCATTGTGATATCACTGAAAAATTCACACACACACACACACATACACACACGCGCGCGCGCGCTGACTGCACTTGCATAAAATGTGCACGAAAGACAAGACTTATTTTGCTTTCATTAACCCAAATGGAAACTTTGGGACTCAGTACGGACTGTTAAGATTGGGTGTGCTTCCGAGCGCGCGCGCTTGTGTGTGTGTGTGTGTGTGTGTGTGTGTGTGTGTGCGAGTGTGTGATTTAGCTATTCTAAAAAGGTTTTAACGGTTTTAGTCATATCGCTACGTTGTTATTTAGTATAAAATTCATAAGATATGTACATCTACATTCAAATCAAGAGTGCAGACTTGCTGACCGTATATCCGTACAAAGTCATGGTTAAACTGGATTTTTGGATTACAAAAATAGTACCCAGATATTTCATGTCAAATCGAGTCTTTTACAATAGTAGACTATTTGAGAAGTTGTTGTTGCTGTCTCGGATTTAACGCCATTTTTCATCACATGATAGGTCAATATGATGACCAGTATATCTTGTGAAGGAAGAACCAGGAAAAATCGATGGAAGAACCACCGATCCACGGGAAGCTCGAGACTCGAACCCACGCAAAGCTGAGATGTCCGTGATATGTAAAGGTGAGTGCCTTAGGCCAATCGACCACACGGGGCCACCTGTTTGGGAAGCAATTGTATTCAGCCTAATGCACTAAAATTAGAATCAGTCTAATACCCAATTAAACTAGATTCAGTCTAATGCACTAAAAACTAGAATCAGTCTAATGCACTATAAAACTAGAATCAGTCAAATGTACTACAAACTAGAATAAGTCTAATGTACTAAAAACTAGAATCAAACAATTTTCCAGAAGATAAGTTTGATAAGTTGATCATTTGAATTCTAGATATTTAGGAACATTGAGCGGTTTTGACTTTTCGTTTTCAACTTAAAATTGCAAGGTGTTTACTTTAATAAGTCCATTATTTCATCAAATACACATAATAACATCCAATTAAATATACCAGGAAAAGGCGCTTTTAAGTTGTACAAAGTTACTGCAATTTACAATTTTTAAATAGGAGTGTCTGACATTAATAGTGTCGCATGCAATCCTTAATAAATGATGCGTCTGCTTGTTAATTATATGCTTTATTCCTTTGAGACGACTAGCAGCACTCGGAGAACCAGTCTACAACGCATCTACATGTACATGACTGACTTTCATTCTTTAAAGAATATGTATGCAACGAGCTCATTGTCCTATGAAGTCACACTGCCTGATCTGACTTGTATACAGTTTCAAGGCAGTTAGTGACACACAATAGTGACATTTGTGAACAATTGTGGAGAAGTTTTGATTGAAACACGATAGCCGAACGAATGAAAAAAGAGACAAATATCTACTTATCTGTTTCGCCTATGCGAGTTAAATTACACGAATTGAATAGTATGGAAGTATTTGTTTGTGAAACTAAACGTTGCGTTCCAGGTACAACGAAGTGACACTTCTCCGATAAAATTTTGGAGTAAAAAAATACGAGCTGAAAAGCTTTCAAGGAATAAAAAAATATGAAGAAATATACATTCGTTCCGAAAATCTATTAAATACCGATGCGGGTTACTTTTCCTAAACTGATGGCTTCAAATTTTACTTCGATTTTCAACATGTTTTTGGAAAATCTGTTGAAATATCTTAAGACACGTTCTATTAAAATAATTCTGATCGCATCCTTTTACATCTATAGTATAGGGCAAAGAAAGAAAAAAAAACAATTTGCCTTCATTCAAGTCGCGATTATTGTCATTATCGGATTTGTTTAATGACATCGGAGGCAATATCAAATCAAATAAATTAGTATGTCAGTGAAGACGCTTTTATCGCATTGAAGGGGGGGGGGCTATCCATATTATATGCATACCGCCTTTAAATTTTTCACGAGATATCGTTTTTACGCAATGACACACGTGGGAAACAAATTTCTGTTCTTTTTCGTTTTCTGTTTATTTATCTGTATACTCAGTTTTTCACTCAATCATTGTGAAATTACAAAACGTGTGGATTCGATCATGTGGCTTGGAGGGTAATATGTCAGGCCATTCAACTAAGAGCGACTGAACTTCGCACCAGACGCATGTCAAAAGCAGTACAATAGACGTTACCACGAGAGATCATAGAGGGATCGCAGTCAGTCTTCTTTTTTAAATAAAGACAAAAAAACAACCAAATATACAGATAAGTTTTCTAGGTTCGTTTCTAGAGTTACAATTGAAATTATTTGTATCACCCCTAATACGTTCTGTACTTGTTGCGACTACAACTTTTTATAAATGCAAATTATTTCAGACGAAATAAGGTCAGATGTTGGATTTTTACAACCGTTCAGAAAAAGAATAACAGCAAACATTTGTCAGCATGGCGACAGTTTTAAGAATATATGCACCTCGGCCTTTTTCAAGACGAGTTGAATGCATATCGTTCAATAAATAATAGAATAGAGTCCTTAAAATGTGTATTAAAGGAAGTCTGACATGTGTTTAAGTTGTTCGCATTAGCAGGTTATAAAAGCAGCATCATGTACCATTCATGATTCCAGTTGAAAACAACTACAAGTTCAAATTTAAAGTTTCTCAGTTTCTCAGCAATTTCTGAGAGCAGAGTAAAAAAAATTATATATATGCTTAACAGTCAATAAAAAACGATTAAACATTTATTTATCGGTTTGCGGAAGGTCATTTCCGTGTTTTGTGTAGTAAAAGTGAGAAATACATGTCTAGTTAATGCATAGCCCTTAGTCAAAGTTTAAATCATAAACTTTGATCGTAAAATCTTGTTTCCAAAAAAGTACAATCACGAACATGGAAGGGCGTAAAGTGTTCCCCTACGTACGTATGTACATCAGGTTGCGTTTTCACTTCCTGCTTTACTCCCCCATTTTTCTCCGACCAGACCCGACCGTCCACAAAGAAAGACCACTTACTCATTACAATATCATGTAGCCAGTTACTTTCCTGTAAATCAAAAGACTTGTTTTAAATCACACAACCTCAAAATGTAGATAACTTTCCTTCAGTCCGATTTGTGGTCTACAAATATTGAGGTTGAGCTTCCACTTGTTAATCTGTTCCTGATATTGTTCAAGACACCAGATCTAGTCATTTATAATACTGGTCTACTTGATATCTATTTTGCGTATAAAAAAGGCGAGACATCCATCGCCCCTTTTCCCAATCGGAATACCTTCGTCTCTTTCCAGTGCGACTGAAACAACCACCGTGCCTCTGGAAATTAGCCTTTATCTCTCATATGACGGAAGAGATCGAGTATCTTCCGACCGCACTGTTTCGCTTACCGATCGATGACAGCTGAGTGTTTGATTCATTTATCCATATATGTCAACCGCATTTGATGCAAAATCGTTCAAAATGAAGACAAAATATGTGCAATGTTTACATTCCTTTTTTTCTTGATATAATTTGTCCACTTCCACCCTTTCAATAAATGTTCGGACATCAAAATAGAATTGCTCGTGATATATTTGACAGCTATATACTCATATGTATCATTTTTTTAATTCACTGTTCTTGGTACTGATTACCATGGATAAAAAAAAATCAAAGGAATCCGTTTAATTTAAGAGAAACAAAACTTTCAAAAAAAAGTTTTCGAGAATCATTTTACTTACTCTTCATTGCGTATTCTACATTATACGTATCTATACTTTGTTCATTTGGCACTGACTGTGAAAGCTTATAAAATGTGAACAAAGATGATTTTACCTTCAATATTGTTTAGTTTTAAAATGTGGAAATAAAGTGGTCTTCCTAAGGTTGCAATGTTTTTATTAAATTTCAACCTAAAAATCCAACCATTATATACGATGAGCAATGCATTAAATCAGTGATATTTTGTGTTTTGAACAGAAAAAAAAACTTGACGGCACTAAATTTCTGTCTAAAAAAGATAAGATGTGAAATATTTGGCAAGAAAGAAAGCTATTTGTTTGCAAAGATTAAACGGTAGAAGTTAAAAATTAGTCTCTTACAGACATGTTGAACGCATATGGCGTACCCTATAGCGCTAAGTGGCTTTAATAGCTTGATTGCCCCTTTAAGTACAGACTGGTTTTTATCAATAGCAGGCATTGTGGAATTTAATAACAACGATTTGGTTAAATATTTCGCTTTTATTTTATTTTTTCCAAAACAGAGCATTGATGACTACCAATTAGGGTTTGACAGTAGAAAAGCATCACGTAATGTATGTATATACATTCTGAAGTTAACTGATCTGTAAATAATATACATCATTTCCTGGTAATGTGCTTCTATACACATTTAAAAGTAAAAAATAAAATGATTAACTGTGTTCATGCTTATCATTTCTTTGTAACATTTTCAAGCGTTTCTGCTTTCAGTTAAAATTAATGGCAGTGCTAAAAATATTTCCATTCAAACATGACTGTTTCTATCACACCTAAAATTTATATATAAATTTGAATCATGATATATTTATGAGTGGAAAAAATGATGATAGATTTGTTTGTTTCTACATGGCTAAGCATTGAGGGATTTACAGGGTAGCCTAATAAAGCGATCAAGGCACTCTAAATAAATGGCGACTGAGCCACTAAAACCACTAATTAAAATGTATGATCAAATACTAATGTTAACCCTTTAATCAAGAAATGCGTTTGACATTGTCATATTTTGTCTAAAAGTACAGCTTTGTAAACGTGAATATGGATGAAACCCTTTAGTATCCCCATGAAAAAGACATGAAATGAAAATAAGCCCATCAGTCATAAACAAATGTTGGAGTGTTCCCTGTGTATGGCAAAAGAATGCGACGTCATCTACAACACATTAGGTTTTTGCAGTATATATATATATATATATATATATATATATATATATATATATATATATATATATATATATATATATATATATATATATATATATATATACCAAGTATGGTGTACAGTGAAAATACATAATCTAGGTTATGCCAGAAAGTTACAAATGTTTATGTATTTTGTTTTCTACAGAGTAGTGCTAAGTATAAAATTATATTATATATTTAGATGACTGGGGCAATTCTTAAAAAAGTTACAATGCAAGGTAGAAAAGAATTTAGTATGTAAGTTTGAGTAAAGAATATAAAGATTTTATTAATGTTTATAATTCCAATGTGGATCATCAGTAACTGTAATAAGAACGGACGTTGTAACAAACCTGATGTTAGTTATGTAAGATCGTCAAATTGTGCTTATTGCTGGTTTTATTCTCAGAAGCCCACGAGTTCAGTTCACCTCGATTTTCTCTTCGTGCAAGGAAATTTGTTTACTGTACTTGGAAGTATCTTTAGAAATACGGGGCATTTAATATGATTTGATTAATCGACAAAATCTCCAATTCTCGCCTGATGACGAGATATCTGGCTTTTAGATTTACCATAAATGCTGTTTCGTGCTTTATATAATTCCAAAAATGACACATTTATATACAAGTAATTAGAAGAAGAAAAAACAACTTATAATATTCATAATTTTTTTTTGCTAACACCATACCTTCAAAATCTGTTATCAACTCCTTAATCTATATTTAAGACAAGTGAAATTCTTAAGCAACCGTCTTCTTATCGATTATACGTATACTAATGGTGCAGCCTATTATTCACTGACTTTTACATTTTTGGAGGGTGACGGAATAAATTTACAACTCTCTTCATGATAATGAACGAAGCAAGTCTTATTTAAACAAAACTGAACGCTAGCACATTGTCTACTTGAATATAAACTGTGTACAATTGCTTGACTGTGTCCCTCACCACTTTTGCTTGATACGGAGTATATTTCATTTTACCTGTTAATGTCAAAATCACTATTCTTTCCTTTGAATATGCAAAGCAGAATGATCGCCTCCAAATGTCCCCAAATTTTGCTTCAAATACTCATGGAAGTGATAAACAGGATAATACGGACCCTATATTTCTATGGGCTTTTGAATTTGGCTAATTACGTGTCCCACAAACACAGCGTTGCGAGCAGACGAACATGGTTTGCACAAAGTCGACCAGAAGCGTTGCGAGTAGACAAACAAGGTTTGCACCAAATCGACCAGGATTCGTGAATGTTCCGCGTTCAGCCTTCAGGTATGTGTGCACGTGTCACATTTTGGGTTTAACAATACATAAATACAATCCTAGTATAGAGTGCATAGTGGGTGTAAGAATCCCAGAAAAGGCAAACAAAACAAAGATCAGAACAAACAACTGGGGGGAGCATGTTATTAAAATACAGAGTCGCTGTCTTTTTTTTACACCAAAATCTTTTTTTTAAAAAAAAAAAAACAAACAACTTCTCAGTTATAACATATTTATGTAAACTATCCCATAGCAAAATGGTGTCTGTATTAACGGTTGCCTATTCATACGCCATTATGTAAAATATGTTTGTTGACAACGACGTCATGTAGTAATATGGCTTTGGCGTTTTTCTTATTACACACCATTATGTGAAATATATATGTTGACAGCAACGTCCAGTAGTAAAATGGCTGCCTAATGGCTGTCGCCTCATTACCCGCCATTATGTCAAATTTGTATGTTTACAACGGCGTCACGTAGTAAAATGGCTGCCTATTTACGGTCGCCACATTACACGCTTTATGTAAAATTTGTATGCTGATAACGGCTTGGACATTTTAGTTTCTATCTTTATGGATAAAGAGAGTGAGACTTTATGAACATTTTTTAGGAGAAAAATTGTGACGAAGACGAGAACGACGATGATATTAGTATGGTGGAAAAATTGGTGAAAAAGAAGTTTTAAATGCTGACGTCGACATAGAATTATATTTTGTTGTTGTGGTGCAAATGGTGTCGACGGTACAAGTCTTAGAAAGTAGGAACACACTGATAGTAGAATGCTATGTTTATCAGAATATTAGCATTATGATAAGACTAGCTCAGACTTTGCGACGTAAAATTAACGTTACTTAAAACAAGCTGACAAGAAACATGAAAAAGGCTCTTTTTGATGTATCAATTTATAAGTGCATACAATTGGGTAATAAAAATCAAACAAATATGTGAAATTCTTTTTAATAAAAATGCCATGTGTTATAAATGTTGACGATGAAATAACTATGGACAGGTGCTTTAATTCAAAACAAGTTTTGAAAGTCAAATGTGGAGTAGAAAGTACCTGTGACAAAAGACATCATCAACGCTTCAGGTCTCTGAATAAATTTTCACGTTATTGTGAAATGATGGGTTTTTATCTGGTCTTCTGCTTGTCGCTTCATGACAGTGTTGGAAACGAATTGAGGTAGAGACTATATATATATATATATATATATATATATATATATATATATATATATATATATATATATATATATATATATATATATAGAGAGAGAGAGAGAGAGAGAGAGAGAGAGAGAGAGAGAGAGAGAGAGAGAGAGAGAGAGAGAGAGAGAGAGAGAGAGAGAGAGAGAGTATGAAATATTTAACAATATAACGAGATAGGTAGATCAGACAGAAAAGAATAGATGAAACTCGGGAGGAGAAATAGTACGAGCGGAAATGAAGACTAGTCAACACATTTTGTTGAAAGCATGAGCAACCAAGAAGATAAATGGGACAGTAAAAAAAATATTGCATCATCTTTTATATCACACAAACTATTGGAATGAGTATCCTTTAATCTGAATTCAGTTACCTTCTGTTTCAAGCGGATGAAAAATGACAGCCAAGCAAAGTTAAAACACGACAACCTAACATTGATAAAAGTGACAGCCTTACACAGGTTAAAAGCGACAGCCTGACACAGGTAAAAAAGACATAATTACACAGGTAAAACACTATAGCCTAACAGGTAAAATGACAGCCTTACACTGGTTAAAACTAACAGCCGTACCCAGGTTAAAAATGACAGCCGTACCCAGATATTTAGTGAGTGTGGCAATTCCTATTACTTCATTTTTTTTAAATAAACGAGCACTGATTTACTCCAGGTATCACCCGAACTGCAGATTTAATTGCATTGTTTGGAACGGCTGCCAGCTAAATATCTGTAAATCACATTTTATTATCCCATGATAGAATACAGTTTCTTTTCTAAACTAATTCAGTTTCTAGTGTATAGGTGCCTCATTCGATTTGCTAAAGATTAACCCGTTCATGATGAATTTATGAGACAGACTCTGAAGTTGACGTCTCTTCAAATTGCACCAATTGTTAAGAGAACATATTTTCTCAATAAAATCGAACTGGAATCTCGTGAAATACTTACTGAGTCATAAAAGCGTTTGTAGATGAGGGACATGGGTATTATTTTCCAAACAGGGAGTTTATTTTTTTATATATAAATGTTCAAGCAGTTTGGCTGTATTCCTTCCTCTTGAAAGACGCCTCTATATAGACGAGATAATTTTTCACTAAAAACAAATGCAAAGTCTAATAGAGTGTATGTGTGTGTGTGAATTTTGTGCATTGGCGAAGACATCAGTTAAATTATTCCTGAATATCTCTCTCTCTCTCTCTCTCTCTCTCTCTCTCTCTCTCTCTCTCTCTCTCTCTCTCTCTCTCTCTCTCTCTCTCTCTCTCTCTGGCTTCTAATTAGTAACGAGATAGAATGTGTCCAAATTTCCATACAAGTTTAATCAGTTTGAGTTTGAGAAATTAAAGGCAGTCTAATAAAACCTGCGACACGCACAGGGAATATGAGTATACACCGAAATTATTGAAGGAGACTATGACTGACCCGAGACCGAGGTTAAGTAAGCTCATGCGTCTTTATACCGGTGTCATCTGTTCATTGTGCCGTGTATAATAAACTCGAACTCGGTGTTGAACTAACAAATTCTTGATAATACATGCAAGGATGGTGCAAACATCATCTGAAGTCCTGGTCTTGTTATAAGGGCTTTTAGGTTTAATCCAATATCGCCTGCACTTTGTTTGCTCTAAATGTAGCTGACAATGAGATCATTAAAATTAGGACGAGGTCCTTGCTTGGTGTGGAAGGTAACATAAAGTAAACGGAAAATTATTGTTAAATGAGTGAATCGAGAATACGCCTTGATAGGGCTTTCAGAACTAGTCTTTTTTAATTCACCCATGACAAAACGGAGGGGAGAATAAGACGGGAAGCAAATGTTAACTCTCTCTCTCTCTCTCTCTCTCTCTCTCTCTCTCTCTCTCTCTCTCTCTCTCTCTCTCTCTCTCTCTCTCTCAGCACACACACACACACACACACAGACACACACACACACACAAATTCCTGAAATTCAAATATCATATGTCATGCTCCAATGAATGGTGCATATAACTTACTAACATATCAACTTCAGTGTGATAAGAACGCGGTGAATAGTAATCAAAAGAGGTAAAACTAGTGAAAAATTAGAGACAATTTTAACACAAAATTGGGGAAAAATTTCAATTCTTTAACAGTGTCATAAATTACAAAATAATAGAAAACAATTAGGTGACCTGCTAATAATTAGTTTTTGGTTTAATGATGCCCATCTATTTTTAACTTTTTCGATTTACAATGGAAAGGTAACTTTATTATTTAACTAATCGCTAAAACGAACTTTATTCCTTGTTTACGAGGTCAAGGTTCTATATAAGCACTCTTTGTTTTCACCTATTACGGTTCAATCTGGGGGCGAATTTCTACCATGAAAAGAATCTGTACCGAGTTTATTCACGATGTTTATATAGGGAAGAATAAAAGCATAATACGTACTTTTTGAAAAGATTAGAATAAAATGCTAAGTTCCTTTGCAGCAACCATGTAATTAAGGTATCGGAATCTCTCGGATCATTACGTATTTCATGTACAAGTCAGAAAAAGTGAGTGCTTCAACGTTTAATTTTTCTGACATGCTTTGTATTCGCACGACATGGTTTGGATGGGTAGACTATTGACTGCATTTTTATACAAAATTTATCTAGATTCAAAAGTAGCATTACCTTTAATGAAATAGATGGGAATAAAAACGTTTAGAAGAAATGTAAAGAATGGTCATATTTTAAAACACTTTTAAATCTTGCAAAAGCAAAATCTTCATTTTTCAAATGGCATTGTGGACTTCTTCACGTCCAGTATATATATATATATATATATATATATATATATATATATATATATATATATATATATATATATATATATATATATATATATATATATATATATATATTTCCAATAAGTTTGCTTTTGCATCAATTATTTTTAAAAGGTTACATATAATACATTAAGGCGATAATTAAGTTACCAGACTAACATCAACAAAAAACACGATATTAACCATCACCACCACCAAATAATAATAATAATAATAATAATAATAATAATAATAATAATAATAATAATAATAATAATAATAATAGTGATCTAAACATACTCACCACTTGCGAGGGAATATCCAATTCCCAGAAAGAATATTAAGAAAGTCCGCATTGTGCTTGCTCTCATCTGAAATAATAAGTAACCGCACTTGACGACGAAAACTAAATAACACACATAAAATACTTTTATAAAAGAACTAAAATTCCAATTTACGAAAAAGAAACGTTTCACATTTTTAACAGACTTCACACTTTTCAGCTTTATTCTCACATTGTAACTTCTTCAGTTTATGCAGTTTCTTTCACATATTTGTGAATTGCCTGTTTCTCCTCGAGCTTTCACAGGCTAGGTCAAATTATAATCCAGAGGAATACACTATTGGATTAATATTTGCCGTTGATTATCCCTTAATCGCGGCTCGAAAAATAAAGATCCAAAACAAGGTAGAAAGCCTGTTGTGTATTGCCTCTCCAATCCGTGGCAGGATCACAGACAAACTAGCTCTACCTGTAGGTGATATGTTAGTATAGACCTGTGTGTGAATATATAATATATATATAGGTATCCCTCGCGTAGTGGCAAGTCTGCTCTTTGCTAACTACTGTATTCTTATGCAAGTGGAAGAGCTCTGCCCGCTAAATGATTCCAATCACACTCTCGTGAGAGTTCGCGAGAATTGCTCGACTAGCGTGACTACGATGACATTTCACATTCTTTGGATAGCAGAGATAGTTTATCATCAGATCTGGTTAAAAATAAAAATAAGGTGGGCTTCATGGCTGGCCTGGCATTAAATCGAATCTAAACAGCTCTACAAAATCGCCAAGGCATGACATTGAACAAAAACATATTCCCGCCTTACTCAGAGCTCTTGCTATTCTTGTCAAGCTGTTTGAAATTACCTTGATGAATTCTTAACGAGACTATCGCTGAAAATGTCAAATAATACGATTTTATGTTTTCTTTCATACTTTTAAATTATACAAATTGAAAAAGTATTAAATTTGTGGAGCTAAAAATGTCATATCTGTAAGCAATATGTATGTATGTATGTATGTATGTATGTATGTATGTATGTATGTATGTATGTATGTATGTATGTATGTATGTTGTTGTTGTTGTTGTTGGGCTTAACGCCATTTTTCAGCACACGATAGGCTATTCATGGCGGCCAGTATTAATGGTGGAGGAAGAAACCGGAAAATCACCGGAAAGAACCACCGACCCACGAGAAGCTACTGGCAAGCTTTCTCACTTATCCACATTCGCCGAATCCTAGACTCGAACCCACGCAGACAGAGGTGAGATGGCAGTGATCTGTAACGGACAGCGCTTTAGACCACTCGGCCACTCGGGGCCCCTATGTATGTATGTATGTATGTATGTATGTATGTATGTATGTATGTATGTATGTATGTATGTATGTATGTATGTATGTATGTATGTATGTATGTATGTATGTATGTATGTATGTATGTATGTATGTATGTATGTATGTATGTTTTCCACAACAAGAAAGTTTTAAAATGCTTACATTTACAAAATTTTAAAAGTGCATTTATCAAGAAAAAAACATTTACGTTTAAACATCTCTAATGAAAAGAAAGTACTGATTCTATCAAAGTTTAATTTATGATTCGTTATTTAAATTCCAGATAATTTTACCTTTAAATGGTGTGCTTGTTATTTTAAAGTTATTGCTGTATCGTCACTACCTTTTTGTATGGTGTAAAAGTTTTGAGTAAACGTCACTTCCATTTTGTATGGTGTAAAAAGGCTTTGTGTTCTTCAAAATATTTAAATATTGTCTGCAAGACATTGTCTGGTATCTTATTTGAAATTAAATATCCATATTTATTATCATACATGGGATAATTCCAAATCTGGAAGAGCATTGAACATATTATGCTTTACACTTTTTAAATATAATTTTAAACCAAAGGTTCAAATCCGAATCTTATCATAAGGAGATCCTCGGGTGTCTACCAGAAGGTTATTTAGCAAAGCACATTACTGCAACTGCGTCTGTATCAAATACCATACTTACATTGTTGTGACTTAACAAAAACGAACAAGCCAAACTATCAAACAATCAATCAGTTATATTTGTTTTTGCAAATGTTGTTTATAGTTTCTATTCTAAAACACTGAAATTATAAAGACAATATTTCTATCACTTTGACGTAGAATCGTTCTATCCCTCGGTTTTCAAAATGATAATAAAACATTATTTCGCCATTTCAGCATATAACACCTTTCATCTTATCATCAAATCAGAAATAATTGTCAGTGGAAACAAATTTAGAAACATGGAAACCACGCAGTGCTTCTTTGAGGTTGTCTTCTGTACCGAACACCTAAAAGAACTATCCTCAATATATTTTAGCAATAAAATCATTATTTTAGTACACGATAAAGTAATTAATTGTAATCTTTATGATAGGGAGAAGGACAAAAAGGTGGGTGGCAGGCATGATAAGTTATTGACTGCCTCTCCAACTAGTGAAGAAATACATTAGTATCTCGCAAGAGATCGACTTTTGTACCCGGAAGAATCATTCATTGTACAGAAGCATGTCACGATAGAGAATTCTATTTGAATGCTTACATCTTATGGTTTGAAAAAAATAATTTCTCAATTTCATTAATAAGAAAAAATTTTCAGGGGGTGGGGAAATTTCTACGGCAAGATATTATAATATATTGCATTTTTATGACGTAATACATTCCTGTTTGTTGTTTCCTCTACGTGTGACCGCCATATTCTATGCGGCGAAAATCTGACTACACCATTTTTAAGTAAAAACATCTGGTTTGTTTGTAACTGTATAGAGATCTGGAAATTTCAGTAAATGCATTCTTGTAGCACGCCTCTACGAATCGATTGAGACCTTTTAATTTACAGCCAATGAATGTAGAGCCTAAACTCAATGACTTATTATAAGCCAAATGACCGCGTTTTCACCTCAGTCCAATAAGTAATCACCTGAAAGTACCCAGGTTTAAAAATTTGTAAATAGGGGATGGGTAATAACGTGCAAAATGCTTGAGGAATATGCTCACCGAATCCACCTACAAATTATATTAAAAATATCAACTGATTTCAAACTTTATCTAAATATTTTATTTTTCTTCAGGTTAAATAGGTACAACTTCTAAGATAAGAATAATAACAAATTATATTTAACAATGTCGATCTCGGCCAAGGAGAGAGAATGACCAATAACTAAGACACCTTGTCAAGCAGAGCATGATTACATATTTTTTTCACGTCTCCCGTGTGAACCATGGTGTTCGTCGTGATATTTGATAACACATAATTAATTTTCATACATTTACCCATACCTCTACCCAGGGGCAGGACGTATCACTTTGAATGATCAGATTTCGCTTTCGAAACATCACAGCTGGAGGACGCTATCGGGAAATAATATCTGGGCATTAAATGGGGTTTGAGGGTATGTTTAGAAAACGATACGCACACACGCACAATCACTTGTCACTTGAAATTTGACGATTGTTTTATTCTTGCGCACATTTTCTGGGTGTTATACACACTTTAATTAAATGGACACATATACGTTTGCTTTGAGGCTCTTTCGAAGACAATCAGGGTCCTTTTGAAATTTTGGAAACCTCCCAAACCACTCACCCCATCCCCCAAAACAACACTTGACCTGATCCAGCCCTGAGCACGACATCTGTGTCCGATTTAGGGTGACATATTTAATTACGTCACCATTGAGTGTCATCAATAGCGGTGCATTGTATGTATTCGTCTTTATATCCAGAATATTGTTGAAGCTATAAAAACAAAGATATGAATATATTTATAATACAAGAAAAATGGTTGAAATAACTACTACTACTACTACTACTACTACTACTAGTACTAGTAACTACTACTACTAGTAACTACTACTACTGCTACTACTACTACTACTACTACCACTACTACTACTACTACTACTACTACTACTACTACTACTACTACTAATAATAATAATAATAATAATAATAATAATAATAATAATAATAATAATAATAATAATAATAATAATTTGTACAGATGGTTTAAGATTATTGCTTATTTCTTAGACTTTTTAACATTTTATGTCCACTTTATGTTTTAGTAAAATGTATCAAAAGTCCCGTATTGTAAGTAAAACACATTGCTCACGTCGACTGCATTAGTCCTGATTGATTTAATAATAGTAATAATTGTCCATAGTTGATATACTTCACACTCGAAGCTTACTTAGGAATTTGAAGGTAATTCAGCAAAAATTAACAAAAAAAAAAAAAACGAACACCGGCAAAAAACAAACAATTAACGAAATTGAAAATGGTAAGAAGAAGAAACCGATAGTCAACTGTCAATTGCATTTTAAATAAGGGTGTTGAAAATTACCAATAGTCCACTGGCAATTATATTTTAAATAAGGGTGTTGAAAACAACTAATAGTCAATTAGCAAGTGTATTTTAAATAAGGGTGTTGAAAATTGCCAATAGTCAACTGGCAAATGTATTTTAAACAAGAGTGTTGAAAACTTACCATACCTCCTCTTATATAGTTTTCTTTCGTTCGTTTACTCCTTCCAATGTATTTGCAAGCATAAAATTATGTTTAAAACTGCTAAGCAATAGATTTTGTTCTTTCTGACCTTTAACACAGTGCTTGACCAGAGGTGTTTTGGAAGCATTCGATTTTATACGTAAAATTATTTACAACTTAACCCACCCACCACCCAACAGTTTGTTTAAAACCCATCTTTCCGTTCCATAAGGAACTTATTTCTAAGTGTACCAAATTACATATTCATGCTACTCGGATTTGATAATTCAAATGCCTTCAGTACTTACAGAAGGTACTAACAGAATTCTATTAGAATATACTTCAGTTCATATTTTAAGTAGTAATAATTCGTTAATGTCTGATTCAGTACATACTCATTTGCATTAAGTTTCATTTTCGTTGCAATTTGTTATTTGTTTAGTATTGTCCACGTCATTCTGTCCCATTATGCCCCAATCCATCCCGATACGTCCATTTGCATCCCGTTACGCCCCATTACGTCCCTCAAACTTTCTTCTCGCTCAATCGTTTTTGAAAGAATTTATGGATTCAACACAAATCTTTTAAAGTGTTTTTTCATTGCGAATGTCTGGGTTATGATCAATTTTCATCATTTTCCAATAAAATTAACCGGAGTTTTAATTACAGTTGGACTTAGAAATAGTGTCAAAACATATTTGGTAAGGTAGCATTGTTGACTGAAAATATCTAGTTCAGATTCGATATTAGCCATTTATAAAAACACATTATATCCCCTGTTTGATTTTGCACTTACCCAAATATCGGTTCAATTAGGTTTAAAAATTCGTGAATTTAAATCAAATTTGGTACGTGGTTCGATTTTCTGAAGAGCTAAGTTCATTTTTTGCTGCTATTTTCCACCAAATCTAACAGAGTTATATCCCTTATTTGACTAGTATTTTCCCCTTACGCCGTATTAATCTTTCGTGTCATTGATAAAATAGTATTTAAGTTCAAATACATCACAAAATAGGACATAATTTATATTTTAAAAAATTGTAGGGTGTGGTCTATTATCTATACCGTGTCTATAAACAAGTCATGTCACATTGTTATCTACCAGTCTATATGCAAGTCAAGTCACTATATAATCTACTAGTGCTTATATGCTATTCATGTCATATTGTCTATATGCAAGCCATGTCATTATGTTATCTACCAGTGTCTATACGAAATTCATGTCATATATTTTGTGCCAGTGTGTGTGTGTATATATATATATCTATATATATCTATATATATATATATATATATATATATATATATATATATATATATATATATATATATATATATATATATATATATAAAGTCATGTCACTGTGTTATCTACCAGTGTCTATAGATAAGTCATATCACGTTGTTTTTACCAGTATCTATATACGCTATTCATGTCATATTGTCTATATGCAAGTCATGTCACTATGTTATCTACCAGTGTATATATGTAAGTCATGTCACAATGTTATCTACCAGTGACTATAGATAAGTCATATCACGTTGTTTCTACCAGTGTCTATATGCAAGTCATTTTCCCAATGTTCTTTAACTGAAACGTTCTTTCTGTACGAATTCTAACTATTAATTTACATATAGACAATAATGATGATTACACTATATTTGAATGCAAGCTTTTAACCGAATGGCGAGGGATACTTTGTTAAATATGATAAAAGGTACCTTTGCATAGCCGACATATTGGTTGGAACTATTCTTGTTGGCGTCTAGCATTTCCAACACTATCGAGATACGTTTACCAAACGGCAATGACTATTTAGACGATTCAGAAAGGTAAGCTATGTTTGCATATGTTGTTTAGAAATTCAAAACATAACATGAATTAGCATGTCATATGACCTGTAGTTTCGAACAGTAGGCGGTATAAGTGTTTATATTAGTAAACTT
The DNA here is from genome assembly GCA_016746295.1 of Potamilus streckersoni. Classification (NCBI taxonomy): domain Eukaryota; kingdom Metazoa; phylum Mollusca; class Bivalvia; order Unionida; family Unionidae; genus Potamilus; species Potamilus streckersoni. The sequence continues at coordinate 6,789,418 of JAEAOA010001897.1, forward strand.
GTCAGTACGTCACACGTGAGCATAGTTCATTGAACTGTGTGCCAACATAAAATCATTGGTTCTATTCAGTAGCACTTGTTGACATAAAATACACCATCCAGAGTTAAAGGCGACATTATTCTGCCCTCAAGTGTGATTATTTCCCGCGCTGTATATCGCTGTTATGCCGTGTGAATAGCCGTAGGTTTATGCTCCGAGCTGAATATAGCTGTTACACCGTGTGGATGTCCAGAGGCTATGCTTCGTACTGTATATAGCTTTCCTACAGTGTGAATGACCTGAGACTATGTTCACCTGAGACTATGTTCAGAGCTGTATGAACCTCTCCGGTGATCTAGTGGTTAGAGCGTCTGCATCGGATGCGGGAGTTCGCGGATTCGAACTCCGGCCGAGTCATACCAGAGACTTGATACATACAGTTGCCTCCCTTGGCGCTCAGCGTTAAGAAGTTAGTGTTAGGACTGGTCGTCCAGGTGTCGGGAAAATGTGACTGTGTAGTACATCATATCACGCGTCTGCGGCATGACGCCCCAATGCTAGACATCGCTATAAACTGTCACACTGCAGGAATCGTAGCGATATGACTGAAAATTGTTAAAGCTACATTAAAAATCTAATCACACACAAACATACACACACAATGTCGCTGGATGAAACTATTTTTGCTGCGAGTGCAGTGTAGTGCAACACAGTTAATGTGTCCCATTTTTTTAAGTTAGAAGTATTAGAAAGTATCAATATACCCCGTCCTTTAGTTAGAAGCATCATAAACTGTCAATAATCCCCATTTTTAGATAGAAGTATTAGACACTGCAGTGGCGTCATTGGAGGGGGGGGGTGACGGCGAGCAGACCGCACCGGGTGACTATCAGAGGGGATGACAACAAAATGACTGTCGTTAAACTTTTTGAATGTTTGTGCAGGAAAGAGGTCCATGGGAGCGACACTATAAATTACTGCATATGACTAAAAAAGTTTTGATTTTTGTGCAGGATGGAGGTGTATGGGGGTGACACCATGAATTACCGCAATGGGTGACACCATCCCTAGTGACGCTACAGAGAAACTGTCAATATGCCCCGTTCTTTAGTTAGAAGTAATATAAACTGTAAGTATGTCCATTCTTTTTGTTAAAAAGATATCAGTATGCTCTGCTATTTAGATTAAACCATGGTAGTATGTCCCATTCTTTTCTTAGAAGTAAAGAAACAGTCACGTGGATAAGTTTGAATAGTGCATAACACCTAGATCTTATACATTCTCGAAAACAGACACATAGTGCCGTCACAATTATAAAAGAAACAAGAGTACCCCCAATATAAGACACCATTCATAAATTATATATATATATATATATATATATATATATATATATATATATATATATATATATATATATATATATATATATATATATATATATATATATATATATATATATGTATGTATGTATGTATGTACATATGAACCACAATACGATATTGAAAATCCAACCCGCCCAATGCCATGGAAAGAGAATTATTAAACTGGCAAGTATTCAAAACTGCTCAAGGAAGCATATTTCAGTACTTGTCTATTCTGTATTATCGTCTTCACGCGCTTATAAGTCGACTTCATCTTGTTTTACCCTTTATACATGTATTCAAGTCGAATCCATTCGAATACTACCGTGTATACCCGTTTATAATTTGAACAAACAACATAGACGTTAATCTGCTACCGCATTGTGCACGGCAAAGCATGGTCTATGTATTTTCAAGTTGGTCTTGACTTCATACTGTAACAAACAGAATCTCCCATATCAGCTTTAAAGCTACATATAATTCGTTTTGTACGATAGAGCATTTCCATGTGGTAGTATAGGTAGCATAACACACCGTATTCATGCAACCTCATTCGTATTGATGTAGACTATTAGACACCCATGTGAAAATTTGGATCGTATTTGTAAAGGTCAACATGTGTTGACGTGTTAGTAAATCTATCACCTGCTTTAGCGACATCGATTGCAGATGTGAAATGTATCACATAATCATACAGTTTGATTCAGTTAATGACTGCATTTAAGGATCTACAACAAGTAAATAACAACAACAAAAAACAAAAACCAAAAAGCAGCATAACTCCCAAAAGAAACAAGACACGGTTTTCTAATTCAGGTTGATTTGATGATCTGTTATTTCTGCCATGCCTTTGCATGCGCGCCTGCTGCAAGATAAATTCATTAACTCTACATGGATAATCATGACAATTTCGTGGAAGAATGTGTTGTATATTCCAAGAGATTGTCCATATTTTCTTACTATTATGTCGTCACAGATATTCAACCAATCAGAAAACACTATTTGCTCATTTAATGACGTTATTGATTCAGCTGTTTTTCTTTTAGACTCTTGACTGGGATGGTGAATACAATTCGCATATACTGCCACTGTTGATGGTGAATACGATCCCTAGATACTGCCACGGATGATGGTGAATACGATCCGCATATACTGCCACTGATGATGGTGAATACTATCCCTAGATACTGCCACTGATGATGGTGAATACAATCCGCATATACTGCCACTGTTGATGGTGAATACGATCCCTAGATACTGCCACTGATGGTGAATACAATCCGCATATATTGCCACTGATGATGGTGAATACTATCCCTAGATACTGCCACTGATGATGGTGAATACGATCCGCATATATTGCCACTGATGATGGTGAATACGATCCCTATATATTGCCACTGATGATGGTGAATACAATCCGCATATACTGCGACTGATGATGGTGAATACGATCCCTAGATACTGCCACTGATGATGGTGAATACGATCCGCATATACTGCCACTGATGGTGCATAAGATCCGCATATACTGCCACTGATGGTGAATAAGATCAGCACATAGTGCTATTGATGATGGTGAATACGATCCACATATACTGCCACTGATGATGGTGAATACGAACCGCATATACTGCCACTGATGGTGAATAAGATCTGCATATACTGCCACTGATAGTGAATAAGATCCGCATATACTGCCACTGATAGTGAATAAGATCAGCACAGAGTGCCATTGATGATGGTGAATAAAAACTGCATACACTGCAAGTTCTGTTTAATGACCAAATATTTTTTGACAATATCATGTTAACGTCTTTTACCAAGTTGTTCCAATGTAAGGTTTGTGAATTCTATGATATAAGAACATGAGATTTTAAGACAATGTGAATTATAAATCAGAACAAACTAAATAGTTTTCTTCTACCAGAAATATAGATATAGCACAGTCAAGTCCATATGTTCAAATTATGGTTTCGAACAAAAGGTATTCACACATATTTGATACGTGTGACAGATAATGTCATAAGATAAAGACTCTGAAATCTTCAATATATGAATGAAACTAAAGTGTAGAGTATGGTATGCAAACTGTATCTACATGTATTGGTCAGGCATCAAGTTGAAATATTTTCGTTATGACAACCAGTGATGGATCCATTTTTTCAATTCATTTATCGTATATAAAAATACATAAAATTTTTTAATTTATTTCCGCTTTTGAGATGTTCCTAATATTACATAAGTATAAAAGTCGGACAATCCATGTTAAGAACCTTTTTTTTGAATATTTAATTACCTTAATTATCTTCGTATCCTACAGATCTAAAGAAGGAAATAGCGTGGACATATATAAAGTTTGTGTCATGTTCAATAATATTATACTTTCTGAATCATGTATATTTTTAAAATCTACACTTAAAATCCGGATCGGCATGACGGGTTGGACAGCATGTCGAGCTTGTAATGAGTCCTTAATGCAGTAGGTCCGTATTGAGTCACATGGATATCGTGTTGTTTATCAGTTAGATGAATTTGCGTAAAACATCTACTGGCAATCTTAATCAAATAAAAATCACGAGACGAGTACTTTTTTGAAATATAGCATTCGAACGAGAAAAGTTATATCTCACTATATTGAGACAGAACGCGTTGTATTACATTGAACTAATTAACCGCATACGTCAAACAACATTCGACCTATTGGATCGCGTTTCGATTGATTACCGCGCACCACTCCATATAGTATGGAATGTCAAGTACTTTTGATCGGCTGAACGCGATACAACGAGTACTGGCTGAAGTGAATGTCATATATGGCTGCCGCCGTCTCGTGTGAATGCGTGGATCGCAAACTGATATGTGTATGGGTGAAAACGCTCTGCTATATTACGAGCTCTATTTTAAACAGTTTTAAATGTTAGTGCGCTGTACAACAAATTTATTGATTAGAGAACAGAACGCCAGTGGATCTGTTCAAAGAATTCGCAGCGCATTTTTACACACTAAGTCTGAATACCCAGTTATGAAATACCGCTATGTACTCCTTTTTGTTATTTATATACTGGAAAACTGCACTTCCAACGGCATGGCGGTTTTCCAATCGTCTGCTCCTTAATGAATCATTAATAAAGGATTTCAGCCAACAATCACTTAAAACTAAATCAGGGATGAATGAAGCATGTTGCAAGGTTTGGATGCTGTGCTTTTTCAGGAAGTCTATCGCGACGTTGGATTTATGCTCCTCTGAGTTGTCATGATATAGATAATAAGTCGAGTTTCGGTGTGTGGACTACATGATGTCAATGTTCCACAACTTTTGTTAACACTTTGGAGGCATATAAATGTCCAGTGACAGTAATTATCAGGTACAGGTACCTGAACGACCAGGTCTCTGGCACCGCGAAGTAATGCATATGCGCATCCTGACAATCCGATTACGTCAAGCGATTTGTGGTTTCTACTATTTTCCTTGATCCACCAATATTATCTTTTCTTAAATCAAGTTAAAAGAAAGTAAATCTATATTTTACATACCTATGTCAATCTCAAATGTCTCTATTGACTCATTAAATATTTGGTGAGTAGCTGTTAGGCGATATTACCCGATTCTTATTTTGATTGGTCGTCAAGAAATGCAGATCTGGATTGGTCGTCAGGAAATGCATGATCTTAGTAGCTGGGGAAATGCAAGGCTTGATTGGTCGTCAGGAAATGCAGACTCCATTTTGCACAATCCTTTATGAGCTTCAGATGATTCCACAGCTGACGAATTAATTAATGTATGTGATATTAGAACTATATTTCGTTATGCTGGAGGATCCTTGTCTATTGCCACCTTTACAGTATCCCACTCACCAATCGCAGACAACGGACTTTCAAAACCTGGGCCATATTCCATGGATTCGCGACTATCTTTAAAACGATGAAATCAACCCAAATACGTACAGGACCATTAATATCCATTAACTGTATACGGTCGGCTTTGATGTCAGTAAGTAAGAACCATAAAAGTGCCCAGATTTTACAGCATGCTAATTTGCTCAACAGTAGAATTGTTCTCCGTCTCCAACATTTTGTCACTGATATTTGCCAAATGTGACGTCACACCCATATGTCTTCAGGTTCATGGCGTGCTGCAGGTGCAAATAATTTTACAGAATGTTATTTTGTCAATCGGTTGGTATTAAATTTATTGATAAGTTCAAAGATGCAAAAAATTAAAATAAAATATCAGAACGTTTTAAATAACCCTTCGTAAGAGCTACGAGTGTGTTCAACACGTTACAATCTTTATATAAACTGTATTAACCTTGCATTATATTTCTTTTTCATTCCGTGTTATTCAAGGGATGTGTAATATAGCTTTTCATTGAAACACCCTTCACAACGCGTGCCGCGTCTGTGATGCATCGCGCGCGCGCGTGTGTGTGTACCATTCACATTATTCGGACACCAGGCCGACCAGTCCTAACATTAACCTCTTAATGCCGAGCGCCAAGCGAAGCAACTGTTAGTACTATTTTTATAAGTCTTTGGTATTGTTCAGTCGGAGATCGAAACCCACGACCTACCGCATCAGAGGCGGGACCACTAGACCACCGGAGCGGTCTAAATGCAACTTATAATCATATCTCCTAAATACTGAGTGCCTCTGGTTGTTCATTCAGTTTGCAGTTTCTGTGTAAAACTTAACATAAAAAATACTTTTCACACGAAAGATGGATTCATGAATTTTAATCTCCTCTTATTTCTCCTAGAATATATGTTTAGGAACTTATTGTGGTAAACATAGAAAGACTGAGCTGTGATACAGGAAGACTAAACTTTACCATTGGAATTGATTCTTTTAAAAAGGAATTCACATTACTGAAATAAAAATGCATCCGCTTTTAGATTTGGCACTTGGTGTTGAAAGGAAGTATTGATGTGTAGTGGAGCTTATAAAGGCTGTACTAGTGCAAACAAGGTGCAAATACACCAACAGGGTGCAGTGGAGCAAATAAGGCGTAGTCTGACTTGACAAGAAACGGTATAGTTGTGCAATAACATATTATACTGGACAGAGGACAGTTGCCTACCATCCACATTCTATATCTGTCTGTCTCTCTGTCTGTCTGTCTGTCTCTCTCTCTTTCTCTCAACATGGTCCTCTTTTCAGATAGTAAGCAAATCTGTACGGCTAGTAAATCAAGGTAAAACTATTTCTAATTTCAGTGATCTCCTGCTTATAATTTTCATGTGGTTTGTATTCCAGTTTCTCCTCTGCTAGCATTTATATCAATAATAACGATCGTATTTTGAAAAGAAGCACGTGTATTAAAAAGTTTTATATACCTTATCACACTATAGACAACGTTGAATTATAATACTAATTATCCATAAATAATTTCTGCTTGACTTATAGCGATAACATTAACCAATCCAAGGTAGCAGACGGCAAATTTACCACCGGCAAGAAAGCGCTTAACACCATTATTTTCAGTTCAGGATATTCTATGCATGGTGGCCAGTACAAATGGTGGTGGAAGAACCTGGAAAAACTCCTGAAAGAACCACCAACCCATGAGGAGAGCTGCTGGCAATCTTTCTCACATAACCACATTGGCCTAACCCGAGACTCGAACCCATGCAGACAGGTGAGATGGCAGTGATCAGTAACGGTGAGAGCTTTAGACCAGTCGGTCCATATATATATATATATATATATATATATATATATATATATATATATATATATATATATATATATATATATAGATATATATATATATATATATATATATATATATATATGCATGCATGCATGCATGCATACATACATACATACATACATACATACATACATACATACATACATACATACATACATACATACATACATACATACATACATACATACATACATACATACATACATACATACAGTTGTGACAACCTTTAATAAAAATAAAAAGTACGAAAGAAAACTGACAAATAATCATAGAAAAACTCTGTAGCAATTCTGAAGAAATAGTCTGCAATCGAGCCAAAAATGCATTCCAGTTTTGTAGGAAGTATTGCTCAAGCTGGGTGGATGTATAAAGGAATGGTACGGTAATCATGTCCTAATGCTGGGATTTAATATACAATAATTTTCGATGCAAGGTGCACGGTTGTCAGCGATCCATACAAATCTATTAAAAGTATATGTTTCAGATAGGAAATACAAGGCTAATAGCTGTAGACCCTCCGAATTCATGCCTCTACGGGGTATTAATTAAATTAAGCAACAGATGGTTTTCCCCGCCATACTGAGGTATGATTTGGAATAGCGTACCTCTTTAATTGGAGATCGCATAACAGAACACCGAATTTCCCGAGTCCAGAGCAGATAATGTTAGCTGCGTTTTAAAAGAGGACCGATATTAAACGATAGAGGCTATATTTTCAAGATACTTTTGGTCGCTACGTGTAAGATTGAATCCGTTCATTTCTCTATTCAGAACAAACCTTTTGTAAGAAAAAGAAAATCTTTAAATACTGTGGGAAAAACATTTTCTCGCCATTATTTCAGAACTGTTTAACTGAATTCTTACAGTGGCCGCTGTAGTTAGCGTGACGGATTTTTAGCAGAAAGGTTTGGTTCGAACCATACCACCCATCTGTGGTGTGTGATCTAGGAAAGGTACTTTACGCTACGTGCATCGAAACCCTTCAAACATCGTGTGTTGCTGTGCCGTAAAACAACAAATCACAAACACACACACACACACAATAAAAGAAGAAACAAAGAAACGGTCTGGAGGTTTGGTGCTGACTATAATGAAGAAGAATAGATTTATTTTCATCGTTGCTTGCAGCGATTGATTAAGTAGGTTTATGCATATTCATGAGGAAATCTCCGTATGAAGGCCAGGGGTGATAAAGACCTTAAGCGGCCTGGGATGATAAAGACCCTAATCGGCTAGGGGTGATAAAGACCCTAAGCGGCTAGGGGTGATAATAAAGATTAGCGGACTATCATTCGTGGCTGGTGACAATAACTTTTTAATTTTCAAGAAAAGCAAAGAAATCAAAAACTTACCGTACATACGATATTAAGTTGTTTGCTTTGTTGCTGTTGGTAACATTTCTGTCTTTCATGTTTAATTATTATTGGCACTCTAATGTTTGTTTTTCCATCTTAAATATCACCTTTGATTGCCTATATACATGTGCGTGTCTGTGTGTGTACGCGTGTGTGAGTGTGTTTGCGTCTGTGTCTGTGTGGTTAACTTAAAACGTGCAAAACGTGCTTGCAACCAGTTATGGGGATATCTTTTAAAGTTTTTGATGTGATAATAAATCGTGAAACTTAAAATTGCAACTTTTTTATATGTATATCACCTACCAAGCTCCGTTCGCAAGTAAGACCTTACAGCTCAGGATATGTGTTTATTAAGCGACTGGTGTTTTACATGATATATTACAGTAACATTTGTATGCAAACCGTTTGGTTGCTGGAAATGGTTTAAAACTGCTCCATTACCTGTACAACTGTCATATAGTAGTTGAAATTATGCACAGAGGACACAATAATTGACTTCTTCAAAGTTGTTTTGTAGGATGCATGCAATAGACTACGCATGACTATGCGCTTATCAACCTATAAACGTCGGAATTGGAGCGAATCCAAGAGATAGTTCACTGACGAGAAGGCAATTGCTTTTCTTTTATAAAAACGTATATATTCAAATCGCAAAGCTCACGTTTCGAGGCTTCTACAATAAAGGAAATTGGGTTGGTACACTTTGATGGTGTTTATTTAGTGCTTAAATATGTATGTACAGCCATATATATTTAGTGCGTCGCATTCCAATTTTACAATAGACCTACAGGTTGTCGTTGAACTTCATTTCCTCTGCTTGATGTATACGTAAAGACATTGTCACTGCTGGGAAATATGTTGGAGCTACTTGGTCACTTTGGTGTGAAAAATAGAAAGGTAAAAATGCCTAAAACGCATATAGCGTTCAGACAGCCATAATCCTTCAAAATGACTGAGTCAAAGATTGAACTTAGGACACGAGACATAAGTAACGAGCGCTTTACTATTCAGACTCTCCAATTTTATTTTTCCCCGTTTCTGTTAATAAGCACGCAACTCTTCTCTTAATACTTTCGTTAACTGATTAATATATATATATATATATATATATATATATATATATATATATATATATATATATATATATATATATATATATATATATATAATTGTGTCATAAATAGTTGTTTCACTGGTGTAATTTTCAGTGAAAAAAACAGTTAAAGATGATACCCTGGGGATTTTAGTCTCGAATATGTATTCGGCTCTACAACCAGCCTTAAATTTCCTGATTGTAATATTATTTAGAATTAAAATAATGTAGACTCATACAGAACTTTATGAATCTGTTTATGTACTTATTAACTAGTCTATCTAAGTGACATAGACGTGTGTGGAGATTTTCGGTTTCAGCTGAAGTGTCTTACTTAAAAAAATAGAACACATCCTTGGCTATATCTACAAGACAAAATTGTAACTCGAATGTATATCGGCGTAGTAATTTACAGAAAAATGAAACTATTGTCTATTATATTTATTCTGGATATTTCTTCGATTGTATTAATTGTAGAATTAACCCAGAAGTTGTGAATAATAATAGTTGTTAGATACATTTATTAGTTGTCGGTCAATTATCGTTTCGTACTATTGAATGTAGCCATCGGCATAAATCGTAAAGATTGACATGGAAGATGTGAGCGATATTTTTTTTAAAAACAGAAATGTGATAATACATGAGGTCACCTGTCTTAATTTTTAACATAATTTATCACCGATAAAATTTAGACGATAATGTTACTTTCATGATTCTATTGGTTATTTCACTTAAAATAACTCATTTAAACAAAGGTATTAAGTGTACCATGGTGGCTCATTAGCGATCGGTTTTAACTTTTATAGATGCAATGTTTGATCGCTTGATGCACAAATTTTAACCTCCTTAGATGCATTGTTTGATCGCATGATGCACAAATTTTAATCTCTTATATGCAACGTGTGATCGCTCGATGCACAAATTTTAACCTCTGTAGATGCAATGTGTGATCGCACGATGCACAAATGCTAATTCTGTATATGCAATCTTTGATCGCACGTTGCCCTTAGTGCGAGATAACGTAGTCGCTTATAAAGGATTGATGATGAGAGTAAGGTGATCTATTATAAAGGGTTGATAATATTATCATTTGCAAATGTTATTAAAACGACCGCCATGTGCTGCTATAGACATAGCTTAACATTAGGACCAGATCAATACCCCTCAGGCTTTAATCCTAATCACGTCTTTTTGACAAGAGGCCAACTCATAAGGACTAATCATCCAACTTTAAAATGTAGTTCACAAAATCAGTAACATGAATTAAAATTTCGTTTAAGTTACGTATATCAAATAAAGACCTACCAGCAATTTGAAAAAATGGTATCTATTAACTGCATATATCAGCTTTAGACCTGTATGATTAAATCTTAATTAACAAGTTAACAGTGCCGAATTAAGCCCTGTGGACGCCCTAGACGGGTCGAAATCTCGGCATACACACACCCCCATCGCAAATTGTCTCCTAATACGTCAAGATCAAAACAATTCAATATTATTTTGATCCGTGGTCGTGGGGTCTCTAAAAGGCGTGGGGCCCATACGCCGGTGCCTACTCGGTCTGCTGTTTTAGGTAATCCGGCACTGTAAGGTTAAGTATTGCCTAAGCTGTTAATCTTTATGAATGGAGGAAGTTCACGATCGGAACTTTCAGCATAATGGGATTATAATGACAACCGTTACGATTTCCAACACTATCTTCCATGTAAGGAACTTAAACAGCAGATTGTATCTCGGCACAAATTCCAATTAAGTGAAGAAAGCGTTCGACTCAAATAATAATTTGTTAAAATTACAACATGCATTATAATTGCTTTTATATTTGCAAATATACTTTCTGAGACAATATGTTTTTATTCAAGGTTAGGCGCCATTTTGTTACAATTTCTGTGTCATGCATCCGATACCTCCGACTCATTGTTAACGGCATCTCAGACACGAAATCGTCCCCCAGACTCTGTGTGTGTGTGTGTGTGTGTGTGTGTGTGTGAGAGAGAGAGAGAGAGAGAGAGAGAGAGAGAGAGAGAGAGAGAGAGAGAGAGAGAGAGAGAGAGAGAGAGAGAGAGAGAGAGAGAGGTCGCCTAGAACGATAAGTTGCTCACAACAGCAGTGAAATTTGTCTCCTTTGAACCACGGACGATTAGCTATATGTCCCATATTAATTAACTGTGAAGGGCTTTATGGCAATACGAAACAACTAAACATGGGAGATATACATTAACTGTAGCAAAATGGTCTTTCTATGTTATATTTGACGTATTACATACTAATTTCGCGAATAAAAAGTCAAAAAGGAAAGAAAAGAAACTTAGCCTAGATAATTTTAATTGTGAGCGGGTTACATGCGAGTTAGAATGGTGACCTAATTTTTCTTTGCCTGAAACACCACAATTGAGAGAGTAAAAAAGTTTCTGCCATTTCCAGTAAACATTAAATGAAGACAATCATCTTGATGGAAGGAAAAAAATAAAGTCGACTGCAGTTGTTTATCTGAATATACATTAGACACATATTTATCTTAAACCTGAAAACAATTTGTCAAGCTGATACGCAGTGAGTGCTAATAATGTGTAGATAAGCCTAATTCCAATTTTTATCCATAAGAATGCGAAGCATATGATAATGGAATACTTTCACCACAAGCAGGTGACTCGTTGGTATGATGTTCCGCATATTCGAGATCAGTCATGTTCTATTTCTCTTATTAATTATCAAAGTCATGTTCTATTCCCCGTATTCAATGTGCAAGATCTATATTATATTCGACTACCCTAGTCAACGAAACTGAACAAATAATATACTATTTCGACATCAATCATCGTTCGATGCCATGAGCTGTTTGCCACAAAGGGAAAAAACTGCTCCTATTTTCATTTCAAATGCCAACGGCAAATGAAGAGAAGCAAATGATTGGTGGAATGGTACATACCTTGCAAAAGAGCTGTTTTATAATTGCAAATCATCACTAGATTTCATTTATCGTGAGTACTTTAATCTTACCAACAAAAAAAAAAATTAAAAATTATCGACCAGTATTGGGGAGAGTAGATGTACAAGAACAGCGTAATTTAGAAATTAGCAAATCATTGACTTCTTGCAGTATTCCAGGACTTTATCCATTAATTTTTTTTTATAAGAATTACAGTGCAAGGTTTGAATGCTAGTACAAAGCAAATGACGCATCTTCTCAGCTAGTTGTCAAACAGGCTATGCAATAGATTAATATAATGTCTCTGAAAGTGGCAAAGACAAATAGAATTACTTGCAGTCAACAGCTATCTTCCAGCAATGAATAAAACAACTGAAAGCAATAAATCAAGTGATAAGGCAATAATGTAAGGGATAGGGCTACTTTAAAGCATTTTTACAACGCCAATTGTGAGGAATAAATTGTCACAATTGATTTGTATCGTATACTGATAATTGATTGTATTATGTCTATGTCAACAAACTGATTAAATTAAAATCGTCCACTGTGATACACGAAGATCGGCAGCGACAGCTTAGGGGTCAGGTTCTGGCAACCTATGCTATAACCATAATAGCTGATTTTATCAAACAATCAGATAAAGTATTATATGTTAGCATTTGGAAACTGAGCAGTGTGGATTAAGAGCATGAATGTGTACCAAACGATTTGATTCACTTTCAGATTTTGAAAGCTGCATTTCCATTGGCTAATTCAAAAGTCATCAGAACATGACCCTTAAGTAGTAATCGTCGTCAGATCTTCAAGTATAACTTTGGAGATCTGGTTTTAATCTTCTATGTCAGTGAGTCGCTAATTAGCAAAGAAACGTATTTAGGACAAGAAGTGAAGTCCAATAATTCGCATGTAATAAAGTTGTGAATTCTTTCCAACCGAGAATCGAGGAGCGTGTGCCGATAAGCATATTTCAGCCGGTAATTATAGCCATGTACGGTTTGATGGTTTGTCTAAGAGGGCTAATTATGTCATGGTTCCATTAAAATATAATATAAGCTAGAGGATAATATATTCACGTTAATATGATTGTGTATTAGTGTTTGGTAGCGAACTGACCATAGCTAGTTCTGTTAAATTTCGATTGACGATATTTGACGCAAAAGAGTGGGAATATTGGTTAATCCAAGGAGAAGGAAAAAAGTGTTCAGGGCGGTTACTATATTTTTGTTTGAAATAAAAAAGGATCCATACCTGACTGCACTGTAGAAACCCATCTCTGCAACCATATTGTGGATGACCCAAAAGAGGAGAGAGAGAGAGAGAGAGAGAGAGAGAGAGAGAGAGAGAGAGAGAGAGAGAGAGGAGAGAGGAGGAGGAGGAGGACAAACGCCGACCTATCACCATCAGTGATTTGGAAAACACCGGTAACACTATGTGATGCTGACATTCCGACAATTTGATTTCAACCTGTGATTCGATTATGTGATGAAATTTTGTGTATCAGTATAACATAATGGCTACTTGAATTTTGCATAAATTTTGAACCTGATTTCGAGAGAACTTGGATCATTCAAATGTCTTGTTCTATTTCAATTTGCTTATGTGTGCTCTTGTTGTTCCATTCTACATCTCTGTTCAGATCTCATTTATTTAATCTCTTTCATATCAAATTTTATTTTATTTCTTACTCGATCAGGGCAATAACACTGTTTGATTATCTCATAGACAACGATAACCAAATGCCACAAATGTGGGTTATCACATTTCCCCAAAAAGCTTCTGATATTGTCTTACAAGTTTACGTCAGAAACAAGGGGAATATTTCTTGACGTATTTAACTGCAGACTCGTCCTCTGGCGCATATCCGACGTGTGGTGAAATTCGTGTTTGATATGATTTTTCTATGAACTCAAGCCCAAAATAGAAGAAAAATACACCTTGTCACAAATGGGATTCTCTACCTACTGATTCTAGTTTATATAGAGTATTTGTTGAGTTGCGACCTTGATATTTTGATTCTTCACAACCAATAGAAATTTCTCGGAAAAAGCAACAGTATCAACACCAACCCAAACAGTAAAAACAACTAGCAAACGCAATTTTCAGACTCTGCATTCGTGCAATCTCTCTTTTGTTTCCTAGTTTTCTGAGAACTTTCTGTGTTGACTCTGAATCCGAGCAACTTTCCAAAGTATGATTCTCGTGTGATCTTTATATCCCGCGGGTGACATATTATATTCCTGATGGACATATATTCTGCAGTAGCAAAGCAGAGTATGCTAAGCAAGACGCAAATTATCGATTTATGAGTCGTGACTAACCGTACATAAGTCACGTCCAATTGCAAATAATATAGACCTTCAACTACATAAGCATAATGCGAAGGCATATCAGGATCAATAGTTTGTTTCACTGATCAATCTTGGCAAACTGCACAGACCCAGATTTGCAAATGCATAATGCGAAATTAAATTTGAGTCTATGCATTTTGCTTTTAGTACATGTCGTACTACAAGTGTATTTGAGCTGAGTAGCGTATTCTTAAGCTACATAGATAATTCCTTATACAGTTAAACCTCAGGAAGAATATGCAGTTTGCTGTGGCAGTGTTCATGAACACTGAGCGGCACAGGTGATAGTCAAGCGTAATTTTAAGTGTGCGTGCATCACGTATCATATTCCACGTCAACACTATTCACAGTATGAGTCAGTATCCAGGAGGATCCATTGAAATGAAGAACATGATTTTTGCAATTTGTAAAAGATTCTTAGTTTCATATACTCTTACAGAAAATACCGTATTTACCCTACCCACATCCCCATTTTCTATCACCGTACACGCCCTACCAATATAATCACACTCTATCACCGTACCCATATAACCATACATTTTATATCCGTGCACGCTCCACCCATATAACCACACTTTCTATCACCGTACAAACTCCACCCTTATCTACACTTTCTATCACCGTACAAACTCCACCCATATAACAACACTTTCTATCACCGTACAAACTTCACCCATATAACAACACTTTCTATCACCGTACAAACTCCACCCATATCTACACTTTCTATCACCGTACAAACTCCACCCATATAACAACACTTTCTATCACCGTACAAACTCCACCCATATCTACACTTTCTATCACCGTACAAACTCCACCCATATAACCACACTTTCTATCACCGTACAAACTCCACCCATATAACCACACTTTCTATCACCGTAGAAACTCCACCCATATCTACACTTTCTATCACCGTACAAACTCCACCCATATAACCACACTTTCTATCACCGTACAAACTCCACCCATATCTACACTTTCTATCACCATACAAACTGCACCCATATAACCACACTTTCTATCACCGTACAAACCCACCCATATATACACTTTCTATCAACGTACAAACCCTACATATAAACCTTCTATTACCTTACACAAGCTACCCATATCCCCAACTTTTATTTCTATATATACCCTACCGATATATCTAACTTCTATCATATATCTCCACCTTCTATCACTGTGTTATGACATGTATATTCCATTTTGCAGCACAAAAAAAAAATTTATCCTTAAGACAAAACAATAATGGAAATAAGAATCATTAAGTAAATTTAACCGCTCATCCAATGACGATTGAATGACCAATCAATTAAACAGTCAGTCATTTAGTAGATTTTTGAATTAATCACAGTCAAACAATTAGGTAACGATCATCCATCTACTTACCGGTGTTTCTTTAATCCAGTTACCACGGGACACACTATTATTCATTTGCTGTTGTTGTTGTTTAGTTGACTTTTAAGCACCTGTGTTTTTCCACAATGCAGATTGGAGCCTTGATCACTGAAATAATTGTCGTATAATTTCTCCCGTTTCAAGTATTCTTAATTCCACCAACCAAAAATGAAGATGACGTATGTCGCCAAGATGGGCAAGATCAGTTGGATCAGACACGCCCGATTAAACAACATTAGGTTACTAGTATCATTTTGATGCGTCACGCATAGTTCAGAATATTGATTAGGCGACCTGACATGACTTTTACCTCTAGCACTAGCCCAACGCCTATGCAAAAAGTCTTCGTCACTGTTGCCTTTTAATCTGCACCTTTTTATTGAATCACTAATCGACCATGAAACAAACAAAATAGTGTACTTCCGGTTCCTCTTTCCGTTTAAGGGCTAAATTAAACACAGTAGAATTAAATTAGAATTTTCAGCATGTAAAAACGGTATTATAATAATTCTTCAGTTGTTAAAATAGGAATCATTTGATTGACGTATGTATTGTCCGAGCCAGAAATATAGTACAAATAAGATTTTTTTAATTAGAAGAGAAGGTCCTAAAATAAAATGTTAGCATTAATTTATAAGATGCTTAGTCACGTTCTATATTGAGACTGTGGGTCGTACGGCCTTTAGTGATGATAGATTTAATGTATGCATGGGAGTAATTGAAAGTATTGACCGTATGATTTTGTACTTTGAAGTTTCAAAGCAGTCTGAAAGATGAGGGTTTTCATGACATGTGTGGTCAAACTCAAAGGCAGATTTAAACAATAATATGGTTGGTACTTTAGAAAAGTACCAATTAAGGACGTAAAAGTAATCATGTCAGAAATGACTGGGGTCAATGTGCATGAAAATGAAGGAATTTAATGTTGTTTATAATATTTTATGTTTTGTTGCATAGCTTGGTATTTTGTAAACCCATTCATTTATACATAAAGTGATGGTAATGTTTGTGCAGGACAAACAATGTTGTATTATTAGTTTTTTAATGTATAAAGAAGAGTATGAAAGAAGAAGTAAATGGAAAAACGTAATTGAAAAAGGTATAGGTAACTATTACCTACCTTGCCTTTTAAGTGTATACATATTCCTAAAGGAGCTCATTGATGAAATAAAGCTGAATGGGATACATTAATATATTGTACAATAGCTGAATGGGATACTTTAACATATTATACAATAGCTGAATATGATACCTTAACATAATTTCAATAGCTGAATGGGATACCTTAACATATTGAACAATAGCTGAATGGGATACTTTAACATATTGTACAATAGCTGATTGGATAGCTGAAAGGGATATCTTAATATATTGTACAATAGCTGAATGGGATACCTTAACATATTGTACAATAGCACAAATAATAACATGCGGCGAAGATGAACCATTGGTCTATTAAGCATGAAAAGAATAATTGGAGTGTAGGGCACTGTGGTTGTGACATCAATTGTCACCATCATATTTCAATACTGACTGATTAAAGGTTGCTAAATGTTTAAAAGTTTCAACAATCCAAATACTTATTACGGTAGCAGTAATACCAAAGAAACATTTAACGTGCACTATGATGCAAACAATGCAATATCTAGAGTTCTTTATTTGATAGCTTGTAAAATAAAATTTGTTGGACAAACCTGTTAGCAAATATATAAGGCATGAATAAACATAGATTGTACATAAATAATTTTATTGATCCATCTTTTAATCTCGGGCCAGCACATAAGTTTCCAGACGGCTTTCATAATTTACACGATTTTCCGTTTAAGGTAACTGATATTGGTAATCCGGAAATGGAATCTATGTTAAAAGAAATATTGCACTGACTATCTGGATGCTGTGCATCAAATGTTTTCAATTTTAAGATGATATTTCAACTTGACTGATACATTGATACATATATTTTATTTGATCAGTTCTGTTGCTATTGATATAGGTCATAAATAATAAATGGTACGACTAGGCTGAACCCGCACTAAAGTATTTTGT
Organism: Potamilus streckersoni; assembly: GCA_016746295.1. Taxonomy (NCBI): domain Eukaryota; kingdom Metazoa; phylum Mollusca; class Bivalvia; order Unionida; family Unionidae; genus Potamilus; species Potamilus streckersoni. Next base: position 6,807,653 of record JAEAOA010001897.1, read on the forward strand.
CCACAATATTTTTTAGGTATTTCTACTTCATAATAGTAACCTGTACAACACAACTGTTCCTTTTCTCCATATTTTTTAATTGCATTTACAAGATAAAATATAATAAAAATGAAAAGAATGTATTTGTTTCTGGTTTGTCAGTAATTCGAATTTAAAACTTTGCTGAATCCGTTTTACATTAATTTGCTGATAAGACGGTTTGGTCATTCCTATTTCTCAGCTGTAACTATTCTTAATACATTCTTATTTGGGATCAACTCCTAGTCCGTTCTGTCATATATAGCTGGATATAGCCTTAGAGGTGACCCCTTATGACTTTCCAGTTATTTCATTTAAATATTTTTCATATACAAGAGCAAGGTTCTTATTTTTATCCTACGGCCAAGACCCGAACTCAGGTCGAAAGAGGTGCAACATCCGTGATATGTAAAGGCGAGCCCCTTAGACATCTCAGCCATTCTGGGCCTGAGTGTAATCTATTTACCAAGTTGTTTCTACCAGATTTGAAGAACGGATTTAAAAAAAAAATACAGTGTGAAGAATAGATATTTCTTGCGTCGGATCCATGATATTTCCTAGAGGAAAGTAGACTATGTCAATAAACTAAAATGAATAATAAGTACAGATGTCTGAGGTAGTTTATAAAGATAGGTATTACAAGAGTCATTCTTTACCGGAGGGATATAAAAAAAATCAAAGAAGTTGTTTCGAAAAAATTACTTAGGAAAGAGTAAATCATCACGCCAGGAAAGAAAATAAATATTTGAGATGTGAAACTTAACTTACAAGTCAAAGAATCTGTGGGAAAAGCTATACAAATTTAAAACACTAAATTTATCAGTCTTGGAGAAAAACATTACGTTAAAAACAAACAAACAAACAAACAAAAACAGCGTCAAAAAATGGCAGGTAGCTCGCTGTAACCACGTTACAATCTATGTGATTTTTGCATGGTAAGGCCAAGTTATTCTTTCTTGAAGTTAATACTTGTTTTCGTAATTGTGTCCACGAAGTTGATATTAAAATCTTTCTTCAAAAATAGCAATACCCCGCGAAAAACCCAAATAAAAACAAAGAAAGAAAAAACGACGAAACAAATCAGTCTTACATGTTTCATGAAGAACAGTGCTACAATAAGTGATCCAAGATCTATTGAAATCACGTTTTTGCATCTATTAAAACTCAAACATACCTACAAGAGTCAACCTTTAAAAAATGATGCAAACCTTTGAGTGTGCTTACACTGTTGCTATGGAGTATGCACATATTTTAGCAACTTAAAACTTTTACCCAAATTAATTCCTCCCACGATTTGTACAGTGTAAGACGTGCACTACTTCAAAACAATGCGCTTTTATGATATCGATTCGATTCAGTTTCCATTCGGAATGTGATATGATCGACTTCGCAATTTTATTTGAAGGAAGAATTTAACGTCAGGCGAGATAATATTGTATTTACACTTATCACTACATCTCTTTGTCTTTGATGTGGTGCATAATCCTTCAGGTTATATAACTGTAAATATGTATCTTTTACGACGCGGTCAAAGATAAATTTTTACCTATTTCGTCTGCACTCATCACACATATATTTAAATATAAAGAAACTAATGCTAAATTTTTCCGAGATTGTAAGAGATAACCAAGCTTTTTAGATGCAAATCGATGCGGAAACGTGTGCAGAAATATATTCCTATTTGAATGTTAAGAACTTGAAACCTAAATGATCGATCGGTAGGCGTGTCTAAAGAATTTTACCTCGAGGTTGGATACAACCTTTAAAACTGTAATATCGCAGTTGAATGTAAATAATATTTCATTTTCTTCTACACCTGATAATGTGTTTTATTTCACGTTTTTGCTAGGAACTTAAGAGAAGTGTTTTGTTGTTAAATCTTTATAAATCACACACATCTTTTTGTTTATCCTTTTTGAATCCGAGTAACCCTAAAATAAGCCACTGTTAGGCCCATGGGTAACTCAAGCTTTACCTTATTGTTATCACAAAGGTGTGGACGGCTGCTCAATACAAGTTCTTGTGGGAACACATAAAGGTAGCTATGCTATATTATTTTTTACATAATAAACGTCTGGATATATCTTAAGAAAAGGTTTCATCACGTTAATTGTTATTTCGCTTTCGCTGCGAAGCATGTGTCGATTCTATTCATAATTTCGTTATCAGTCATATCGATCATAACGGGAATGTATGTCGAGGTCTCCCAATCGGACCACTGTGACAATTTACTAAACAAGAATTAACCGAGAGGTTACGAATGATGGAATTATCTTTTCATTCGCAGCCACTCGGTCAATACTAAGGTCAATGCATACGCAGAAATAACCATGGATGTCCGAATAAATTAAGACTTTTTTCTGCCGAACAAAATGTATAATTTTGCTGTAAATTACTGCCCAGGCAGATAAGTATATATTTGACTCTCAGAAATAGCCAAGATAGTTCTAAAAGAAGTTGCCTGGTTTTTAAAAGCTTAACGCTGACTCTTCCCTAAAACGAGGATACAACTCAAGTAACATGTTTTATGGCGAATTTTAGTACACAAAAATAAATTCATTTATTATTCGATCTTTTCATAACGTGCACGAGAGTATTGGCATAGCATGACGAATATCAGATACAATTAGAAGCCATAGACGAGGATATCTCCTTTTAAATCTCAAGCGCAGATGCTATATAAACACAAACTATCGACAGAATGTATACAATTTTATGCTCGTCAGGGATTGGAGAAAACGGAAATACTTAAAAGATCACCACTACACTCTTTTGCTATCATTTCCCTCTTTAGAGTCTCCCCACAACAGGTTAAGCCAGTCCACCACCGGCTCCTGGTTAACTCGTCCCCACCTCCACACAAGCTAAAATTCTCCGCGACTTTCAGCCTAATAAAGAACTTGTCCCGAAACAAAACATCTCTTTACAACAGTTATTTTCTATTTATACCACATTTTCTCCGTTTGATTACTGTAGGATAAATATACGAATTTGCTTTTCAATGTTTCTTCTTTAAGAAATGTGATCAATGTTTTGACATTGACATAATATTCTTTGATTTAAAAAAATATTTACTTTCTTATCCAAAACGCGCCCCCTCATTCAACAAAAACGTACCCACCCCATTGAATAAAACGTGCCCCATCATAAAATGAGTTAATCTTGCCCTCCACTCTTTATGAAGTTTTTAGCGAGAGGACTGTGTGATGTGAAGTTATTTCAACTATTTAATTGTGGTTTTATTCCAAACATTACATTATCTTCTTCTTCTTCTTCTTCTTCTTCTTCTTCTTCTTCTTCTTCTTCTTCTTCTTCTTCTTCTTCTTCTTCTTCTTCTTCTTCTTCTTCTTCTTCTTCCATGTATATATAGCCTATCGTGTGCTGAAATATGGTGTTAAGCCCCAGAACAATAATAACAAAAACAGCAATTATTATTATTATTATTATTATTATTATTATTATTATTATTATTATTATTATTATTATTATTATTATTATTATTATTGTTGTTGTTGTTGTTATTTTTGCAGTATCAACAGCAGCAGCAGTAGTAATAGTGGAACAATACGTTTAATATGTCTCTTGAAGACAACACACACTCACCCCTATATGTAACCTGGTGTGGTATATGACGTAGATCACTTCCCATGACTTCCTCACTGGTTATTATGGTTATTAAAAAGCAAAAAAAAAAATTTCAACAAAACACAAAAATAAATAAAAACATAATAACTCCCACAACAAAAGGAAGACATTATATAGCTAAGGTGTTGTTAATGAAACTTTTAATTCCCTTTATTTTGGTATAAGGTTGATGAGTGTAGTTGGGTTTATGGAATATACACATTTTCATTACTTCTGATGTGAACATATCAAATGATAGCTAGCTCTACTTAGTAATTTTCACATCGTGAACTTCAAAAGGTAAAATGGAAAAACACGAGGTCATATTTTAAAAAATACTTATGTCTTTTATAATTACTTTATTGCACTTTTAGGATCTGATCTGCTGTGGCAAAATTATTTTCCCTATTTCAGTAATTGCTAAAGTTAGTGCAATTTGAATCTGTTGAGGCTCATTTTTCGAGTACATGTGATATGTCATTTTAATGTTTTCTTTAGATAGTGCTTAGTTTCCCTTATTACCACATGCACATAAATTTTAGTCAAAGTAACATAGATGTATACCGACATTACCACAGCTGTATGCCAACATTACCACAGCTGTATGCCAACATTACCACAGCTGTATGCCAACATTACCACAGATGTATACCAACATTACCACAGATGTATACCAACATTACCACAGCTGTATGCCAACATTACCACAGCTGTATGCCAACATTACCACAGATGTATACCAACATTACCACAGATGTATACCAACATTATCACAGATGTATGCCAACATTACCACAGCTGTATGCAAACATTACCACAGCTGTATGCCAACATTACCACAGCTGTATGCCAACATTACCACAGATGTATACCAACATTACCACAGATGTATACCAACATTATCACAGCTGTATACCAACATTACCACAGATGTATACCAACATTATCACAGCTGTATGCCAACATTACCACAGATGTATACCAACATTACCACAGCTGTATGCCAACATTACCACAGCTGTATGTCAACATTACCACAGATGAATACCAACATTCTCTCCAGTGTTCATGTTGCAAATGTGAAAAATTTCACCTAATAACATTCCCACTCTCAGAAGTACATGATAACTGTAAAGGGGTACTTTATCACCGGTGACTGACTACTCAGTAATTTCTACCTGTTCATGAATATGCATAAACCTGTTTAACCAATCACCGCAAGCTAAACTTTCACGCTACTCCGATCATCTAATCAAGGCTATTCTTTCAAACAAGGTCTCATATTGATTGATAAAGGAATGCACTTTCACCGATGTGCAGAAGAATGTCACATTATTTTGTTGATGACGCATTTTTGTTTGGGGTGTTGATCGTGGAGCGTAGCGGAATGTTGTCCGTGACATACGAAGATGTGCTAACTTAACGAAAACTGGGAAAGCTTTACAGAGATAGGTTTTGTGCGCGTCATTCCTACTTTGATTCTTCGATATAATACTCTATATTCTTTTCTAACTTCAGCGAAACAGAAAGTACAGAAAGCTTTCGAAAGGAAATATTGCTTTGGCAACGAAGTTTTGGTATAAAATGGAAGCCAATCCATGTCTTTGTTCATCATTCAATACAATTCATATTAATTGTGCTGGTGTTTTTATGATGAAGTCTAACTTGGGCTACCATACTGTACACAATTTCTATGCATTATATACCTTGTTTCAAACCAAGATTATTTTACGATTCAAATTTAATGTTTTGCCGCTGCTCTGTCAAGCCATGTCTAACGTGTCAACCTGTTTCAATCGATATATCGCAAATTCAAAATGGACTCAAGTCTTTGTCTTTCGCTTTAGTAATCACATGATTACTAAAGCGAAAAGTAAGTCGCTTACCAAAGTTAAGACCATGTTTTACTGAGTAGTCGACTCTGGATTGAAAGAGTAGCTGAGTGCGAGTAAGTTCGGTAAGTGAACCAAGCATGCCGGCATGTTTTATTCTCTTTCCAAGGATTTATAGTGGCCCTTTATCGATACAGTAGTGACCCTTTCTCTTGATAAAAAGCTCCGTTCTCTAAAATGAACACATTCATGCGTCAGATCATTAAAAATAATCCATTTGAACCTTAAGGTCGTCTGCTTATTCGTGTATTCTGTATCAAGGAGCTAACCGTAAAATTGCATTGCTGTCACACAAAGGTAGAAAATGGAAATAAATCACTAGTTAAAAGGTTTATTTCATGCATTGACTAAACAGAGAGGTGGGATACGATGAACAGTGAAAAAAAAGTTTAAAGAAGGCCATAAAGCCCCGTAACTGGCAGAAACCAATTTATCGGCGTGCCTTCAACGTTGATCTTTGTATTGGACAGCTTGCTTTAATGATTTAAACCACGGGTGTCCTAATGTTTTCTTCTTTACTTTATGGGATATCCAAGGGATATGTTTTAGCACAGCTTGTGAGCCCAAATGTAAACGCGAGCGGCGAGGTCAGTGGAGAACTTTACTTGGGAAACTTTTTGTTACGGCCAGTTAAGATGTCTTTTCAAGTCATATAAATATATAGTTGGTATTTTCAGATCGAAAAAGGGTTAACAAGAATAATCTATACGATTAACCTTTCAGTGCATATTCTGGAGGTCACAGTCCACTCATGTTTAGGTAGTGATGTGAGTTTATATTGCTTACATGGTCATGACGAATCAACCTATGAAAATATTGAGCGTGCGCATTAAGTGCCTATATAAGTACTTATAGTGGTGTAGAAATATATTCTGTCCCTCCCTGCAAAACTTAATTCTGGATACTTCTGCCCCTCTTCAAAGATGTTTGACGGGAATTTCGGACCCCACTGAGCCGATTTTTTACTTTTCCCTCCCCTCCCCTTCTCTCCTTCCCGCCGTTGAGTTGGGTTGCTTATGCCACTGATGCAAGTTGTCTTTGTTTGCACGTTTCAGTTACTAACAGGAGCCTTGAATTGTTACACATCTAACATCATGCAATAATTGTGGAATAAATAAATATAACACAAATGCTACAAACTGTATTCCTGTATAATCTACTATCTTGCAACAGTTGTGGGAATAAATAAATAGAACACAAATGCTACAAACTGTATTCCTGTATAATCTACTATCATGCAATAGTTGTGGAAAAATGAATAGAAAACAAATGCTACAAACTGTATATCCTGTATAATCTACTATCATGCAATAGTTGTGGAATAAAAAAATAGAACACAAATGCAACAAACTATTCCTGTATAATCTACTATAATGCAATAGTTGTGGAATAAATAAATAGAACACAAATGCTACAAACTGTATTCCTGTATAAACTACTATCATGCAATAGTTGTGGAATAATAAAAAAAGAACACAAATGCTACAAACTATTCCTGTATAATGTACTATCATGCAATAGTTGTGGAATAAATAAATAGAACACAAATACTACAAACTATTCCTGTATAATCTACTATGATGCAATAGTTGTGGAATAAATAAATAGAACACAAATGCTACATACTGTATTCCTGTATAATCTACTATCATGCAATAGTTGTGGAAAAATGAATAGAAAACAAATGCTACAAACTGTATATCCTGTATAATCTACTATCATGCAATAGTTGTGGAATAAAAAAATAGAACACAAATGCAACAAACTATTCCTGTATAATCTACTATAATGCAATAGTTGTGGAATAAATAAATAGAACACAAATGCTACAAACTGTATTCCTGTATAAACTACTATCATGCAATAGTTGTGGAATAATAAAAAAGAACACAAATGCTACAAACTATTCCTGTATAATGTACTATCATGCAATAGTTGTGGAATAAATAAATAGAACACAAATACTACAAACTATTCCTGTATAATCTACTATGATGCAATAGTTGTGGAATAAATAAATAGAACACAAATGCTACATACTGTATTCCTGTATAATCTACTATCATGCAATAGTTGTGGAAAAATGAATAGAAAACAAATGCTACAAACTGTATATCCTGTATAATCTACTATCATGCAATAGTTGTGGAATAAATAAATAGAACACAAATGCTGCAAACTACTCCTATATAATCTACTATGATGCAATAGTTGTGGAAAAATGAATAGAAAACAAATGCTACAAACTGTATATCCTGTATAATCTACTATGATGCAATAGTTGTGGAATAAATAAATAGAACTCAAATGCTAAAAACTATTCCTGTATAATCTACTATGATGCAATAGTTGTGGAAAAATGAATAGAAAACAAATGCTACAAACTGTATTCCTGTATAATCTACTATCATGCAGTAGTTGTGGAATAAATAAATAGAACACAAATGCTACAAACTATTCCTGTATAATCTACTATCATGCAATAGTTGTGGAATAAATAAATACAACACAAATGCTACAAACTGTTTTCCTGTATAATCTACTATCATGCAATAGTTGTGGAATAAATAAATAGAACACAAATGCTACAAACTGTATTCCATTATAATCTACTATCATGCAATAGTTGTGGAATAAATAAATAGAACACAAATGCTACAAACTGTATTCCTGTATAATCTACTATCATGCAATAGTTGTGGAATAAATAAATAGAACACAAATGCTACAAACTATTCCTGTATAATCTACTATGATGCAATAGTTGTGGAATAAATAAATAGAACGCAAATGCTACAAACTGTATTCCTGTATAATCTACTATCATGCAATAGTTGTGGAATAATAAAAAAGAACACAAATGCTACAAACTATTCCTGTATAATCTACTATGATGCAATAGTTGTGGAATAAATAAATAGAACACAAATGCTACAAACTGTATTCCTGTATAATCTACTATGATGCAATAGTTGTGGAATAATCAAATAGAACACAAATGCTACAAACTATTCCTGTATAATGTACTATCATGCAATAGTTGTGGAATAAATAAATAGAACACAAATGCTACAAACTATTCCTGTATAATCTACTATGATGCAATAGTTGTGGAATAAATAAATAGAACACAAATGCTACCAAGTATTCATGTATAATCTAATATGATACAATAATTGTGGAATAATTAAATAGAACACAAATGCTACAAACTATATTCCTGTATATTCTACTATGATGCAATAGTTGTGGAATAAATAAATAGAACACAAATGCTACAAACTGTATTTCTGTATATTCATGGCAGTTCCATGCAAACCTGAAGCCGATGACTCCTCAATAAAAACCCTACTGATTTAGTAATTGATACATTGATGCCATACCAAAGGGCGAGAGGGTGAGTGCCTCTATGGAGTGGCTAATCTATTTGTCAAAAGTTATTATAAGAATAATTACGAGAATGAGACTTTACGTGATTAATTATTAATTATGCACTTTTGCACGAAAGGCAAATAACATTTCCTTTAGAATGATATATCGCTCTTTTGTCACCCTTTTTTCCACTTTGTGCTTGATATTTATTTAAAGTCCCTTCAATGTAAAATTGCGGGCATTTGAGGGCTGCTACACTATTTGTCCATTTATTTTCTTCTCTGACCTTTTGTTAAACATTTTCTGTTCCAGATTAAATATTAAACACACTAAGCACGTGCTAGAGGTCACCAGACCAATTAGTGCACCAGAAAAATATCAAATTAATTGTTGATAATACATTTTAATGAATTATATATGACCATTTTAGATTTGCATGTTTGAGTATTTTGATTTGGATAGATCTGGACTTTTCCAACCTTTTAAGCTTTTACTACTTTTTTTATTGGTTTTCATAATATTTTCAGTGCTTCGGGCACTGAAAAGCCTTAATCCGTTAATGTATGTATGTATGTATGTATGTATGTATGTATGTATGTATGTATGTATGTATGTATGTATGTATGTATGTATGTATGTATGTATGTATGTATGTATGTATGTTTTACGATACAGCAGCACAATGGCCATGCTGGCCTTATCTGTTAGCATCCATCGAAAACGAGGATGATGTTATATACGAAGGAGAAATGGAAATAAGGAAACCATTAAATCCAAACAAAAGGAGATAGAATAATTGAAATCACCAACGTGTTGGTACCACACCATGGCAAACGTGATACATCAATTTGGCAGACAAGTGTCGTTTTTTATGACCAGCGTATAATGTTCCGTAGTAAGATATCAAGAGAATGAAATAACTGAAACGTTTTACAGTTACAGATGGAATATAAGTTATACAATGAACAAAATGCAAGATAAACAACGGACAACCCATATGCTGACAAGGAAACACCTAAAAATAGGGGCAAAAATAATTTGTCAAGGCTACCATACGTGTTTTCATGTGTTCTAATTTACTCGATGTGGCGGTAACATATTTTTTATGGCTGCGTGGAGAACGATCTGTCCGTGACCTATATGTGAAGTCCATGAGGCAAGCACTGGAGGTGAAAATGGTCAGGGTCTCTCGAGAGTGGCTATCTAAAGGTCAACAGCTACTATGATGATTTTATTGATTCTCTATTAATTTATCGTCTTAGCTTAAGGAATGCCCATGAGCTTGGAACGCGAACCTGCCAGAGTTGTACTTCGCATAAGTGGGAATAAGACAAAGATCACGAGGATCGGATATACCATAAAAGGGACGCCGTGAAGCTTGATCAGCAACAACAATTTGAGGAGTTAGAGAAATTCGCCTACCTAGGCAGCACCCTAACCATTGATGGCAACGCCGACTACGATGTGGCTTGTAGAATAGGGAAGGCAGGGGCAATCTTTTAAACGCTTTGACCAATCTGGACCTACGCGCGGATCAGTGTAGTAACGAAAATCCGGCTATTTAGTACTATCGTCGTGCCAACTGCAACCTTTGCATTTGAAACGTGGAAGACGGCGGTAGGATTGCAAGGATGCTTAACGCCGCTTAACAGCAATGGTTTTTGTCGAATCCTGCAAGTCTCGTACAAGGATCTTATCACAAATAAAGATATCCACCAGCGAACAGGCACCTGCCCTCTCAACAGCATTGTGACAGAGAGCCGGCTACATTTTGTAGGCCACATACTCCAGGAAACAATCTCACAGCACGCAGGAAACATCTCATGGACGACGCGGGGAAGACGGAAACAAGGCCGCCCCGAACTACATGAAAGCACCTTCATCGAAGATCTGAGCGTATTATTGTATGACGCTGAAAACATTGCGATAGATCGACCTCGATAGAGCGCATTGGCTGCCCAAAGCGCCGAATGGTGCAGGAGAAACTACGTAGTAAGTCTTAGCTAAAGGAATATGGGTCATAATAAATAATGCTGTACTGCATAGGCAAACTTTTCTAGACCTTCGTACACTCACATAGTTATAGAAGTGAGATTCATTAAACATCACCCATTATCTAGGATCTCAAACTTCGATGCAAACTTTACGACAAAAACATCAACAAAAAATTCAGTCTCATATAAAATCCTTAGCATTAGCATTTGAAAAAATCTCCCCAACCCCAAAGTTGGCTGGATTCCATTCCTATAACAACATAAGACAATTTAAAAAGCAATATAGTCTGAAACAAGTTTAAGTCAATTATACCTTAATTATCATAAGAACTTTGTGGATGCACAAGGCTGACCAGATGTGATATGAACTGAGTGTTCGTCATAATATTCTTCGGAAAAAATGTAAACTAAAATATGAAATTAGTTAAATATCATTAAAATGCATCGCAACGGAACATACGAATTAGCATTCAGAAAACATGCTTTAGAAGGAGAAATTTTAAAAAAAATAAGGGAGAGCTAGCGCATTCGTCGCAAAAATTTACAGCAGGATTTTTCAATTAGGTAGGGGCCATTATTTTACTTAAGTGAATTATTATATAAAATGACGATGAACAAAAACTCGTATCTCTTTCTTAGCTTCCTGAAAAATTTCTAGTCTTTAATCAATAGATGATCGTTTCATCTAATTTATTAAAAACAACAATCCCGGTTTCGACCTTCTTTTGCCCAGAATTGTTCAATAATTAACGGCTATCATCTCCTCGTGAAAATGAAAGTGGCCAAGAATATTTGTCCTATTCGGAACACTACCTTAAAGATACACCATCCTACAAAATTTTAACCCGCTATGCGTTGTATATACGTTGTTGGAATATTTACAAAAAGAACCCTTTGTATGAGGTTGTCTCGATAAAAATGATAATCAATGACTCTTTTGGGGGATTCTAAATTACAGTTGTATTTCTTTAAGTTTAATTGTACACACAGCACTAAAAGAAACTGAGACCAAATCGTTTGCCAACCGCGATGATGGCAGTTGCTCAGCGCCCCATCAGCACGTGCTATGCACACCGTAATCTTATTCGTGCACACAAGGTCAATAAGTACCCTACAAGCTGCCTTCACACAGACGGACTAAGTTAAATATTCTGCTCCATCTAACCCTTTTTAAATGACAAGACCTAGTCTGCAAATGAGTAATCCTTCTCGGCAAACATACTTTATGGCGGCTGATATAAAACGGGTCATCAGTCATTAGAAAGTCTAAAGCACATGCACGAATTTTTAATTGTTCTTAAAATCATAAGTGGACGAATATTAGCCAACTAAATGATCAAATTTGCATACAACACCAGGATAATGTCATCAAACGCCTTTTCGCTTGTCAGACTTTAATTACAAAGAAATAATATTGGTATAGGACTTTACGTTAACTTTGTGACTGATTGGGTAAAATTTACACATCGATAAATACCCAACCATGATCATTTAATCCTTATAATTCCAATTTACTTCCTTTATAACCTCATATCATCATATTTAATCAACAAAACTTTCACTTTTATTATCGACGTATTTTTTCATTAGCCAGATCAACGCTGGCCAAGAAGCGTCGACACTTTACACCGTAATATGAGGAGAATGTCACAGCGGGCCATGCCAGTGATAGATTGTTTTAATATATCAAAATATTGTTGTTGTGATTAAAGGTGATATTCATTTTTATCGAAAATTACGCTTGTGTTTGGCACGTGTTGTTATAACAAACGTTGTTGTTACTTTCTACGCATTTCCATCTTTCTAACGCAAATTCGTGTCCATTTATAGGGAGATCCCTTCGTTGAAATGACGCCGACCTGTTACATGCTGTAACATGTTGTTGAGGTCAAAGTGGTGTGATGTGATGTGATTATGATTTTTAACGTAGCTTTAACAAATTTTCAGTCATATCGCTACGATATTTGCAATGTGGCAGTTTATAGTGATATCAAGCACTGGGGCATTATGCCGCAGACATGTAGCTTGATGACCCACCCAGTCACATTATCGTGACACCAGGCCGACCAGTACTAACACTAACCTCTTAATGCTGAGCGTCAAGCGAGGCAGCTGTTAGTACCATTTTAGTAAGTCTTTCGTATGACTCAACCGGGGATCGAACCCACGACCTCCCGCATCTGAGGCGGAGGCTCTAATCACTAGGCCACTGGAGCGGTATAATTGTTGAAGTGAAATGCAATCATTTTCGAAGATTGGCTTGTAAAGCCTACTACATGCCTTCGTAGGCAAAAGGGATGAATGGTGGAGTGCAGAAAGGTCTGTGCAGTGATATTCAAACTAAAATTGGTTCAATTTTATCTGTGGTTTCTTAATTTTTATTGGAAATCACAGGAATGGGTAGATGTGTTATTGCTGTTGTTGCTGCTATTAGAGGGTAATGGGCTGATATAGATCAAGCAAAGTAGTAGATAAAACTTTGCCTCAAATGACGTGGAAACAGGAAAGAAAAGTAGTCCGCAGACTTTATTGATGTGTATAAAAAAACTCCATTATCACGTGTGTATATATATATATATATATATATATATATATATATATATATATATATATATATATATATATATATATATATATATATATATATATATATATATATATATATATATATATATATATATATACTGCATTTTAGTATCCCATTCGGTGAAACGTGTAAATATTTCTAACATAATTATAAATCCAAAGACTTACGCGATTTTCAAGCTTGTTAGCGTGATGATGTTAGGTCATAATCTATCCTACTTCAAAAGGTGACGCAACACGTAGCAACGTCGTCTATCAATACAAAGACTTTAGCCTAATATAATAAATGTAATTTCATAATCGTCTTCACTTGACAAGGAATTTATTAAAATGGTTTAATAATAGTAAAGTATACTGCTCGCTTCAAGAGACTTGTTATGTGTACTATTATGGAAGTTAAGGTACAAATTACAGCACGTGGAAGTCATAGTTATAAAGTCTGGGAACCACTGCTGTATAACACAGATAATATTCTACTTTTATAGATAAAGTATTTGCTTGCTATATTTATATTTGTCAAGGTCATGGAAATTAAATTTCGCAAGGTAAACTGAAGGTTGGGGAGGCGGTAGGCTATAGTCCACTGATGTCATAAATAGGCGTATAAACTGCTTACAGTATTTTTGTATATTATTACGAAAATATTTGCCCAAACGAACTGCGATTTGAATATATTAAACCTATTTGATCCACGACCTGGAAATAGTTTCAATGGAACTGTTAAAGACGTCTTTGCTGTTGTTTGTTCCTATTTCATGCGGCAATAATAAAAAATAAATATCAAGGAGCAGTAACGCTTGTTATCTTTCCTATAACTCACTATGCCACTACTTTAATTTCAACCTCGTGTTGCCGTTACACCTTAATTTCATCTTTGTGTTGCCTAACACCTTAATTTCAACATTGTGTTGCCTAACACCTTAATTTCAACCTTGTGTTGCCTAACACCTTCATTTCAACCTTGTGTTGAATAACACCTTCATTTCAACCTTGTGTTGTCTAACACCTTCATTTTAACCTTGTGTTGCCTAACACCTTAATTTCAATCTCGTGTTGCCTAACACCTTCATTTTAACATTGTTTTGCCTAACACCTTCATCTCAACATTGTGTTGCCTAACACCTTCATTTCAACCTTGTGTTGCCTAACACCTTCATTTCAACATTGTGTTGCCTAACACCATCATTTCAACATTATGTTGCCTAACACCTTCATTTCAACCTTATGTTGCCTAACACCTTAATTTCAACATTGTGTTGCCTAACACCTTAATTTCAACCTTGTGTTGCCTAACACCTTCATTTCAACCTTGTGTTGCCTAACACCTTCATTTCAACCTTGTGTTGCCTAACACCTTAATTTCAATCTCGTGTTGCCTAACACCTTCATTTCAACCTTGTGTTGTCTAACACCTTCATTTCAACCTTGTGTGGCCTAACACCTTCATTTCAACATCAAGATGTCGAACGCATTAATTTCAATATAGCGATACCCAACACTTTCATTTTTACATAGTAATGCCTAGCACTTTTATTTCAACCTGGTGACACCAAACACCATCAGTTCAGTCTCTGATACATAACACCTACATTTTAATCTCGTAATAAAAAGCACCTTCAGTTCAATCACTGATACCTAAAACCTTCATTTCAACCTCCGATACTTCTTCAGACGGACATTTCAGCCTCGTGCTACTTACAACCTACATTTCAACCACGTGATACCTTACATCTTAATATGAACCCCATGATGCATAGCACCATCAGTCAAACCTCTGATACCTAACACGTACATTTCAACCTCTGATACCTAACACGTACATTTCAACCTCTGATACCTAACACGTACATTTCAACCTCTGATACCTAACACGTACATTTCAACCTCTGATACCTAACACGTACATTTCAACCTCTGATACCTAACACGTACAATTCAACCTCTGATACCTAACACGTACATTTCAACCTCTGATACCTAACACGTACATTTCAACCTCTGATACCTAACACGTACATTTCAACCTCTGATACCTAACACGTACATTTCAACCTCTGATACCTAACACGTACATTTCAGCCTCGTGATACTTAACACCTACATTTCAACCACGTGATGCGTAACACCATCATTTCAACCTTCTTTTAAACCTCATGACACCTAATACCTTTATCTACATAGCACCTTCATTTTAACCCCGTGATGTCTAACACATCCATTTTAACCCCGTGATGTCTAACACCTTCATTTCAATCCCGTGATGTCTAACACCTTCATTTCAATCCCGTGATGTCTAACACCTTCATTTCAACCCCGTGATGTCTAACACATCCATTTCAACCCCGTGATGTCTAACACCTTCACTTCAACCCCGTGATGTCTAACACATCCATTTCAACCCTATGATGTCCAACACATCCATTTCAAACCCATGATGTCTAACACTTCCATTTGAACCCCGTGATGTCTAACACCTTCATTTCAACCCGTGATGTCTAACACATCCATTTCTACCCAATGATGTCTAACACCTTCATTTCAACCCCGTGATGTCTAACACCTTCATTTCAACCCCGTGATGTCTAACACCTCCATTTCAACCTAGTGATGTCTAACACCTTCATTTAATCCCCGTGATGTCTAACACCTTTATTTCAACCCCGCGATGTCTAACACATCCAATTCAACACCTCCATTTCAACCTCGTGATGTCTAACATTTCCATTTCAACCCCGTGATGTCTAACACCTTCATTCCAACCCCGTGATTTCTAACACCTTCATTTCAACCTCATGACATCTAACGCCTTCAGCACAATATCGTGATGCCAAACACTTTTCACAAAGGCTGTATTAGCTAGCAATGCTCTGATTTTAAACATGTTTGCTTGACAGCGGTTGACAATAGGAGCAAAAAGAGGTTGTATTTTATTCCTTGACTTCATCTCTAAACATGTTTGATCTACATATGTAAAACCTAATAGTTGTCCGCTACAAGTTTGAATATCCCCACCCCAAGAAAAAAATTGCTGGAAAAGCTGACGATATATAAACTATCAGGAATGTGTGGGAAACATTATGTTGCATTAATGCAATTAAATAATATAATCAAATTAAATTTTATTTATTTTATTCATCTATGCTATACAATACTATAGTATGATTCGTTCCGGATAACACTAAACCTTTGTTTAATGTGTGTGTGTGTGTGTGTGTGTGTCTGTGTGTGTGTGTGTGTGATTTGGATTTTTAACGTAACTTTAACAATTTTTATTAGTCATATCGCTACGATGTCTGCAGTGTAGATGCTGCGATGACGGGCTTTAGGTTTCTTGCAACGACAAGTGCGGAGATCGTCGTTGAGATTTTATTTCCTACATAACGTTGTTAAATCCTAATGGCAAGATAAAGAAAACATTACCGATATATGTACTGTACATAAAGAGTGCATTGTGCAGGTAGTTATGATTGAGTAAGTAAGCGTTTAGATACGTAAATAGGTAAACAAATAGGTAAACGGCACTCCATGTAGGCAGGAAGGTTGGTGAAAAAGGCTAATTATTAGGTGTGCGTAATTTTTTGTTTCCAATTTAATTTACTATCAGGCTATCTCTTTCATTTGAAAATCAATTAAATTGTTTCTATTTTCATGCCCTTTTATCTCCTTTACTTAAAGTATCTGTTGGAGTGTAATCATAAACTACATTAGTAAATGATTAACGAAGTTGCTAACAATTGTGAAGGCCGATAATGAGAATCACATGCAAAAATGTCAGTTTTAACCTGGCTGGTATCTACTAGAGGCTGCTGTTTCATTAGCCTGGCATATTAATCCTGGTCTTCAGTAATGGTTAACGGAGTTACTGATTGATAATCCCTGTTTTGCAAAAGTCTCAACACACCCTCTCAAAAAGATTTACCTTTGATACTCTGCCTCGGCTCCTGTTGCTCAAATTAACATTCTCTTTCACAGTTCCAGTTTTCAGCATCAACTGCTAATCGATTTATGGCCTTACAACCTAGCTATTTCTTGCTTCCTCTCAAAATAAATAAAATGTAGGAGTGTTTCTTCCAGTCCTTCTGTATTGTCATTTTGACAGCGAAATGATAATAATTCAACTCGGCTGCCCCAAAAAAGTGATGGAATATTGAAAATAGAACCTCAAAGAAGTTGTAATCGATGTTCGAGGAATAGAAGTGTGGAAAATGCATCAAAAACATTAATGCGAGTCAGAGGATTTTAAGGAGCTAATTAAATATAAATAATTTGCAATAAGCTAAATTAAGTCTAAGTGTATATTGATAAGTACATATCAGAGAGTATTTAGAAGGCCTGGTTAAATCTCAAGGGCACATGCAATCACGAAGAATTATATAAAAATCTGTTTTTGATGATCTTATTTGTTTTCATCTGAATTCTTAATGAATTTTTAAGTAAAATGAAGCTTTGTGGAGAATAAAACGTAGTATTGGGGCCAGTAGCGTACTAACGGGACAGGGAGCGGACGATGTTGTTGCCTCGAGCACCAGAGCCAAAAACACCATTGGGCCATCATCCTCGACCCGGGCGCCATTTCCTCTTTGTACGCCACTGATAGGGCTGTCGCGTATAAATGCAGTTATCAGCAAGTCTGTTTATGTCCTTCTTGATCGGTTTGCTTTATCTCGAAGCCGTTTTATTTTTGAAGTTACAAAATTATACGATTCGGCGGAACTTCTGTACTTAGGCCATGATGGGTCTGACGTTTTGAACAGTTACCTCGTCACGATTGTGCCTCAGTTATGAGTTCCGAAGATTAGGGACGGTTACCGTTCAATCTGAGTACCGTGATAAACGCGAGAATTCTGAAGACAAAAAATATGGGGCGGTTAAGAAAAGTCCAGTTTATTTTGGTCATGAGAGGTCTGACTGTTTAGGACGGTTATTAAAGAGCCTGTACAATGTTTACTCGAGACGTCCTAAGCAATGGGACCGTTACCTTGGAAAGTGCACCCTTTACAAATAAAGGTCCGAAATCTGGAGAGGCTTACTCTGAAAATTTGTACTTCTGCTATGAGAGGTCAGACGTTTTGGGACACATTAAATACACAAAGCCAGATGGCTTAAAATCACATATAATATAGTTGGGCCTGTGCTAAGGACCAGCTCTTTTAGAAAAACCAACTGTCTTAAGGCACCTTAAATGGAATCCCATAAATGATTCTGCATACTGTAACGAAGTATGTGCTAAGGACCAACCGTATTCAAAGACTGGAAATTCTGGTACCATATCAAGTACTGTTATATGACCAGCCATAATCAAAGACTGGAAATTCAGGTACCAATTCTGGTACCATCTCGAGTACTGCAATATGACCAACCATAATCAAAGACTGGAAATTACAGTACCTCCCGAGTACTGCTATAGGACCAACCGTATTTAAAGACCGGAAATTCTGGTACGATCTTAAGTACTGTTATAGGACCAACCATAATCAGTATCAAAAGACTGGACGTACTGGTACAATTTCGAGTACTGCTATGGTCCTACAGTATTCAAAGATTGGAAATACTGGTACCATTTTGGAATAATGGGATGCCCAGTCAGAAATAAGCAGGTTGCACGTAAAACTGTATTAATCGCTGTTCTTTAAAATAGTATATTTTATTCTCACTTCTGTTTTACCGTCTATCACTTGTTCCATCGGTCTGACCCTTACGGCATCTTTCCCTAAACTGTTACATGCAAATAAAGAAAATTGGTACTAATCCCCTCCTCACAGTAGCCATGCACAAGTGGATCATTATTCTGGGCTTCATAGCCTTGGACATTTTAAATTAGTCGATGGCAAACTTATTTTCAAAATTACACATAATATAGATATTTGAATTTAGAGGCTAGAAGGAGTAAAGAATAGAGGTGCACTTTATTAAAAATTCCTGGCATTCGCAATGTCAAACGTCTTTCACTAATGTTTCTACTATGCAAGATAATGGACTCAAAAGAAATAGGTTTTTTGGGTGAAAATCTCATCAGCAAGGCGTCTAATTGATATATACTACAACAAAGGTTGGACACATTTTCAAGGTGCTGTTATTACACAACTTAAAATTTTCTGATAACATCTCTACATGTCACCTCAATCAAAACACCGACCAATCTGTCACTTCATATGCATTCCAAACAATCGGTTATGAGTATAACGATGGCAAAAATATGTGACATAATTGAGCAAATACCAAGAACGTCGTCAAACGAGTCAGTGAAATAAGGTAAGTTTATGAGTAAAAAATATTTTATTTCATATTTCAGTCAAAAGAGAATTTAACCCGACGCAATAAAAAATTGGAAGTTGTGCCAATATAAATAATCTTCAGTGAATCATGAATTTATTTTAAAATTGTCCTCTGAAGTAATTATTTGAAATTATTAGGAATTTAAAAAGATTACACTTCCTAAGTTTCAAAGAAAAGGAAACCTACTGACAATCGAGCTGTTAAAGGGTTCAAACTAGTGTGTACCCGTAATTTCTGTCCCGGTTTTTCCGTTCGATTAGATCACTCACTGTGGAAACATTATATATATTTTCCAACCATCCTTCGGCTTGACGTTTCCCATTATTAGCCAAACCATTTATATCCTAATTTGACTGGTATCTTCGACCCGCCCCACGACTTGCATTACACTGGTGAATCCTCTCGAAAAGTACCGGAAAGATCATTTTAAAATTTGTGTGCATTTTTTGTAAACGGACATATGGCAAAACTATTTTAGATCAATAAATTGTAAATTTGTACATACAGACTGTCGCTAGTCAGTGACACGATAAACTTGATTTTGGACAAGATCAAGTACAAATTACAGATATGCATAACATGAATGACTAAAACCAGCCAATATAGGATTAAATGATCATGGGTGGGTATTTATCGATGTGTTCATTTTACCTAATCACTCACAAAGTAAATAACGTCAAAAGCACTTTATGTAAACTTTGTGAGTGATTAGATAAAATTTACACATCAATACCCAACCATGATCATTTAATCCTTATAATTCCATTTTACTTCTTTCTATCATCAAATCAGCAGATGTAATCAACAAAACATTCACTTTTATATACCTCGAAGTTTTCTTTCATTAGCCTCTTAACTGCGATAGTACACATAGTCCTATCTTCGCTAGCCAAGATTCATTGATTCCTTATACAGTGATATGGGGTAGAATGTCATAGCGGGTCATGCCAGTGATATATTGTTATAATCATGATATTATTATTTAAAAAATAGTTGTTGCGGTTAAACCAGAAATGTTCATTTTTTAATTACGCACATGTTGTTATAGCAACGTCGTTGCGACTTTTTACGCATTTCGATCTTTCGAAAGCAAAATCGTGTCCATTTTTAGTGAGACCCCTTTGTTGACATGACCCTGACCTTTAATAACTGCTGCTGTAACATGTTGTCGAAGTGAAATGCAATAATTTCCGAAGATTGACTTATAAAGTTCGCCATATGCCTTCTTCGGTAAAAGGGGTGAGTGTTGGAGTGCAGGAAAGTCTATGCAATTACATTGTTTTAATTCTAATTGTCGATTTCATCTATGGCTTATTTTTAATTGAAAAGTACAGGAGTGCATGGATGGGAGCTTGTTGTTGTTGTTGTTATTATTAGGGTGTAAAGCGTTGATATAGATAAAACTTAAAATCAAATGATTGGCACACAGGGAACCAAAAGTAGTCCGCGATGTGTAAAAATTCCAGATCAGTATCATGTGACCGTTTGCATCCAATTAAAGCGTAGAAAACACAGTTAATTCATAAAAATTGGAATTATTAAATAATACAAATTAAGCGTACATATATTTGCACCGACACAATGCTCTTCGTTCTTACAAAATAGTCCAAATATGCGAGTCCTTCCACTTTAAACCGTTTTATTCTAAAACGAGACTAAGGTTGTCAAGCGCTGCTTTTAGTTTATTCCAGCATAGGGGGACAATTGTATTAGCTGAACCTTTGAGTTAATCTGAAATACGGCAATAATTTCCATAACCTTCGTAGGTCATCTGACTAGTATGTATGTTCTCAAAGCATTACGACCATGCTAAACGCTGTCCGTTACGGATCACTGCCATCTCACCTCTGTCCGCGTGGGTTCGATTCTAGGATGCGGCGAATGTGTATATGTGAGAAAGCTTGCCAGTAGCTTCTCGTGGGTCGGTGGTTCTTTCCGGTGATTTCCCGATTTCTTCCTCCACCATTAATACTGGCCGCCATGTATAGCCTATCATGTGCTTTAAAATGACGTTAAACTCAACAACAACAACAACAACAACGATCATGCTAAGTATGGTAAAGGTGTTATGCCAAAATACACCTTATGAGTGATACTAATCGCCTTCATTATATCTTTAACCCACACTTAAGTTGAAATCTTCACCTTATTGGGCATTAAATTGCATTATCTTTAAAAGGATTTAAAACACACATATATACATGGTGCAACAGTGGCCATTAAGACCAGAGAGTATGTTTGTAGACGTGTATGTTTTGCAGGTCAACAAATATGCACATCCAGCTGTAATTTATAAATATGGAAAGGGGCACATTATCATGCATCTGATTCTGTTCGTTCATGGTACTTCATAAGCTCGTTGTCGATGTTTTATTAATTATAATTTGTAACATCATGCTGCTTTATGCACCGGAACTACATAAAAACGTTTCCAACTGCGAAACCATGCCTGTTTTTCTGCTTCACGGAGTCCTGCTGAATTCCTCACGGTGAGTTTAGCCTTTATACACAGAAAAGTTCAAGATTTAGTCGGCTGCTTTCGTGAAGCCACGCTAGAAAGTGCTAATTAACAATTAAACTGTTGAGTAGGCTATCCACTACATGCGTCATATATATATATATATATATATACACACAGAGAGAGAGAGAGAGAGAGAGAGAGAGAGAGAGAGAGAGAGAGAGAGAGAGAGAGAGAGAGAGAGAGAGAGGTGGGCAATATACATACAAAATTCTAGGTGGAACCTATTTTGTTATGGATAGGTCCCGAAGGTCATGCCTCTAGGTACATACGTATAAAGCTTTTGATGTTAGCAGGCTGGTCTCAGTTTTTTGCGCCAGTTGGGCTATGAAAGTGGGAATCAAAGGACAACAGAACCAGCAATGTTTCATTTGGAATGATATTTCTTTTATATAATCGTAGGTTGTTACACTGCATTAGGAAACCCGAAAGGCATTTGTAAATTGAGATAACATAGTAGTTATCGTCCGGATATTATCAGGAATTTATTTATTAATTTTTATTTGTAATACATTTTTTCTCATGAACAATCTCGTTTGAGGTAAAAGGGAAGTATCTGTCTCAAAATACTTGACATATACGACTGAATTTGTTTATTATTTTCCATCTAAGTTCATAGTACATAAAAACATCAGCTTGTGATGAATCATAAGACATCATTTTTAATAAAGGTTTGTGAATCAGCTGAATTTAATAAAACACACCTTAAGTACTGGGCTAAATCAACTCAGATGTACAAATCAATTTTTTTTTATTAAAAAATCACTTTTTGTTTTACCGGGGTGTGTGTAACATTTTTTGTTTAGGCCTGAAGTAGAAGGGAAAATATACTGTCGTGCTCATGTAATTATTATGCAGTCAGTCGGAAAAGGTTAATTAAACACCGTGTCAAGTCTTTAAGTGATGCCTTGAACAAGGGTCAAAAGTCATATAAAAAATTCAAAATTCAAAGGGAAATGAAATCTGGAAACAGTGAGCGAAAATAGGTCTGTGGATGACTTTCATGTCGAAACTTTTTTATCATTGTTTTTTTGTTTGGTTTTTCTTTTTTCTTCCCCGATGTTTAAGCATATTTAGATTTATAGATAATTCCCGAATGACGTCATCAGCCGCCATATTTGTGATCAACTGGCAGATTTACCATTGACTTTATATCGTGTTCGGAAGTTATAATAAATTTATTGACTCTCAAGATACTTTTACGAAAATTACATACATAAACATAACGCTAAACAAGTTTTGTTAGTATATTTATTTGTGATAATAAGTTTACTTTCCTTCCGTATGCTTTGTTTGAAATTGCACATTTTGGTGATCGCATATATGAGAAACTGCCAGGTTGCCCATCGTCCAGGTAAAATCGGAAGAATATAGTTTGCTAGTGACCTTATCGGGAAGCATCTATTAGCAACTTTTTTTGTTGCGTAAACGACGTAGGCGGCGTTAACAATAATGTTGCTTATTTGCGGAGACGTTTTCAAAAGTCACGCGTGTTTAACTGCTTTTAAGTGAAAATCGTTGATATCCTCTAGTGGTCTAAAGTTTATGTCATGTTATAGTTGGAGTTCCTGCCTTGCATTGCTCGCCTGTTTAAGCATATTCAGGAACCAAAAGCAAGATTAAATGGTTTCGAAAGTTACGTATCTTCAACATCAGTGGCTTTACGAAACCATTATTATGGTAGCAATCAGCTCGGTTTTTACGAGACCATTATTATGGTTACATTCAACTCGGTCCTTACGAGACTATTAGTATATATGGCGCCAATCAGCTCTGTATTTACGAAATTATTATTATAGCTGCAATCAACTCGGTCTTGACGATAATATTATTATGGCAGCATTTAACACGGTGTTTACGAGGTTATTATTAAGGCTGCAATCAACTCGGTCTTTACGAGACCATTATTATGGTTGCATTCAACTCGGTTTTTACGAGACTATTAGTATATATGGCGCCAATCAGCTCTGTATTTACGAAACTATTATTAAGGCTGCAATCAACTCGGTCTTTATGAGACTATTATTATGGCTGCAATCAACGCGGTCGTTACGAGACTTTTACTATGGCTGCAATCAACTCGGTTGTTACGAGACTTTTACTATGGCTGCAATCAACTCGGTTGTTACGAGACTTTTACTATAGCTGCAATCAACTCGGTTGTTACGAGACTTTTACTATGGCTGTAAACAACTCGGTTGTTACGAGACTTTTACTATGGCTGTGATCAACTCGGTTGTTACGATACTTTTACTATGGCTGCAATAAACTCGGTTGTTACGATACTTTTACTATGGCTGTAGAGGTTATTGCTTGAAGTTCCTGTTTTCCTGGCTTATGCTGCGTTCTCAGAAAGTTTGGTTCGTTATTGAGAACAAGGTTAAAGTTTTATCTTGAAGTTTTTGAAAGTCTCAAAACGTCTACATTTGGAGTGTCATTAAACTGGAACTTTGGCCTGCCAAAATTATGTTTTTTAGGCGACCCATTAAATACATAAGACAAAGATCACATGTCTCAGATCTATGCTAGCAGTTCCTGTAAGACTTGTGTCGCCTACTTTAGCTAAATGGCAGTAATATTCAGGTTTTATACCAATGTTCATGAAAAGCCGTCTCGGGGGTCATACTGGCAAATACAAACTCTATGCAAGGCATGAGTTGCGCAAACTATTGATTTGCTTGTTTTGTTTATTTATTCTTAAAAAGATTAGTTAAAACAAATTCGGGAAAAAAAGAAAATGAAGAAACAACAGAAAAGAAAATATTTGTTAGGGCCGTTGTCCTTTGTGTTGAAAAGCGCGGTTTAACAGTATCAATAAATCCTAGTCAACAATCAAATTAGTTTGGATTCTTGCCTCAGAAAGAACTTACTACTTCCGGAGAATTTAAACTGAAATATACTGTTGATCCATACACCATGACTGAAACATACGGTTGTTATGTACATTATAAATTAACAGCAGTTACATCAAAACGTATATACTGAACTGCATATAAAATTGAAGCTAACACTCAAATACTTGTTGAAACCTTCCTTAATATACACCAGAAACCCACATTTATAGGCCAGTATTGGCAACTTCCCGGCAGTGTCTAACATTGCTTTGATATCGGATCAAGAGAAGTCTATATCAGAGTTTGCGTGATGATTAGAAATATGGAAGATCAATAAGAATTCGGTGGTAAAATTACTTGTCAAATCAATGCAAATATTCAATTCATTCAGTGACTCCCTCACAGTATGTGGCCTATTAAACGTATTCAATTAGCTGGCATAACTATGCAAAATAGTCACCGCTTAAGACGAGAAATCAAAAGAGTGAAGCAAATTTGAGCTATTAAGTCAATATCATATTTGCGCTTTTATTTATAAGCTTCGAAATGAAAGAGGCATGTGTTTGCTTGGTTTCCTAAGTAAACCGTATCGGCTGACAATGTACGCTGCAGCCATTTTCTTAATAGTTGAATTCAGATCACGATTTTGACGTTAACGAAACTACAGTTTTATCCTAATCGGATTGGTTAAATTTTCATTATTTTGAGCATTGACAAAGAAACATACTTTGGTCCTAGATGGTTTAAACATCGGTGTATTAAGGACGCTTTGCCTACCAAAATGATGTATGTTCTCGGTGGTTCAATAAATTCGTAACTAACGGAGTGGGACGTTCAAGGCAACCTGAAAATTGACTTGAACAGTTTGTTCATTTTATGAAAATAAAAATAGAATCAGCTCATGCCTGTTTCCTCTTCACAATAATAACGATCCTTAAGGTAAAGAATGTGAAACCTTCAGATAAATAAGTTTCATAACTTTCTCCACATTTTGTTGATACATCTAACTTTTGAATGATTTGTTCTTTGTCTTTAAAATGACCTATAGAACTGAACAACTGGCACATGAAATATGAGAACTTTCCTTTGGAAAATAATCTGACCTCCATTGCATTAATATATATTCCTTAGAATGTATGGGCACTATTAACTAAAATTAAAATCCGCCATTAAAATCTAACAACAAATGTAAATAGTAGGTAATTACAAAAAATCCATGTATGTCTTGAGTGAGTACAATGGCCACATCAACGATGGTGTAGGAAGCTCAGCATGTGTCTCAAAAGAGTATAATGGCGACATGAACGATGGTGTAGGAAGCTCAGCATGTGTCTCAAATGAGTACAATAGCAACATGAACGATGGTGTAGTAAGCTCAGCATGTTCACAAATGAGTGCAATAGCCATATGAACGATGGTGTAGGAAGATCAGTGTCTCAAATGAGTACAATGGCCACATGAACAATGGTGTAGGAAGATCAGTGTCTCAAATGAGTACAATGGCCACATTAACGATGTTGTAGGAAGATCAGTGGCTCAAATGAGTAGAATGGCCACATGAACGAAGATGTGAAACAGCAATGACTTTTATAAGCTACAACTATGACAATTCAGTATTGAGCATGATTTAGCAATTCTAAGTCACAATGAGAAAAAAAAATAACCGCTATCAGTTTGGTGAGCAATAAGAGTTGCTAATAATTAATGTCTTGAGTTCTCCTAATGGCTGTCATGAATGAAAGGTGTTCAAATGTTCTAAAGGCTGTCATGAATGAAGGTCTTGGAGTGCCCTAAAGGCTGTCATGACTAAAGGTCTTGGAGTGTCCTAAAGGCTGACGTGATTGATGGTCTTGAAGTGTCCTAAACGATGTCATGAACGAAGGTCTTGGAGTGTCCTAAAGGCTGACATGATTGATGGTCTTGGAGTGTCCTAAACGATGTCATGAACGAAGGTCTTGAAGTGTCCTAAACGATGTCATGAACGAAAGTGTTGAAGTGTCCTAAAGGTTGTTCTGAATGAAGATGTTGGTGTGCTCACGAAGGCAGTCACGAATTAAAGCTTTGAAAAGCTCCTAAAGACTGTCATAAATTAAAAGTTTGGAGTTCTTCTAAAGACTGTCATGAATGAACGTCTTGGATTGCTCTTAAAGGCTGCCACGATTGCTTTGGAGAGCTATTGTTCTATTTCGCAATATGTGTGAGTATATGGTAATTGTTACAGATACAAACTTGTTCATCGTTGTATCATGATACAAAATAAAGAAAGCTTTGGTAATCTTAATACAAGTGTTCTGGATATTTAGAATGATCTTTGTGAATATAGATGCATAAGAGTTATCGCACCGCATCTGGTCATGTAGTCGTAATATTCGGTTTTCTATTATTTCATAATATGTGCAGTATTTATGGTAGTTTTTCATCTACATAAATTTCAGTCAATTGCAAAGATCATGCTAACAAAAGAGTCCATTACCAACTGGGTGAAAACTAAATTTAATAAAATTCGTTCTTTTTTCCTCCTTGGGTATTCATGCCTGCCTTGTACATTGATGCATTTAAGAGATGACTAATGTTAACAAATGATTCCTTAAATCAACCATGACTTTTGCGATTATTCATGAAAATTCAATGCAATCGTATTTTGCTTTAAACGGAAAAGAAATATGGGCAAAAGTCAGGGACCAAACTACTGCATGGAGAGGGATAATTACCGTCAAAAAACTCATTAATATAGTTGTCAAACACAGAGACTCTTTTATAACTTAGTTTGGAGGCCAAGGAAGATGTGTTTTTATCGTGTTCAAAACTTTGATTGAAACATACATTGCGTAGCAATCAAACATTAATACTTGCTTGTGAACGAAGATGTCAGTCTGTCCAGTAATAAACATAAATTTAGTGATTTCTGCAAATTTAATGAACAATGTAATATGTAAGCAATTTATGAAGGAAAAAGACTAAGGCACAAATCAGGTTGTCGTATAGACTAGGAACGACACAAATGCTGCATTTTTTAGATGGAGACTGATGCTTATATGCATTTTCTGAGATTTGACCTTTGCTCCAAATCATACCATCCTCATTTTCAAGCCTACAAAGTTTTGGAGTGTGTGTGTGTGTTTGTGTGTGTGTGCGTGCGTGCGTGTTGTGTGTGTTGTCCCCCAAAATTATGAATAAGAAACATTATGTCGTATTGTAAAGGATTAATGCTGGCAGAAAAGCTTTTTTATTGTATATAATCTTCTTTAAATTGTTTACGTTGACATTCTGAAAGTACACCCAGACGCTGGATTAATTTCTTTGTTAGAAACGTTCATATCAAAATGGTAAATAATTGTTGCCAGTGAATTTTACATTTTCCAAACAGTTTCCATGAATATTAGACTTGTTTGTTTTGTCAAATGTTTAAAATCCAAATCTTATTGAGATTCAAGCAGTTACTGAGACACAGGGAAGACACAGTTTCTAATGTTTGCTCTTTTAAGTCTTATTTTAAATAAAGACTTAAATATATTCAAACAAAAGAAGAGACACTAAATTTTAATTCCAAATATGGAGAATGGACCTAAGGTACATATCCAAAAACGAGTACAGAAGATATCCAAACTTTAAACAGCACTAAAGGTCACAGGTCATAAGTTTCTCAGTCAGCACGAGCAATTCCAATGATGGAGTGAGGCTGGCATCACAAAATCGCTTGTGTTACAGTAGCTTAAAATAGCCTGATCGTGTGTGAATATTTGAAGTCAAAGAACCACCTCTCATGTATATACAATTTGTACAATTTGTTAGCTTTCCTTAATGATGATATATCATCAACAGCTATATCTTGTACTTGTCTTTGTCCAAAGACAAGTTCTTAGAGTACCTGACCGGTAACATTTATTGTGTAAACAACATAACTAATATTTCTCTATGTGTGTGGATTAAATATTCAGATCATTAGTACTGGTAAACAGGTTTACTCTAATAAGTGACTAGGACATTAAGTATTTCACTTGGAAATTCCTAGACTTATATACAACTTGGAATGTTTTATAGAGGAGACTGACCTACATCATGGCTCTAGTATTGCGCATTAGTTTTTTATATAATGTTGTTTACTTGAGAAATTATTGATTCTTACCTTAGCATCTGAAGCAGAGTCTTATTTGTTGTGTTCAGCTTTTAGTTTGGGTTAAATTGTTTCTGCAAATTATTTTTCACTAGTATTACAAGGTGCTCAACACCTTTCTTGTACTAAGCCTTCAACCTGGAATTACGGTGAATTCAGACAAGGATATGTTCGATTATATGATTGTGATACATCAAACAAAAATTCAGCATATAGCCACACTCAAGGCCATTGGCACATAAGCACGTTCGACACTACAGACATATCAAGACATTCGGTATTGTACTTACAGCTGGAATTCAATTGGAACTTTATAAATTTGGACTTGTGAATGAACTTTATGACATTTGATATTTAAAAATTTTCACTTTTTGTGTACGATATAAATTGGTTATTAAATTTCTCTTTTTTTAAAAAAAAAGCTAGTTGTTTGGCTCTCTTTTCTGTTATTTAGTTGAAGACTTTATATTCGTAACACATCAAGCCGCCTATTGTTGCAGTAAATAAAGTCTGTTTATTTTTTCTTTATACTTTCTCAAGCTTTCAAACTCATAATCTTGCTATTCCGCATGCAATTGCTTGCCTACAAACACTTGTTTTGTTGGATTTTTTTGTAATCCCACACGCATGTGCTTCACTAGAAACATTTGTTTATTGACAATTATGTGTTGTTGAGCTATTCTGCATATTAAAATGAGAAAATTTGTGCATTAATCAAGATTTAATCTACCTTTATGTGCAGCACGGTTGTGGTATTTTGGTTTGCCTATAAGGAAGAAGTAGTTGAAGCATAAAACTGGTGTGGAATTTTTATCCGACTATAGGGGCGATAAACTTGTAGAGTTTTCTAGCATTCTCGTGTATGACATGAATTAGTCCATAAAATGAACAGACCTTTAAACAGAGTAAACACTGCTCAAATAATACAGTTTCGTTATATCACCTTAGTAACATACCATGTAAAGGGACTCAAGTATACACCAACGCAATACCACATGTTTCCACCTTAAAGAATGACACACATTAATTACGCAAAACCATTTACAGGTTTAGTTGAGTCAAGAGCCACTTTAGAGGAACGTAAATATTTACTTTTTCATTCTTTAATGGTCTTCCCGTGCGACTTTGCAGCCACAAATATGTGTTTATAAGATACGCGTGGAGCACAAATTACTAAGGTCAGGAAGAAAAAAATAGTAAAACAATTTCCTTGTCACTGTCTATCTCTCACTGTCTCTCTTTCATATATATATATATATATATATATATATATATATATATAGAGAGAGAGAGAGAGAGAGAGAGAGAGAGAGAGAGAGAGAGAGAGATAAAAAGAGACAGAGAGAGTACATACATACATACATACATACATACATACATACATACATACATACATACATACATACATACATACATACATACATACATACATACATACATAGATACATACATACATACATACATACATACATACATACATACATACATACATACATACATACATACATACATACATACATACATACATACATACATACATACATACATGCATGCATGCATGCATAAATGCATAAATGCATGCATGCATGCATACATACATACATACATACATACATACATACATACATACATACATACATACATACATACATACATACATACATACATACATACATACATACATACATACATACATACATACATACATGCATGCATGCATGCATGCATGCATAAATGCATGCATGTATGCATACATACATACATACATACATACATACATACATACATACATACATACATACCATACATACATACATACATACATACATACATACATACATACATACATACATACATACATGCATACATACATACATACATACATACATACATACATACATACATACATACATACATACATACATACATACATACAAGTATTCAAAAAGTTCAAACTATTACTTCTCTGTGCTACAAAAGGTCCGTACGACTTCAGTACATCCCCACCCACTAAGTCTAGTTATCCAAATCTTTAATTCCATGTTTTATTCACGCTTTAGTGTGTTTTTATACAATAGAAAACTGCAGTTCCACAACCGCATGGAGGCTTTCAAATCGTCTGTCTAGTAATAAATCGTTGATAATGGGATTCAGCCAAAACTAACCTGGAACTAAATCGAGGCTGCATGGAAGAAGTGATGAAGTTTGGATCCCTTGCTCCTTCAGAAAGTCAATCAAAACGGCAGAAAGTATGCCCTTGTGTGTTATGGAGAGGAGAGACGTATCGGTACCGGGATGTGACCATTTTGAAAAGATAAAACCACCCCAGATTTATAGAATATAACAGAGGATTGCAAGCTTGTTCCAAGTCGGCCTTGACATCAGTGGGAGAGTATTCTAAGAGCGCTCAGGCTGCTTCTTCTATTTGCACAGTAGCAAAATTGTTCTCCTTCTCCGACATTTTAAGGTCACTGTTAATTATTTTTGTCGCCTGTCATATTAAAACAAAATACTCAAAACCATTAAAATACCACTTGTATGTGCATTTTAGAGAGTGGATTCAACAGGGATTAAAACTTCTGTATTTAAAATGCATACTTTTGATCGCATGGTACATACTACAATAATGTTCTATTTATTTGAAAGAATGTATGATGGCAGTCTATCTTCCTCCATACAATGGAAAAACGTGAAAGGTTTATGCAAGATAACCCATATATTGAGATGGGCATACATTCAACAGATCCTTCTGAAGACTTCAATCTGTCGAAATGGATTCTGAACACAGTCTGGTAATATACACCTTAAGCAGTTAATAATGTTTGTCATAATGACATGCTAGAGCCATCAGAAGACGTTTCCTATCCTGTGTTTATTAGTTTTTCCAAGACTCTTAACCGCTATCCTTAACCGTCAATATTACAACTGCCATCGAGGTCAATATGAAACGTTCTCAGTATAAAGCAGTGTAGTGAGAAAATACCGATTTTGCTTTACTTTCCAATTCCTGACTTATTCTTTTGCATATTCTGAAAACTTTCGATGTCTTCCAGTTTCTTCAAACTTGTCATTCTTTATTATTCATTTTATCTTAATAATTGAATTCTATGATACTCAGCAAGTCGTGGCTGAGTCCGTAAATTATTGTACATCAACAGGCATGCCAACTTCATATGGTTATTTATAAACATTTCACTAGCAAAACCTGTGTGGACATAAAGTCTATAATCTACGAATTTGATTGACTAAAAATGAAGTTTAGAACTAAGCATTTAATATAGATCAGTGAAACAAATATATAAAAAGCCACTGCAAATATAAAAAAAATACCTATTACTACATGGGTGATTTTATATACGGTTTTTGTGGTTCCTCTCCTAAATATGTTGAGCTATTTTATATTCAATGATATGTCTACTTGTCATTTATCGCAAGTGTTGGAGTCACTACAAAATGTAATAATGTTCATTGACCATAAATCGCTATCAGTGTGATTAATCAGTCATTCGATAAATTAATGTGTAATTTTTAAGTTTGCAAGGCTGCGCGTAATCATTAGTTTGATGAGATCGCAATTTTTAACATTTGATAGGCATACTTGGAATGGAATATATATTGTTTCATATCATAACGGATAAATAGGCATACAAGGAATGGAATATATATTGTTTCATATCATAACGGATAAATAGGCATACAAGGAATGGAATATATATTGTTGCATATCATAACGGATAAATAGGCATACAAGGAATGGAATATATATTGTTTCATATCATAACGGATAAATAGGCATACAAGGAATGGAATATATATTGTTTCATATCATAACGGATAAATAGGCATACAAGGAATAGAATATATATTGTTGCATATCATAACGGATAAATAGGCATACAAGGAATGGAATATATATTGTTTCATATCATAACGGATAAATAGGCATACAAGGAATGGAATATATATTGTTTCATATCATAACGGATAAATAGGCATACAAGGAATGGAATATATATTGTTGCATATCACCACGGATAAAACTTCATATGATTCTTTTTTAAAATTTCACTGGCAAAATCTGTGGACATAAAGCCTAGAATCAGAGAGAGAGAGAGAGAGAGAGAGAGAGAGAGAGAGAGAGAGAGAGAGAGAGAGAGAGTATCTCATGTCTAAGATTGAAGAGAACGGCATACCTTGAGGATGCATATATCATTTTTAAGATTTACTTTGAGAATGCATATTGCAACTGAGACTTATTATTGAAAGCTATATAATTATGCATAGCCATGTCCTATTGTCAATAACGTGATTTTGCAAAATGCAATTATATATACGAATATGTAGAATAGAACTAAATTTACTATACATAAATGTCGAATAAAACTAAACTGACATTAACGGTATTTTAAACTCCGTTCAAAGAAAGTACTGTTATGCAATAGATATTTACCAACACGTTTGCAAGAGTTGATAAGTGAGATATTGTCATGTATATGTAACTTGTGTGTTAGATTTAAATATCTTTTTTATTTTTGTTTCATTACATTTTATTATAATAATAATTTTCGCGGGATTTTATTTTTTATTCGGAAAATTCTCTCTCTCTGTTGACCTTATTAGAACGAAAAGCTTGCTTTATCACATTTTCTTTAGCTCATCTTGGTTGAGACGTTAGTAAACATCGAATGAAAATGATTGGTTATTACCAAGGTCATGTTCGCCGTACGTGTTAGTCATGCTGTAAACAGTTTTTTTTATATTTTTCATTTCCAAAGTGATAATCTGATCTTGTTGGATAGGGCTATTTTGGCATACGTGCTTAATGCTTTTTTTTTTTACTGCGCTGTTCAAATTAGTGATCACGTAGCCCGGTCACGTCAGCCACCATCTGATCTAAAATCGTTGGTTAATACATGCGTTTTCTAGTAGATTTGTTAGTTGTATTTCCTACTTTTGGAGATCAAAGGTATTTTGTATTGTTGCCATTTAATTTAAAATTGTTAATTTAAATAAAAAAATTTCCTGGTAAATAAGTGCTTCTTTATCAAAGTCTTAGACAAGACATTCAGTGAAATTATTTGGAATTCTAAAGCAGGGATATTATTTTTGATTCACAAAATTCAACAAGGAACTGATGACACATCAGTTCAAGACTGCATTCATCTGACGTCATCGTCCTCCATATTGGAACTTTACCGGGCTTCGAACTTGAATTTATTTAGGACATTTTAGTGATGAGACATATTTGTAGATTCCAGGAATAATTCTTGGACAAAGTCCTTTTTCATATTTTTGTTTTGTTTTAGGGAAATAAATTATTTTGTTAAAATTTACAAAGTTTGTTGGCTTCACTGTTTTCTTTTGTTACATTTGAAAGAGAGTACACGTAACAATATATTTTAAAATTGGTATTCATTTGACTACTTTCCTCTGTCGTCTTTATGCTTAAGTTGAACAATTAAATAAGATATTGAAATTTATTTATTGTTCGTTTCAGAAAAAAATATAAGAAAAGTGCATTGTATGAAAATGGTTATCTCTTCAAAATACTTGGAATAATAATATAGGGATTAAATGGACACTTGATTTCGGACAACTTTAGTACAGATAGAATACCCGTTATACAAGCGACTCTTACATTGTATCACTCCAAATGAACATGGCTTAGACTCTATTGTATTAACGATTACGCCATAGTCTAATAAGGCTTAGATTTAAGTGTTTTAAGACTTACACCCTAGTGTAATAAGACTTACACCGTATTGTAATAAGACTTACACCTAGCGTAATAAGATTTACACCATGGAGTTTTTTTAAGGCTTAGATCCTAATTATTTTTCAGTCACCTTAAAATTAAATTAATAATCTTCTGCCCTACTTTGACAGGAGCATAATATATCGTCCAAGAGGTCCGTAACTAAGTGATCGGCTCAGACAAGAGCATTTAAGAAAGTAAAGCCAATTAGTGAAGTGATTAAAATTAATAAGAGGCAATTATCAATATGAAACGGACCATAAAAGTTCAACGAAATACAAAATATAAAGATAAATAAACATAAGTAATTTGAAGGTAGCTGTAGGAGTTGATTTTCATCTGCCATTCTGGTTCGAGCGTGTATCAGGCACCACCCTCTCTTCCCGTAAATAAAACTCTTCTAAATCAAAACTTGATTTTTTTGAAAGCAGTTATTTATTTCTACATTACATAGTTTTCCATATCGGATCTCACAACTGTGAGTGTCAAAATATATCCAATATTTATGTTCAGCGATATTTGATGAAGAATAATTAAAGTGTCATTCACAAATTTTAATTTGTTAAAATACGGTGAAAGGTTATTCAAATAAACCTGACCAACAAGCTAATATGGTTAATTGAATAATCAATTAATCATTCTTCATTGTAAGATTGAAACAATACATATGTTTTGTCCTGTTATGCAATGTGCGTGTCGAATGTCAGGGTGACAATTTTCACGTTTTTGCCGAGGTTAAACATATAGACATTGCAAATTCTAAAAAAAATAATTAAAACATATATGACACATGATTTCCGAAAAACTAAGAGTTGCTACCCCCCAAATAAACCCCCTCTTGTTTTAGGGTACAGATCGGTAGCCTGCATTGTGGAAGTAGCGTTATTCGTTTCACAAACCATCAGTTACTGTATTGATGGCAAAAGCTGAGCGAGTTTTCAAATTTGGATTAGGCAGAAAATAATTATTTTCTATGTCAGCAACATGTCCATTAACTCCTAACTACCACGATAATAAATAGTTTAGTATTCTTTTACGTGTCGTCCTTTGGTTTTTCTTAAATAACAGTATCACTCTCCGTATTGTAAAACGCGCTAATTAGTCTCTATTTGAGTGAAAAGAGAATATTATATAGGGAATTTAATTCGGAAATTGTTTATTGGAAACTAAAGTTATGGTCAGTCACTAATGCTGAAACATGCATAATATCCTGTAAGAAATCATTCCAGTAAATGAGAAGAGAAGAATACCAAGTCATGAAGGGTCTTAAACAATGAGCGTGTTGTTGGAGAGAAAAATGATCTATGCAAAAAGGTATTTTACCCTTAATCAATAATCAATATTCAAATCAATAATCAATATCCAAAATCAATAATTAATACCCAATAGCCAGGAAAGTGATCACTATACTCTATTTCAAGGTATGGAGTGCTAATAAAATAAAAACTGAGCTTTAAATGACAAAATTGATCGTCACTTTGCCCATTTATCACAATCCCTACCATTTGTGAAAACGAGTCACCATTAGTGACATCATCCCGCCAAAATTCTTCAACAGATGCCAAAAAATAGACGTAATTCTTATTTTCAGCTACCAGAACTATACTATTACATAATACTTGTTAACTATATATATATATATATATATATTTATGTGTGTGTGTGTATATATATATATATATATATATATATATATATATATATATATATATATATATATTTATGTCTTTATATATATATATATATATATATATATATATATATATATATATATATATATATATATATATTTAGTGGAACCAACTACAAACAAGGGCGTTCTCGATAATGTTTTTATGAATGAAGTGGAGTGAGGTGGGATGCGAAATCCCAAAGACAACTGCATCCCGTACACGCTCCTGCCCCCTCCCCTCCTCTGCTAACTTTGGACACCCATAAGTAAAAATATCAGACAAAACACAGAGGTTCTTTACTAAGGAAATACATATCTACCCTACTTACAACTTGGAATCAGAGTTATGGAATTTCATTAATTACAGGGAATTTTTACTTCAAAAAAAGGAATAAAGTATTTGATAGGCCGGGTTCCTAAAGCATATAATAATCCTATAATAAATACATTCAATTGTTTTTTTTTCTTCGAATATCTTCTCCATAAACAGTTCAATTTGCTTTGTACTACAACGTGCCTAATTTATCATTCAAATCACAGAATAAAAATTTTATATTTAATTAACACGTGCAAAGTGTATCGGACAGTTTATATTTTTGTGTGGAAAGAACGATATAAATTAATACTTAAAAATGTAATCTCAGCTGTAATTCTAAGTTGTATTAATAAGTTTGATGGTTAATGATTCCGACGATACAAACGAAAAAGTTCTGGATAAGATTGCTACCTTGAAACAGGTGGAACATACACTGTTTCCAAATTTAAGGATGAAACTGAATTGATTCCTGCTGAGAGACACCAGACGACAAAATACTTGAGACGATCTTCAAATGAAGATAAAGAGATTTAAGTACAATCAAAAGATAACAAGGACAGCAGGTTCCAGGCATTATGCGTCAACTACAAGAACGTAATCCAGCCAATTTGACCGACAGATGCGTAATACGAAAAAGATGTGACTCAAGACACAATATTACGACCACTGCACTGATGTCCGATTCGTTTTCCAAAACAAAATGAACCTCACTGGCTACACTAGTCCGGGGTTGATTATAATACGTAACAAAAGGACAGCAGTGTTGTAAAAACCGAACGTGATAAAGACCTTAACATTGCGTCTGGTTAGTTGAAGTTGTTGGGAAGGCTCTCAAAGGAAAAGCAACCCATAGCTTCTCATTGTAAATAAAATTTTCTTAGCAAACGGCATTTGTCTCAAGAGTTTCAATTAAGATCTCTTTGAGGACGGTTCAGTTTGAATCTAGCCTGGGGTAGGGGGTAAATAATAGAACTGACATGGGAATTAGAGGTGGCGTGGTGACGTCAATATTGCTAAGATACAGAACGTTAACAACGTCGTAAATTGGTCAATATTGTCCTGGGACAGAACTTAAACAGCATCTTAAAATAGTCGGTGTTGTTTGGGACAGAACTTGAACAGCGTCCTAAAATGACCCTTATTGTTCTGGAATATGAGTATCGTGACAATAAATAACGATCGTTTTCTAAAACTGAATTAGGTTGTAATAATTCATAAAATAAATACATGATCGTTGTATTCATAATTTATAATGTGTTTTGAAAAGATCAACACATGTTTGAATAGCCTGCAGCACTTAAAACGTACCTGCATTTTCATGACAAAAAGGTTAAAAAATATGATATTATTCGTCGTGGGCGAGATTTGCTTTAGAAACATATATTAATTTTAATTCAATATATACTACATTTAAATTGGTAAATAACTGAATTGTACACGGCAAAATCTTGAACGTACTAAAAACTAAGACACGAAAAAAGACTATAGCACCATAGTACGGATAGCCACAAAGTAGCCACAGCACTGACAGCCACAAAGTAGCCAAAGTACGGAAAGGCCATACAGTAGCCAGAATACGGAAAGAAACAAATGACAAATGGAAAAGTTTTCTCGTATCAAAGTATGAAATGGATATCTTTGCCTGCTGAATTTTAGAAGACGACAACGTGCTCGGAACAATCTCTTGATGAACGCAGAAGCAATTAACCTTGTCTGTGTAACTAAATTATACAGAATACAAGTTAATAATTGCCCTCCAGTAAATAATAATCAATCCCTAGTTCCTTTCACATATCTAATACCAAAACCTACTGACAGCCGCATACATGTTTTAATTGTACCCTTAAACTAAAATAAAAATACATTGTTAAATAGTATAAATCCAAAAAAGAGACAGCATTTTGTGTTACATGTATAACATATCATTCTAATCATAGATACTAAAAATAGTCAGTATTTGTGTTACATGTATAACATTATTCAAATCAAAATTTCTGAAAAGAGTTAATATTTTGTGTTACATGTATAACATATCATTTAATAATAAATCCTAAAACGAGTTAGTATTTTATGTTACGTATATAACATATCATTCAAATCATAGATACTAAAAAGAGTCAGTATTTGTGTTACATGTATAACATCATTCAAATCAAAGTTTCTAAAAAGTTAGTATTTTGTGTTACATGTATAACATATCATTCAAATCATAGATACTGAAAAGGGTCAGTATTTGTGTTGCATGTATAACATCATTCAAATCAAAGTTTCTAAAAGGTTAGTATTTTGTGTTACATATATAACATATCATTCAAATCATAGATACTGAAAAAGGTCAGTATTTGTGTTACATGTATAACATCATTCAAATCAAAGTTTCTAAAAAGTTAGTATTTTGTGTTACATATATAACATATCATTCAAATCAAAATTTCTAAAGAGTCAGTATTGTATGTTACATGTATCATTTAATAATAAATCCTAAAACGAGTCAGTATTTTGTGTTACATGTATAACATATCATTTAAATCGTAGATACTAAAAAGGGTCAGTATTTGTGTTACATGTATACCATCATTCAAATCAAAGTTTCTAAAAAGAGTTAGTATTTTGTGTTACATGTATAACATATTCAAAACATATATACTGAAAAGAGTCAGTATTTTGTGTTACATGTCTCACATATCATTAAAATCAAAAGATATTAAAAGAGTTAGTATTTTTTGCTGCATGTAAAATATCATTCAAATCATAGATACTGAAAAGAGTCAGTATTTTGTGTTATATGTATAAGATATCATTAAAATCATAGATATTAAAAGAGTCAGTATTTGTGTTATTTGTATAACATATCATTCAAATCATAGATACTAAAAGAGTCAGTATTTTGTGTTATGTGTATAACATCATTCAAATCATATATACTGAAAAGAGTCAGTATTTTATGTTATATGTATAACATATCATTAAAATCATATCATAGATATTAAAAGAGTCAGTATTTTGTGTTATGTATATAACATATCATTCAAATCATAGATACTAAAAGAATCAGTATTTTGTGTTACATGTATAACATCATTCAAATCATAGATATTAAAAGAGTCTGTATTTTGTGTTATGTGTATAACATATTCAAATCATAGATACTAAAAGAGTCAGTATTTTGTGTTACATGTATAATATATCATTCAAATCATAGATACTTAGAGTCAGTATTTTGTGTTACATGTATAATATATCATTCAAATCACAGGTACTTAAAGAGTCAGTATTTTGTGTTACATGTATAATATATCATTCAAATCACAGATACTTAAAGAGTCAGTATTTTGTGTTACATTCAGATAATAAATCCTAAAACGAGTCAGTATTTTATATTAGATGTATAACACACCATTAAAAGTGAACTATTACTATATATGAAAGCTTTATATTTGTTATATGCAACACTTTATGACATTTTACAATGCTCTTTTGCATTTCAGAGAGTACTGCCTCCAGAAAACAGTGGAGGGAGTTTCCAAAACTTTCAATTGTATTTGGTTTTCTAAAAGAAATTAGACAATAACGTTATTAGCAAACTGGCAATTGTCAAAGTGTCCAAACAGTATATTCACATACATTGTCTTAAAAAGGTAGATGGAACATTTATGTCAGAATGCTTAGTTATGAAGGATATGATTGGATATTAAAAACACGTCATACTTTTCAGTTTAATTAATGGTGCCTAATTGGACGAATACATTTGTCACCTGATGGTGAAATTACATATTTTGAGACATCTCATCAACCTTGTTCTATTTTTCCTCCTTTCCTTCTGAAATATTGCCGCCAATCCGTACCTTAGCTCTGTTACGAAAACAAGATGTCACACATTCAAGAGTGGGCGTAAAGAAGGTTAAAGAATGTACTATTCTTAGCCCTATGCATACTGACAAGACGTCAATTAAGCTCATCAGATATCTGTATGAAATAACAGTAAAATGCAAAGCAAATAACCACACCCAAAAATTCCCGCGTATAAAAATGTGACTTTAAGAATAGAAATTAATATTAAAATGATTTTGCTTTTTCAAAAGGTGATATCATCAGTTTGCAAAGAATGAGAACTATTCTGTTTTGGTTTTGACAGCCGGGTATGTTTTCACACGGTTTATCATTTACTAGAAATTGAAACCAGTGTACTTTGGACGGCAAATATAATTAAGCTTGGAGTATACTTTATTCGTTCGTTCTCATACTCCCACTGCTATCACTTACTAATATTTGACCTTGCATCGAAATATTAGTAGGATCAATACCCAAAACGGTTTATCGCATACTTTCCCATTCCATAAGATAGATCCACTATCAGGTAATGGAATATCAGAGAGCTTACAAGCAGACGATTTCAAAAAGATATAATATATTTTGGTGTTATGATTGAATAACCTGTTGAATGATTTGGTGACAGTGACGCTGCATTAATCAGAAGAAAAAATAATGTGACTTACCTCTAGTAATGGTGCATCAAACCAGACTGTTAGAAGCAGAACACTACATGCAGCTGATGTGAAATAATTAAAATCGCTTATTCCTCGAAAGTTGGTAGTTTCACATACTTGTACCGTCTAATGTCGTTGAAAGTATTATCTTAATTTTTGACTTACATGCGCTTTTACCAATTATTCGACTCTTCTGGCATCAAATGCATTGTGTTCTTAAAACAATTTGTGCATGACTTGTAGGCAAAATCGGTTGATAAAAATGCAAATTATTCGAAATTATTTTGTCATAAACCAAATGGCAATGTGTGTCGTACATAACCGGAACGTTTCAAATCCAAAGGTGTTCGAGTATAAAACAACACGATCGCCTCCTTCTGGCAACCTGGAGTGTAAAAGGTGTTTGATCAACACAACGTAAGGATGAGTTCTCATTTAGCAGGTTATAATTGCGATCATTGATACGATAACAGGTTGAATTTCTTTAGGCATTTGCTTGAGTAAACATTAACA
This sequence comes from Potamilus streckersoni, assembly GCA_016746295.1. Classification (NCBI taxonomy): domain Eukaryota; kingdom Metazoa; phylum Mollusca; class Bivalvia; order Unionida; family Unionidae; genus Potamilus; species Potamilus streckersoni. The sequence continues at coordinate 6,849,624 of JAEAOA010001897.1, forward strand.
TTCAGTATTTATCGTACACTCACCTCAACGCTTTTCAGCCGACTGGGGAACCTTCATGGGGAAATAAATTATTCACGACAGCGTGTGAATTACTGAATCTACCATGATAATCATGCATGCATTTTCATGAAGATATTGTAAATGTGTTAATGTTAGTGATAGTTGAATTTATAACGATTTTCGCGCTGAAGAATGATAAATTATTTTAAGTCTGTACTAATTGCAAATTAACGAATTTGTATACTAAATGAAGACTGAGAAAAACGGTTGTAGATATTTTCGATAAGCTAAACTTGAATGAACTAAGGACGAACACACTGTATGGGACAAAAGAAGCGGTTTGGGAATCAAACACATTGAAATTCACCTCAAATAAAAGAGGGGTGGTGAGCTTTCGACGTGTCTCTATTTTACATTTGGCTCTTGGTCTTTTAACTTATTGACATATTCATTAAGTTAACATAATAACTCATTATTTGTATTTACATTGTATATGTAATAAAATTACCCTGTTCATTTATCTGAATTCAGTCCGTCGCAGAAGTGTGCTTCTTGACACTTGGAACTTGACACAGAGTGATTCCTTTACAGCCTGGAATATTACAAATGGCTGTGAAAGTGACTTTCAAATTTTAAGAGGCTTTTCAAACTCAGCTTTTAATCATTAAGTTTGATCAGAAGTTAAAGAGACGACTAAAAAGAGATTAATGATTTAACAACTAATATAATCGGAGTACATCAGACATGCAACATATATTTTTTATTTACAAAAACGATTAGCTATTCACAGTTTAGTATTGATCACGAAACCTTTGGGATTCTCAAGAGGGGCAAAGATGGCGCTCAAAAATAAATACATCGAGGATCATAGAGCAATGTCCGCTGATGGTTTCAGGATTATTGAGATATAGGGCAGGTTAATCCGTGCTCCTTCTTTGTGTTCAGATTTGATATTTTCTGGAAATGATTGGTCTTCTTTGTGTTGTTGTGTGATCCACAAAATAAAAATCTAATAAATAAGATAGAGATGGTTCTGAAGAGAGCTGCTAGATTCACCATAAATAAATATCATAACACTAGCAGTGTCTGTGCAATTTTGAACCATCTCCAGTGGGAATCACTCGAATTCAGGCTAACCAAGGCCCAGCTGACCATGTTGTACAAGATTGCGAACAACCAAGTGGACATACCAGCGGACAAATACCTGACCCTGGTATATGGTCAAACTAGGGCAAATCACAGGAAAAAGTTTCAATTAAAGTCAACATCGATAAATTGTTTCAAGTTCAGCTTCTTCCCATGTACAATCGGGACTTGGAACAAATTACCATGAATAATTTGCAGAAGCTCCTGACTTGGTATCTCACAAGCAGGATCTTTCCAAAATTACATTCTAATGAACTTGTCATCTACAAGAAAGACCTAGTGATTATCAGGGCCATGCTGGTTGAGGTTCCTTATCTCATCGGCGCTAGGGTAGCCGGATTGGTCTGAGTATGAAGGAACAAAAACGTATACTGACGCTCTTTTGCTTATTTCTGCCTTTCCTATCATTACTCTTCTGACTGTCCTATCACATCCATCTTTACTTTATCTTTGATCACGCACCACCCGTTGCTTAATAGTCAAGCGTGACTGCGTCAACGTATTTATAGATAGATAGATAGACTAATGAGGACCAGATGACGGAAAAGAAAAGGACATACTATTTACAGTTAGTAATAAGTACCCATAGACACAACTGGACGGCAATGAATCAGTTGAAAGGATGTTTTATAATGATAACAAAGAGTGTAGTGAAAATCAATTTTGAGATTACGAAAGATAAAATCTCAATTATCTTAATGAAAAGGCATCAAGACAGAAGAATGAACACAAATCTCAAGCACTCAGCAAATGTGTTGATACATAAACTCTAACAGCTCAATCGAGGAAGAATGGACGAACTTTGCGATCATTGATAGGTAATCTTCGGAAAAAAGTCAAGTTTAACGAAGGAACTTCAATTTACTAGACAATTTTCAATTAATTAATTTAACTTCTGTCTGAATAAATTTACTATATTTTTCTTTGATCAGGGTAATTAGGTTAACAATAATCATATAAGACAGATTTATTGGTATAGCTTCAAATGAATTAAATTGCAATGGATTAAAAAACAGTCATTAAATGGGTGACAGTATTACAGATCTACAGATCAGAAAACTTGTACAGATCAGGACGCAAAATTGCCAGTTATCCGGACGCAAAATTGCCAGGTATCGAAAACGCGAAAAGGTCTCTAAAAAAAACACCTTTCATAGAAAATAGTAAAGATAAGCAGATAAAATGCAAATGTTTAGCCAGATTGCTATACTGTCAGGATAACAGCGAAAAAATCGTTTACATCCAAAAGGAAACTTTAAAAACGATAAAAATGATGGACTGTGGTGATCGTTCTTGCTAATAGTAGAACTTCCTTTTTATGCACCTACTATCCACCTCGATGAGGTCTCTCCATTTACATTGGGCAGCACGTCTGTGTCTACAGCGATAGAATGAAAATGATTTTAGATCCAACCACGGCATAAAGATGCGCATGCATTGGCCTCTGTTGAAAAGTTACATTAATTTTGTTTCCTGTTTAAGTTTCAGCCAATCAGTGACCTTATTCTTTTAAATACGGTATTTTGTATCCACGCATAGTGGGGTTCGTAGTTCATAAAATAAACATTATGTCTGTCATATAAAATAAAATTTTATTTTTATGATAATTATTCACAGTCAATGACATTTTTTCATTGAAAACTTCCTCAAGAGCATTACTGTCGTTTAGAATATATTTCAGTTTGGGAATCCTCTGTAAAGACACATTGATACCATTTAACACGATTGAATAAATGTTATTATCTGGAGCTTTTGATATATGCAAAATGACGCATTTTGAATTTTATTTGAATATTTACAGAACTGAATTTAGTTGCACATTGGACTATGACAATGGGAGATAATCTGAGATCGTTAAATAAGTCCCCTAGTGGAAACATTAGCATTTTCTCCCCCACATTGCTTGGCGTAAATTAATGTGCTTACGTAAAATTGGAGGCATTTGCTCTTTTTTCTTTAAAGCGACGTTTTTGGCAAATGGTTAAATGAATAATGCGAATTTAAAATGATTACCACAAAAAATTGGAACTATGTTGTGTTGGAAACTGCTTTGATTTCAGACTCATTTTAGTACCTTTATTTGAGAGATCATGTCATACCTTCCAGCGTACAAAAATATGACAAATCTTTTATCGAGATTCGAAGGTAGATCTTCCCTCGACCAATTGCATCACGGGAAGGGATGCACCAATAATAAAATCAGCCAAACGTTTGCAAAAATGGATGAAATTTAAACATTTTCTCCACTGTGCATTTTGCAAATGTAAACAACTTCACCTTACACCCGTCACGCTCTCAGAAGTTCATAATATCTGCGTAGCGCCCCTTAACAGCTCTGCTTCGGAAATACATTACACGGCATTTTGTAAACACCGCTCCGGTGGCATAGTGGTTAGAGCGTCCGCCTTGGATGCGGGAGGTCGTGGGTTCTATCCCCGGTCGAGTCATACTAAAAACTTACAAAAATGGTACTAACAGCTGCCTTGCTTTACGCTCAACATTAAGAGGTTAGTGTTAGGACTGGTCGGCCTGGTGTTCAGGATAATGTGACTGGGTGGGACATCATGCTACATGTCTGCGGTATGATGCCCCAGTGTTAGACATCGCTATAAACTGTCACACTGCAGACATCTTAACGACATGACTGAAAAATTGTTACGTTAAAAATCATAATCACATCACATCACATTTTGTAAACTGTAAAGGTATCCAAGAATACCTATTTTTTAAACCACATGTGATCAAATCAGGTACAGAAAGCAAAGACGTCCAGATCTTGCACAACAGACAACTTATTCCTTAAATTATAGATTCAGCATAACTGGTTGATGAAACAGGTGGGAAATGAAACATATTGATTTTATACTGGGTGAATATGTTGATGAAAAAGGTGGGAAATGAGATATATTCATTTTATACTGGGTGAAACTGTTGATGAAACAGGTGGGAAATGAGACATGTTCATTTTATACTGGTGAATCTGTTGATGAAACAGGTGGGAAATGAGACATGTTCATTTTATACTGGTGAAACTGTTGATGAAACAGGTGGGAAATGAGACATTCATTTTATACTGGCTGAATCAGTTGTTGCATGGCTCAGATGACTAATTCATTTTTTCTGGTTATAATCCCAACATTCCTTCTAGGTTAACGATAAAGGTGGATCATTAAGGAAAATACAAAGACATATGCAAGAAATTTGACCCTATCCGTTGTGTCTGGACCGTGAAAAATATCGTATATATATGATTACGGTACCACATCATCTCTCCTTTTTTATTATCCAATCACTTTGCCAGTTTGCGATTAATTAATTCATTGCCTCAAGGCCATTTAAAACGTGTTCTAACAAAGTGTTAACAATTCTTATTCTCTAAATCGCTTAAACTATCAACGGTAAAGGTCATGGTGTGCGGTCAGTTTGAACTGCGTGACTTTCTTTACCTGGAGTCTCTAAATGCAGAAACCTTTCAATAGTTTGTTACAAGCAATTCTTGGGAACCGAGAATAAGATACTTCAAGGACACAGGGAACTAATTCAGATGCCATCTTAGACCTACGTAAACACCATGACATTAAAAATTGAATAACTTAAAGTTTCTGAGTGCTCATAATCAAACCTAAATTTATCAGTAAAGAAGAAACCTGGATGTCAGCTTCTGTGTAGAGGAAAGGATATGAGCCGCGGCATTTTCTGGTTCTCCATGTGTTTGAAACATAAGCTTTCAATTCCGGACCACCAGGTGCTAATTTTAGTAAAGAGTGTTCCAAATTCAAGACCGTGAAAGGAATGAAAAGCAATCAGTAAAACAATGTCTCTAATTTTTGTCACTCACAACAAGGATAAGCTTTCAAAAGATTCTTTTTCATAAACATAGCTTACATTATTATTCAATCCTGGCCATCCGAGTGGTTTAAAGCGCTGTCCATTACGGATCACTGCCATCTCACCTCTGCGTGAGTTCGAGTCTAAGATTCGGCGAATGAGGATATGTGAGAAAGCTTGCCAGTAGCTTCTCGTGGGTTGTATATATATATATATATATATACATACATATTTGATCTAAATGTTTCTTGTTAAAGAAAGATCTTGCGTAATCAAGAAGGCTGGAGATAATTTTACTCTTCGCTATTTGGGAAATGAAATAGGCATATGGCGGTTGAAGTTTTCACATCTGTATGCATTTCAAGAGACTGTTCGAAGTGTCTGTAGAAGAAAAACCACTACTGCGAGTGATTGTGTCTACCACACGGTAACACTGATTCAGTGCCCAAAATATAGGTTATGCTTCATTAAGAGAGAAGCAAGTATATCACGTGACACTATTGTGCAACACATGCAAATATGAATTAAAATACAAAACACGTCGGGTACGTGTAAATCAAGTGTGGCAATAATTTAATACTTTGAGTTCGCACATGAATACTATAAATGGAAAGCAAACGAGTCCAAATACGAAGTGGTTGACCTTTGACAGCTACGAAGGGGCATGAGTCTATTAGTTTGAATGAAATAGGATTTGTGCGTACTTTGCTGCAATAAAAGCGCTTCATTTGGGTAGCTATCAACCTCTAGCACAAAAAAAATTGCAGGAAAGCGTTTTATACTAAAATAAGACTTAGGTTTTATGGAAATTAATTATGAAGTATTTGCCAGCGGTGGATATTTAATTTAATCTATATTCTCTGCAACAAGAAACTTGTATGTATGTATGTATGTATGTATGTATGTATGTATGTATGTATGTATGTATGTATGTATGTATGTATGTATGTATGTATGTATGTATGTATGTATGTATGTATGTATGTATGTATGTATGTATGTATGTATGTATGTATGTATATCTATATCTATATCTATATCTATATCTATCTATCTATCTATCTATCTATCTATCTATATATATATATATATATATATATATATATATATATATATATATATATATATATATATATATATATATATATATATATATATATATATATATATATATATATATATATATATATATATAAATATATATATATATATATACATATATATATATATATACATATATATATATATAGTTTTAATGACCTCCAGCAGCTATAAATTCTGGAATATGAACCTAATAAGATAATGCAAGTATGAGGTTTAGGGTGATGGAGGACAATGTTGAGATTTTAATGCCTTTTAAAGTTCCTTAACTTTGAGTTTTTGAAAGACTTTTTATACGTCGTTCTAGCTTAGTCAAGTTTTGATTAAACGTAGCGAAAAATGCTGATACTAAAAATACCTCCGTTGACTTAAAAGTATGTTCTGTTCACATCAATATTCAGCGATATAGCCTTATTTCTTGGTTGCCATGGCAATAGGGAAAAGACTGGTGAATCGGAATAGAGGACAATGGCTCAAGTAGACGAGCGATTTAAAGAAAGAAAAAGCTTAATCAGGGAAAGGATTGGCTGCCCGAGTCACCATTGCATAAATGCAAATTTTACCATTACTATTTCAACAGGTACATTAAGAATTGACATATTAAAAATCGAATTGAGTACTAAGGAAATCTTCTCATATGTTCGCTACGGCAGATTAAAAAATTCAGACTTTGGCCAAAGACCAAATATTACATTATTGTTTTCACCCAGAGGTTTACGAGTTCCAAAAAAAGCACTCAATTTTAAGAGAAACTCATAAAGGAGCATTAAAAATGTTCTCTAATGTTTATAACTGACAGTGCGGATTGAGATTCATTTAAATGATAAAAGTTTTGCATAAAAACAATTACTACCTGACGGCGTATTTCTTAAAATACATCTTTGAAAATATATCATTACGAGAATAAAGAAAATTCTTTGAACGGATCTACAAAATGATGTTCATTAGAGAGTTTTATGGAGTGTTAAGTCATTACTCTAATGGAAAACATAAATGGTAGATGAGTTATGAAAGCTGGAATATAATTCACAAGTCATGTATTAGCTTCCAGTTAATTAGAGCCAGTTGGAAGGAATGTTTTGGACTTATATATATATATATATATATATATATATATATATATATATATATATATATATATATATATATATATATATATATATATATATATATATATATCAGCTATGCGACAGAGAAATCTAACCATTTTGTTAACTTTAATTTTCTTATTTCAGTCTGGTTCTCTCCATCTTGTCATCTGAGTCTGGTTCTTTCAGTCTGTTCATCTCAGACTGGTCATCTCTCTATTCACCCGTGAAACAAGTTATGGTCTCTCCAACTCTGATAATGCACCATACAAAATATTTTGAAAAAGACACACAGACACAAGAAGCTGGGCTTTTTGGTAGATGTTCAGACACACTGGTAATACACATCACTGGCTACAAAAATCCATACACTCTCATGTCCTAACGCAATGCCGGCAACAAAAAAAAAATGTCATGTCCAGTCGGCTTTCTTAAAAATTTTGTGAAACACCTCCAATCCACCCCAGATCAATCAAACATTATAATGCAATTGCAAATGAATACTCCTACACTAACCAATCAGACTGTTTCATTCATCATCCACAACGCTATTCCACAAGATGATTTCCATGTAGCATATCACTGTACTATTAATAAGAACACCTGGCACATTTCCAGGACAGAAAATATACAGTCCCATGACATTCATGAACTTGTAATATCCTCAGACTGTCACTATACTCTTTGGTTAGAACTATTGCCCTATTATAAACGCAGTAGCAGAAAGAAGAAAAAGCACCTAGTTGTGTAAAACGTAACAAACAATATAAAGAATGTTATAAAATAAAATTATATAGTATTATGAAGGAGTCCAAAATAATCTTGAAATAATTATATTAAAGTCCGAGAGAATGAGAAGTTCCATATGAACTTTACAACCGGAAATGTTCTGATCCGCCAAGAATCGTGACGTTGTCAAAATGGTGTTGTCCATAACCCTCTTCAGTAATTCACAAAAGTTCCAGAATAACTGAGCACTTTATATTTCCACTGCACAGTCAAAACAAACGTACTCTTCTCATATAATATTTAAGTACAACATAAAGCCCGTCTGCAGAATTACAACAGGAACATAATAACAAAAATATCTCCAAAATAGGAATGAATCTGATTGGTCATTTCCCTACTTATATACACCAATTACAATTATATTTCACAACATACTCCCACGTGACACATCATACTACTAAATATTTCCTAATACCTATTCACGTAAAGTTGCTAATCTGATGGGAAATTACATAATTCTTATTGGACAAGTCATATTATTAAGATTATTATTAGTAATTGTGTACACATTCGTAAGCATCGATTACTATGTCCTATCTAATTTTACGCTCTTAATATTCCTAAAATAGACTCTAGTCACATCAAGTAGGCGAAATATAGCTAAAGACAGGTCATCCCATTGCCCTCATAAACATACTATTATTAATACCCAGTATTTACACAACACGTGGCTCGAGACCCTCTTGGTGCAATGATTCCAACACATTATAATTATAACTTTTTCTTGATTTATTTTCCTTTTGTAAGAGCGGAATATATAGCTAGAGTCTACTTAGGTAACTATATTGTTAAACTGCTAGGTCATTTTAATTTATTTTTCCAACAAATTGGGTAAGAAACATAGTTCGTGTCGGTGTTTGTACCAAGACAAGCAAATACTAGTCGCGGGGTTGCATTATTTGTCTCACAATTCGGCAGAACCTCGATGGGAGACAAATAATGTAACCGCTTGAGATACATAACATAAACACATCTATTGAATGTTTCGAGAATTCTAGAAAAAAATTCATTTTTTCCTTGATTTAAGAAATTGAAAATCTGATAATATTTTATTCACATATTGCATACAGCAATGTGTAAAGGGCATATTCAAATGTTTTGAATAAAGGAGAAATTAAGCGAAAAAGAATAGTTACAATCGTCTTGTCTTAATGCAAGGACTGAAGAAGATTCACGAGATCTTTCCATGATAATACTGCGCAACCAAAAAAGAGAATTTAAAAAAAAATTAGATTCAAGGGTTTGAGTCCATAGACAAAATGCTCCCTTCTGGAACATATGGAGTACATAGTGTAATGATGCGCAATATAGACTTGTATCACAGAGACCATGCAAAGTGCAAGTTTGATTAATGGTAGAGTTAAGAAATAACTTATGCTTTGAGCGCGCATGCTGTTTGTATTCATATGACGGATGGACAGAACAAAAATGGATACATGAAATGATAGATGGAAGAAAAGAGGAACATAAGAATATATGGCAACAACTTATGATCGGTCCGAAGTATCCTTTTGCTGCTAGAAAACGGTTGCGATATGCTCAGAAATTATTCAGTGCATATTAAATACATTACAATCTGTGATGTTGGTTGTTAAATTCAAAATGTTTCAGTTATATATGCATCACATGGTATTGGTTAGGACCAAGATCGCAATTCTGGAGATTATATGTATGCCTTTGAGGTACTGTGTGAATGATCTGGAGTTATACCCCTTGCCCACATTTGCCTGTAATGCTTATGTCATGTGTCACATGTATTTCTTTCATTGGCCATTTACGATATAATTCACTTGTTTATCCTGTGATTCTGACATCCAAAGGAAAAACAAATTAACAGTATATCGAAATGTGATAAAAATCGATAAAACCAACAAAAAAATAAATTACAGAATCCAGCTTCATGCATATGTTATCATAAATTTTATGTAAGTGGCTTGTACAAATTATTTTGGTAATTTTTAAAATTATTTTGGTCAACCATATAGCCTTTTAAAGGAGCACTGAGACAGACTGCTTACGTTTTATTTAATTTATAACGTTTCAAATTGTTTATAACACATTAATTTGGGTTTTGATGTACACAATATATGCTTTAAATGCAATCATCCAGTTTCTGAGCTGTGCCTACAATAAAAGAAACAGTATTTCTAGCGACTTTTGATCAACAGGTAAAGCTTTCAACGAAATTAAATCTTTTCTTGTGTCGTATACCAATACCACTTGACATACTAACACAGTATTTACTCATACTGTAAATGGCCACAATTAAGCCAAGCAAATATGTTCCACACCGTGATAACGCTCATGTACCAAGGAAATGAAAATCTGCTTATTAGCTTTGTTCAAGCGTTCTGTTCACCGCGATTAGGCTGACCGTCTCATGCAGACAATAAGCCACAGAGTCATTGGTAGGTAGTGCACTTAACGAGATGCTAAATAAGGTAGATTGATACGTCACAAAGGTCTTTGGCGGGTTGTAAATGTTGCACAAGTTCAACGTGACAAGTGACAAGTTTTTGCCTTGAAGAGCCGCGAACTCTTGCGATTTGCAAATTTCTCCAGGTTACAATAAATCTTCAAATTTCATATTTCTAATATTTCATTTACCCATGGATCTGGGATATCTATTAGATCCCTTGTATTGGTCAAGCTAAAGGATTACCAAATAAATGGATACAAATTAGAAACAATTTTGAATCTTTGGTTCGTTTCTATTCATAACATATCAACGTTATGTAACGTAAAATATTCCATGATTTTATCACAGACTTCACCCAAGTATCAACCGAATACATATCAAGGTTATGTAATGTGTGCGTAAGAGTGTCTGTGTGTGTGATTTGGATTTATAACTTAGATTCAACGCTTTTTCAGTCTTATATCTAAGATGTCTGCAATGTGGTTGTTTATTGAGATGTCTAGCACTGGGGCATCATGCCACAGACATGTATCATGATGCGTCACCAAGTCACATTATCTTCCTGCCAGGCCGATCATTCTTAACACAAACATAATAATTCTGAGCGCTGAGCAAGGCAGCTGTTAGTACCATTCTTACAAGTCTTCGGTATGACACGGACTCGAATATATGGCCTCCGACATCCGAGGCGGACGCTCTACCCACAAAATCACCAGAGCGGTGTTATGTTATGTAAAAAAATCCATAATTTTATCTCTGACGTCACTCTGGTATTAACCGAATAAATTCGTTATTCACTTATTGTCAAAAATAACTTGACTGGGTATATTTCTCTGCATATCTTTTACAATATATGCAATCAATACGTTGGGATGCTTTTATATTTCCCATACATGTTGAGGTCATGTCGTAACAAATCCAATCTCGAAATTATTTAAGCATTATATAAATAAAAGGTACATTACTAAGATTTAGAATTCTGGCATAGGACTTGGCATGCTGATCAAACTGAATTGTTTTAACTTTCGGAACCAAACTGCATTATGTGCCTGCAGATTGCTCCAGACCAAAATGCACAGACCCAGAGCTACCTGCACAAAAAGCGACATTATATCTGCTTTTGTGCAGCTTACAATTTTGGACTCATCTTATAAGCTAGTACATGCAGTTATTTTTCGAACTTAAGCAAGGAGTTAACAATTCCTTGGACAAATCCAAAACAAACATTGATACAAGTAGTTCATGATTCTTTTGAGAAATCCAGAGCATGATTTTTTGTGTGTGCGTACGCGTGCGTACAAATATACCATTGAGCTTTATCATCTCTACTTTTGATTTTCTAAGTTATACTTTTATACAAGACAAAAATTCCATCTTTTTTGGAAGGTATTATTTTTAGATCATATTCTGAACCGTAAATGGCAAAATGGAAAGACTGCTTTCTTAAACTAGATTTACTTCAAATGACACTTCATTTGCAAGCAACCATGAAAAATACGTCGAGAAATTTATTTTTAAAATCCGTTTAATTTCTTAATCTAACATGAGTGTGGTTTTCCTTCAGTTTTAATAGGTATTATTTGAAACCACATATACTATTTCAATGAATTTAATATAAACAACGATTACAACACTAATAAATAACCTCTTCCAAACACTAACTTCTAGTATCAAATGCAAATTATTCGCTAACTGTTTATTCATATTCTTCAAAATTCCAGATTATAAAAATCCCATTAAATTTACAACAAAATTCATTGCTATCCCAGTCAGCATGCTCTCGATATATATATATATATATATATATATATATATATATATATATATATATATATATATATATATATATATATATATATATATATACATATATATATATATATACATATATATATATATATACCTATTTCTATATATATCTATATATATATTTATATATCTATATATATATATTTATATATATATATATATATGTATATATATATATATATATATACATATATATATATATATATACATATATATATATACATATATACATATATATATACATATATATATATATATATATATATATATATATATATATACATATATATATATATATATATATATATAAATATATATATATATATACATATATATATATATATATATATATTAGGAATGGACAGCGACAAAAATATTAAAGTTATTGTATTCAGTTTTGATAATATTTGTAAGAGTACGCATTTTAACTTTTCTATACGATTCATTTAACTAAATTTAAATTTGAGTTATGTTGAAATTGGACTTTTTCAATTTTGATTCATTAATTTCTTTATTATTTATGCTCGTTTTTCTTTCTAAATCTTATTTTTAGATATTTTATTTACATATGTATCTTTGTTTAGTTTTTACCTACATACGTCCTACGTTAATGTCTGTTTAGATATAATTCTTAGAGTTGGAAAAATATTCCAGAAGATATTCCGTTCCATGAGAACTCAATAGTTAGTATGTTTTGATGTCCCGACTATTTATATTCATCGCCACAGCCAATTTTGAAAAACGTGTATGAAAATCAATACTCTTAGTTCGATTTATGGACTAGCTGCGAGTTGTTCAGTTATAAATGAACTTGTCGATAATATACAAAATCATCCAATTACATGCTCATTACATTATTGACCTAATGTAGTCATGCACATCAAATCTTGACTTTTTGCAAACGACTCTGAACTTGTGACTCTTCGCCTTTCGGACGGTAGCGGTCGGTTTACACTAAATTACTCGCGTATTCAGACCACTGGTCAGTTAATACTATCCTTTGTACCACCTTTCTTTTGTAATCTTGAAATTTATATATTCGACAAAATAGCCATAAAGACTTTGGAATCTAAAGCATCGTCGCCCATGTTGATAAGCCAAGAGATCAAGCCCGCGTTTCAGCTAAACATCACTTATCTCGGTTAAAAGTGCCGACGCTATTTATCAAGGGTGAAAATTAATGGACAAAAGATGACCAGGAAATTGTCTAAACTGCAGAAATAATCGACTCTTTTGAAAAGAAAACATTTCCGTTGACATAAACAATTTAATAAATTTATTTCAATTTTACCTTTAAGAGATAAAAACTAAAATAGCACCATATGTTTCCTGGAAACTTGAAATCAGGGCACTCAATATTGATGTGACCCGTTACAAATTGTGTCCAGTATATGTTACCGGGTCAAATAAAGTCCACATACCCTGGTATCTGACCATTTAACCACCAATGACATTGGTACAACCCTTGACTTTGATGTTCATCAACGCATAATGTTGGATTATCATTCAGCTTTTGAACGAGTACAAAATACGCAAACCCTGTTTAACAACTGTAGCCACGCAAGCAGCAAAAACATTTTGCTTTGTAGGGTGCAATCAACAGTCACGTGATGGATTTAAGGGTTGGTTGAGGTAGATTGGGAGGGATGGAGACGAAGTGGTAGAAACTAAAGGGTGGGGATCTGCTTTCCTTTGCCTTAATACAAATTGATATCTTAGATCAACAAAGAAACAACATCAACAAGTACTGGTTAGCATAAATCAGTTTTGCCGCAATCGTAGTTTATGAACTTTACTAAAGATATATATATATATATATATATATATATATATATATATATATATATATATATATATATATATATATATATATATATATATATATATATATATATATATATATAATGCACAGCGTTTCGTAACACGCGGAGTCTGGTTAGAATCTCCGTAGAGCACGATTTTAAAAACGCTTCTGACCTATATAATATATTATTTATATACAAAAATTCAAAAACATTCTGCTGTTGGACACACGGATAGAACCTTGAACTCTGTATTGCGGGTATTTTGTAACGAGAGAGAGAGAGAGAGAGAGAGAGAGAGAGAGAGAGAGAGAGAGAGAGAGAGAGAGAGAGAGAGAGAGAGAGAGAGAGAGAGAGAGAGTTAACGTTTAATACATAGGTCTTGAAATTGAGGGACAGAAGCAAGTGAGTAAACAATGCGTTACGAGAGTTGGAAGCCAACAAAAATATATTTTGACGTTTTATTTGACCTTTTAATAGCTCAACAAAGCATGCATATACGAACCTGCCCTTATAGCAATAGGAAACATATGATCGAAAAGAAATTATCCCATTAAGTGAATAAAATAGATAAATATTTGAATTGCAAGGTAGACACGAAAGTAAGATTTCATAATAGAATAAAAGTAATAAATTATTTATGAATATTAAACAATGACTTGTTTGCATTACAAAAATCGTCTTAAAACATGATCATTTCATCAGTCTGTCAAATTCCTATTTCTTCCATCAGTCATTAAAATTCATATTCCTTCCGTTAGACCGTCAACCGCTCCGGTGGCCTAGTGGTTAGAGCGTTCGCCTCGGATGCGGGAGGTCATGGGTTTGATCCCCGGTCGAGTCATACCAAAGACTTACGAAAATGGTACTAACAGCTGCCTCGCTTGACGGTCAGCTTTAAGAGGTTAGTGATAGGACTGGTCGAACTGGTGTCAGGATAATGTGACTGGGTGGGACATCATGATACATGTCTGTGGCATGATGCTCCTGTGCTAGACATCACTATAAACTGTCACCCTGTAGACATCGTAGCGATATGACTGAAAAATTGTTAAAAGCTACGTTAAAAATTACAAACACAACACCACACCGTTAGACCGTCAAATTAATTTGTGACGATCGGTCAAGACAAAGTTTCCTCCGCGAAAGGACTTTTAATGACCTTAGTCTTGTTTACAGTTCCTATCATGCACCAGAGGACATTTGACAAGACATCAGATGTGCTAATGGTCACTTTCTTTGTTTTGTACGGAGTGCATTCAATTGCTGCGGCCGTCAATGCAGTGACATATATAGAACGGAAATTTCTAATTATACTGTGCGATAGGGTTAAGCGTTCGTGTCATGTGTCATTCTAACAAGGATGAAAGTATGACGACCTAAAATGTAACAAAGCTCGACGTTCATGTTTCCATATTTTTTGGGGGGATGGGGGCGGGTGGAATAAATTATCACTGTCATCTGTAGAAAAAATTAAATAGCATAACATTTTATTACTTCCTCTTGACAGAGGAAGTTCTGTTCTCTAATATTTTATTTTCACAATAAAAGAAGTGATGTTGTATTACAATTCTTGATTTCTCAGATAATTAAAGAAACCCCGTTCGAATTAAAAGAAGAGGACATTGGAAGTAATACTAACATGTAAGTTGAGGTAAAATTTAATAATCAAAGAAAGAAATACATAAATTAAAGTGAAGACCAGTTTTGTTTTAAAAAAGTAAGAATCATGGAATATTTTTTCTTCTTTTTCTGTAGCAAAGTACATCATTGTGCCAGCGATGTGTTAGGCAAAACACGATGAGATAACAGTAAATATTAACATAAATGCCAAGACATTTTAAACGGTATGTAAATTTGCTGTTATTATTATAAACTTTTACAAATATGGACATCACCAAAATTTATATCAGCTATAGCATGATTTCTTTTCTGGTCTTTGCTTTGGCAAATTAGAGTATTTATCGTAATATTCAAAAACTTTTTGCACGTTCTTGTGTTTGCTGCCTTTTTTAACAGTTGCTTAAAAGATGTTACGTCACGTGATTTCTTGAAATGCCTCGAGTCTTAGGCTACTTTTTGTTCTTACCATTTTTTCAAAAGATGATTTATCAGCAATCACTTTGCAATCATTTTTTACTTAAAATAATTAACAGTATTCCCAAATCATTCAAACACAATTGCAGCTTTGCAATGGAAGGTGTTTTTCAAATGGGGTTCAAACCTGGATTCATATGGGTGATGGGAACATCCTTTTACCTATACAAATCCATATGTGATTACATTATTTTAAGCAATATTAAACATTTTCTAGAATAGAAACAAAAAGAAATAACTCTTGTCAGTGACACGTGTTAGTGGAAATGTCGGTTCATTACATTTTCATTGGAAAATACTAAAGCACGTGTAATATGGGTGCTTATTGATCCATCCCTCTAGGGGTAGGAGGCTGCAGTCGGTTAGAGGAACGAGAACAACTGGCAGCTGATTAGATTTCCCGCTGGAATTACTATTTAGTCAAGCACCTAATAAATAGTTAGTCTGGTCTTATTCCTCCCTCATGTGACCGGCTCAGACTGGTAAGTTATCAAGCAAAACAAATGATGGTCAAAAGCACAGATCCGTTTGGAAGATCGTAGTATAGTCATTAGGAAAAACAACTAGTCGATAGAAAAAAACAACTAGTCGATAGGAAAAACAATCAGTCGATAGGAAAAACAACTAGTCGATAGAAAAAACAACTAGAATAATGTGATGTTATTAACTTTGATGTCGTACTATGACTTGATATATTTATTTGCGTTCATTTATCCACAATTCTGTTGATGTGCTTTCAAACCATTCTGTGACTAGATTAGCGTCATGTATACAGTAATTGTATTGAACAATAATCTAATCGATGATTTGTGTATTTTTGTGTGAACTTGTAAATTTGTTACTTTTTGTCTTTTAGTTAGGTGGCGCTCTCCAGTTATTATGTACTTTTGAAAGAGTGATGCATGCAAGGTGAAGTTGTTTGTATTTAAAACATGCATAGAGGAGAGAATATTGGCTACCTTTAAGCTACTTTCATGTAATGTGGCTGATATTTCTTTGGATGTTCTACTTTTGGAAATTATAAATAATCTTAGAACACTGCTAACTAAAATGACTGCTCCCTTGTGCTCCAAAAATCAACATGAATTAGTCTAAAGTACACTATCCTTGGTAGCTATTAAAATATGGAAAACGAATTTTGTCAGACTAGACAATTCCAACTTCGGAAAGCGCAATCAATTAATAACCAAATATATAAAATGTAAAAAAAAAAGTTATCGGCTCTTTTCTGCACAATTTACCTCTGAAATTCGGGAAGTGAAAATAAGCAAGTGGAGCTATCACTTTTTTGAAAATCTGGAGTAAAGCCAAGCTGCATACTCTTTAACCCATACTATACACATCAAACATACACCAAAAAAGGAATTAAAGGTTCTTTAAACAATACCTAAGATATACAAAATCTTCTTTTAGTAGCTAGAATAACTAGTGAGGAAACCCTAACTCTATGTTAAATACGAAATTGAAGAGCGCCACCTTAGTACTGAATTCTCATGATCAACCCGTATCCACTTTAGTACTACATTCTTTTGATCATATTCGTATTCATTTTTAGTTAATACTGAATTCTCTTAACCATATTCGTATTCACTTTCAGTTAGTACTGAATTCTCTTAACCATATTCGTATTCACATTGAGTTAGTACTGAATTCTCTTAATCATATTCGTATTCATTTTTAGTTAGTACTGAATTCTCTTAATCATATTCGTATTCACTTTTAGTTAGTACTGAATTCTCTTAACCATATTCGTATTTACTTTAAGTTAGTACTGAATTCTCTTAATCATATTCGTATTCACATTGAGTTAGTACTGAATTATCTTAATCATATTCCTATTCACTTTTAGTTAGTACTGAATTCTCTTAACCATATTCGTATTCACATTGAGTTAGTACTGAATTCTCTTAATCATATTCGTATTCACTTTTAGTTAGTACTGAATTCACTTAACCATATCCGTATTCACATTGAGTTAGTACTGAATTCTCTTAATCATATTCGTATTCACTTTTAGTTAGTACTGAATTCTCTTAACCATATCCGTATTCACATTGAGTTAGTACTGAATTCTCTTAATCATATTCGTATTCACTTTTAGTTAGTACTGAATTCTCTTAATCATATTCGCATTCACTTTCAGTTAGTACTGAATTCTCTTAATCTTATTCGCATTCACTTTTAGTTAGTACTGAATTCTCTTAATCATATTCGTATTCACTTTTAGTTAGTACTGAATTCTCTTAATCATATTCGTATTCACTTTTAGTTAGTACTGAATTCTCTTAATCATATTCGTGTTCACATTGAGTTAGTTCTGCATTCGTTTGATCATACTTGTATTTATTTACTTTGAATTGGTACATCATTCTCTTAATTATACTAGTATTCACTCTGAGTTAGTACAGTATTCACTTATTCATACCGGTATTCACTTTGAGTTCGTAATGCATTGTCAAACCCTTTCAGCCAAGGACAAATTAATCCAAAGGCGCCATTAAGTCTTGTTTTACATTATTATTAGCAATTGTCATCACATACGTAAGCATCTATAGATGTTATATAATATTATGTATTAAAAGAGTCAGGTCACGAGGCAAAACTAGGGATATTTTTTGTTCAGTTTACAGGCATGAATAAAAATTATGAAATTAAGTAAAATCATGTACCAGAAGTCAAAATATATGTTGATAACTATGTCGCATTCTTATGATCAGACTCTTAATCATTCTGAGTTAGAACTGGGTTTTTCATATCATACTCGTATCCATTTTTGATAAACGAATGGCTTTTTGTTTGGTCTTTATTCAATTTTAAACAATTGTCGACTAAGTTTAACAGTTGCAGCTCTGTTTAAAGCATTGTCAATCCATTTTAAACTATTGTCAATTCAGTTATCCAAATATGTTTTATCAAACTCATCATAATTGTCTATCCACTTCGGCTAATCTATAGCGCTTAATTAAAAAATACATATGTATATAAAACGCATTGTATCAGTTGATAAGGCTGCATACATTCAGCTGAAAATAGACTCGCATTATGTTTTATCTGCGGTTGTAGTGCTTTGTTGTATGTTTGTATTATTTTTCAAGTAGCTAAGATATATTTGGATTTATTAGTTGGAAACAATTTAGAGTAAGAAAGATATTGTAATTAAAATGACAGAGGATGCTTTCTTCTTCATATCGTTGGTGACTTTGACTGAAGCGGCATTGATTGTGGTTGGGTTTGTAATTTTGATGTCAAAGCATGATCGTCGGAAGTAACTTGAAAGCGGCATTGTTTGTGGTTGGGTTTGTAATTTTGACATCAAATCATGCTCGTCGGAAGTAACTTAAAAGAGGCATTGTTTGTGATTGGGTTTGTAAGTTTGACGTCAAAGCATGTCCGTTGGAAGTAACTTGAAAGTGGCATTGTTTGTCGATGTGTTTGCAATTTTGACGTCAAAGCACGCTCGCCAGAAGTAACTTGAAAGCGGCATTGGTCGTGGTTGGGTTTATAATGTTGGCGTCATAGCATTCCCGGCAGAAGTAACTTGAAATTGGAATTGGTCGTGGTTGGGTTTGTAATTTTGACGTCACACTTAGTGGCATTGGTCGTGGCTGGGTGTGTAATTTTGACGTCAAAGCAAGCCCGTCGGAAGTAACTTGAAAGCGGCATTGTTTGTGGTTGTGTTTGTAATTTTGACGTCAAAGCATGCCCGTCGGAAGTAATTTGAAAGCGACATTGGTTGTAGTTGGGTTTGTAATTTTGACGTCAAATCATGCTCGTCGGAAGTAACTTGAAAGCGGCTTTATTCGTGGGTGGGTTTGCAATTTTGACGTCAAAGCATGCCCATCAGAAGTAACTTGAAAGTGGCATTGTTTGTGGTTGGGTTTGTAATTATGACGTCAAAGCATGCTTGTCAGAAGTAACTTGAAAATATTTTTGTTTGTGGTTGGGTTTGTAATTTTGACGTCAAAGCATGTTCGTCGGAAGTAACTTGAAAGCGGCATTGGTCGTGGTTGGGTTTGTAATTTTGACTTCAAAGCATGCCCGCTGGAGGTAACTTGACAGCGGAATTAGCCATACCTGATGAGCACATCGGCGCATCAGGTGCCTACAATTCTTTAAAATTTTTTTAAAAACCAAATGAAAACGCCAAAAATGGCAATTTTGCAGTACTTTTGTATGCCTCTTTTTGAAATATATTTTGAGTCAAAATGATGCTCTAATGTTTGTGTCATTCTGTCGTTCTAATCGTTGTGCCAACGATCATTATAATGGTCTTTTATGTCGCTCAGATATACAACATTCAGCTTAAATTTCAGCAAATTTTTGCTTCACGATGTCAGCACGAGCTATCAAACCTTTCGCAGGCTATTATTTATTTATTTCCACTTTTTCAATTACAACTAAAGTGTATGCGTTGTGCAATGCAGTCCGTAGTGTATGCGTTGTGCAATGCAGGCAGTAGTGTATGCGTTGTGCAATGCTGTCCGTATTTTATTTTTCACGGGTTTGTATTTATGTGCTCCATCTAGGACACGCTTGAATGGATCTTCAGAGGCGACATCGATGCACAATGTGTTTTGCGGTTGCGTTAAGCTTTGGTTTGGTTAAGACGCGGACTTCATCGTATGTTTGGCTTTCATTGATAGTTGCCGAATGATTAAATTTACAGCGCCAGAAAGTAGATGTTTTGTATGTTTATTCTGCATTGCTTTATTAGCTTTTTGTTCATTATATTATATGTGGGTTATGAAAAATTGATGTTGTTATTGTTGGGCTTAACGCCATTTCTCTGCACACGATAGGCTATACATGGCGGCCAGTATTAATGGTGGAGTAAGTACCCGGGAAAACCCAGAAAGAACCACCGACCCACGAGAAGCTACTGGCAAGCTTTCTTACATATCCATATTCGCCGAATCCTAGACTCCAACCTACGCAGACAGAGGTGAGATGGCAGTGATATGTAACGGACAGCACTTTAGACCACTCGGCCATTCGGGACCCCTGAAAATTTGTATTTTATAGCTGACCTTGTTCAAAACCAAGTTCAATTTTTACCTGACCATAATCATTGATTTTGGTTTTGTAAATCTGAGTCCAGAACATTGGAATTTTACACGAAATGCTTGGTCTGTCTGATGTTTACTATATTTTCTATATTAAAAGTTTAGTAACAGACCTTGTCTAACTAATGTTTGGATTGTTCTGGAAATGAACTTTTGTCTTCCATCTTGGCTCTTTAGTTGTCTCTTAGCTTTTTATATACTATTGTTTATCTAGAAATTATTAATTCTTGCTGTAAGGTCTTGAATCACAACAAGTCTTAGTAATATGTTCAATATTTCATTTGAATTGCAATATTTTTATTCCCTGGAAGTACAAAGTAGGAAATAATATTTCTGGACAGACATTATCTGGCAATTATACAATTAAAATAAGGACACCTTGGACTATTTTAGAGTGATTCAGCAAAAGATTATTGGCACATCATTGCAATTTATGTCATTGGTTGAATAGTACATTTGAGATCACCGGCTACTGCAGGAATATCAACACTGTCAGCGTTAGAAATTATTTGAATTGCCTTAAAATTTATTGAGAACTTTGTTCATTAGTGCTTGTCTTAGTAATTCTATGATTTTTTTGTGATTTAATTCGCAATACGCTAAGCTCATTTTACGTTTTCAGGTTGTATTTTACAGAAATCGAACGGTTGTTGAATTTTACAAAGCTTGTTGCTTCCACTCTTGTCTATTATTTATTATAAGAACATAGAGTCGTAATACAGATCACACCTTTCTGATGCTATTTCAAGGGCAATTACAATGAAAGAGCAATAATTCTTGAGCATATTTCAACAACGATGCTCAGAGACATAGACTTTTATATGTTGTCAAGACCGTTCATAGCATAGCGTTTATTGCTCGCTTCTAACTTTTGTACATAGTGCCGCTCTTCAGCCACTGTCAACAACAAGGTTTCATCCTTGCTGATCCTTTTCAGGCAATAGTGGTACGATGGCTATGATGTCCAAGAAATATCAATTTCTTTCATTCTTTTTATCCAGATATGATACTGTCCTCACTATGATCGCTGAGTTATCACTGCTTTTCGTAGTTGTAGCAATTGCTATTGTTTCGTTAATGGTCGATATTTGTGACGCGGTAGAATCGGTAATTTTCTAATATAACCGTGTTTGCTATTGGTGAGACGAGTTATGTGCTGAAATGTCCTATATACTCAGAAGGAAAGGATATTGCAGATGGCGCTATGCAAAATATAAGGTTGTCATTGTAGTAACAATCGAACCCGTGACCCCACCACCACCCAGAATGCTGTACGTTTGGCTGTTCTTCGGACAACGAGATAGTAATTAACATTTATTGCTCGCGAGTTGGCTTAGGATATTTCTGTGACACCAGTGTTTGCTGTCCATCAGCTTTGCATACTCGTTTAACCCAAATCTGATCTTCTAAATCTCAACCCCACGCAAGCGTAGATACCGTCTCACAAGTAGTTGGTATTAGATGTCATGGGCATCTTGTGTAAGCTGCACCGAGTGGACATAACACAGCGGGATGTTGATTTCATGTTTGGCAGAATGCACCAAATAATTCGCGTTTCTTTCATGTGCACAAAGTGTACATAAATGTTGATGCTTGTTGATTTTTGGAACGAGAATTCCGATTCCTTGTCTCTGGTATTGTTTTCTGTTTTCAGGCCACGTTTAATGCATGTACGTATTACGAACGCCGAGAAAGGTTATAATCATTTGTGACATCGAAGCCTTCGCACCCGATGGTCGCTCCAGCGGTAAGCTTAGACGAAAGATTTTTTTAGTAAAACTTTCGCTTAAAACGTTCGCAGAGAGGTATCATAAATATTACTTTCATAATGTGCCTATAAAACGCCGTTTAAACATTTCAAGTTTTCCTTCACAATGATTCCAATGAACGTTAATGAAAGAAAAACCGGCGCCCGGGGCGGTGATTGTGTCGTTATTGGCGCTTGAGAGTTAAATTTGTACGTCGAATGCCATTGATAGTAACCTGACGCATTTATAGGGGCAGTTCCGTTGATCGACTGGATTGGCTGTTATGAATTCGACATTTAAAGTGATATCAGTGTCTGCACTTGTTCTTGCCATGCTAGCACTGCCCGCATCAAAACCAGGCTTAATAATAATAATAATAATAATAATAATAATAATAATAATAATAATAATAATAATAATAATAATAATAATAATAATAATAATAATAATAATAATGGGGACTAATCTTTAGAAACTCTAAGCACTTTACAACATTTGTCAATGCTTAAAAAGAATTAAAAGCATATATAATGAAATGATTACAAAAATAAAATCAAACACCACAAAAATTAGAAACAGAAAAACATGCTGTAAATTTTAAAGGCAAGGATACGGTCAAAGGATACATTTCTAGGTCATTATGGAGTTTAAAAATATGGATTTTTGAATGGCGCTCTTAAATGAGATCACTGTGTCTTTGTGTCAAATTGCAATGGGCTATTCGTTCCATGTTGCTGGGCAAAAGAACGTTGTCCATATGATTTCTTCTTCATAGTGGGAATATTGAGAATGCGAGTGTCAGAAAAGGAGCGTAAGCATCTTGCAGGTGTGTACACATGGGTGAGGTCAGATAGGTATGTTGGACTGGAGCCCGTCAGTGAAACGTAGCACAGAGAACAAATTTTGTGTTTAATTCTGGATCGTATTGATAGCCAGTGTAAGGTACAGAGCAGCGGAGAGGCATCGTGGTATTCTAAGGATGATCCAAGCAGCAGTGTTTTGAACTTTTGAAGTTTCGGAAATAGATATTGAGATGAACTAGACATAATTGAATTACAATGGTTCAGTCTTGAAAATACTAAGGAAGACACAAGTGTTTTAGTGGCATCAACTGACAGATGCTTGCGATTGGAGCTGATGCGTCTCAACTCAAGATATGCAGCCCCGCATATGTTCATGACATGTTGATGCAATGAGAGTACTGTCAAGAGTGACACCAAGGTTTCGTACTGACTGCTTAAATTTAATGTTGTTGTTGCTGATATTTATTGTCTGAGGTAAAATATGTGAATGAGAAAGTCTTTGTGTAGTAATCAGGATGGCTTCAGATTTATCATCATTTATCTTCAGCTTGTTACATGTCATCTATGATTTCACATCAGAAATGCACCTCTCTATGCCTTGAATGGTAGCTTCAGCTTCAGCTGGATGGCTAGATTTGCATATTTGGGTTTCATCATCATACAATTGATGAGACACTGGATGATGATCTATGACACTTGAGGGTGGCGGTGTGTACAGAATGAAGAGAATAGGTCCAAGAACAGACCCCTGTAGAACACCACAACATAGATCGACCAGGCTGGAGTGTTTTCCATTTGCGGACACAATTTGTGTCCTGTTGACTTGAAAAATAGTAAGGCCGTATCGTGAATGCCAAATACATGCTGGAAAAGGTGAAGTAATATATCATGGTCTATAGTGTCAAATGCTGCAGACAAGTCAAGGAGAGGGAAGACTGTAGTCATTCCGCAATCCAAAGCAGAGAGTAGGTCATTAACTACTTTCAGAAGAGCAGTTTCAGTACTGTGGCTAGGGTGATGTGCAGACTGTACATTGCTAAAAAGACTGTTTGAATTTAGATGAGATGCAAGTTGGGATAGAACAACTTTTTCTAAGATTTTTGACATGAATGGGAGATTAGAAACTGGGCGGTAGTTCTTTAGATCATTATGGTCAAGTGTTGGTTTCTTCAGCAGAGGTTTTACAATGACAGTTTTGTAAAATGATGGGAATTCCCCAGATGAGAGAGATGTGTTTATAACATCAGTTTGTGAAGGCAATATTGGATCCAAACACTCTAGCAGCAGTGACATTGGAATCGGAGCCAGTTCACATGACTTTGGTGCCCTCTTCATCACGATTGCATGTACTAAATCCATAGAGACAGGTTCAATGCTGCTAATGGTTGCCACTGAAATTCTGTATCGCAAATGTATGCTGATGATGAGTCAACTGAAATTTAGTTTCATCTTATGTGATTTGCGAACAGGATATCCTCATTCGCACATTTCTTTAATTTCAGGGGTGCTTGTACACTGTAGTATATGTTTGTTTCTTATGTAAGATGGGTATTGAGTACAGTACGCACCTCTTCTTAGAACTCACTACCAACACAAATAATTTGCACAGTTGTTCCATGAATACTATTATCAAATAGATTTGTTGTTCGTGTAATGTTGGTAAACGTTGGGGCATCTGATGACGTGTCCACAATGACCTGGCAATTTGAATCCAAATACGTGGAAGATCAAGTAGAGATAAAGCTGCTAAGTTTGGTATGCCTGCAGCTTCTTTAACTATAGGCATTCAGAAAAAGCGAAGACCAACCAGTCGCAGCTTATCAGATACATTTTGCAGGTTTCATAGTCTGTACCACTTTTTACTAAAAGGTGAGTACAGCTTTTATACTAGGTTTAAAAAAGCATCTTGAAATATAGAAACGTCCGATTCAAGACTAATTTTCTGTACCGCGAGGTCCCGACCTGCTTGCCCGCAACCGTGTAGAAGTCGGCATCGTTTGCATGAATGGTTTACTCCAAACGGACGACCCCGCCTCCTTGCTTAGGTAAAACACTTTTTGCACGTATGCTTTGTAATTTTTACAAAAAAATATCACATTATACATGTGCAGAAGAAATAGACTTCTATTTGTCAATACGTGTACATCTCGACTAAAAACTATTTACAATAAAGAAAACATTTGACTCTACAGTATCCAGATGACTACCCACGGGGAAATATTATAACTGTACAAAATAATGAATAGTGTTCTTAAAAATAAAGTTCTTAACAATAATGTCCTTAGAAAGAGTGGAACTGTATCTGCGACGTTTCTTTTTGCTCTGGGCAAAGAAGAGAAGACGTCGAGACGCCAATAAGATTTCACCGCATTATCGGACTGAGCTGCATATTAATTACGTGAAGATCTTTGTGCCCGGAGAAAAAAAAAATGGGGCTGAAAAGTACCTGGCATAATTAGCATATAAATGGACAAAAATTAAAGTTGCACAATTTTCAATTTAAGTTTATTCCAGTCTAAGGAATTTTGATAATTGCTCTAGTTCATGATATGTAAATATATTTCATTCACGCACAATGATAAAAGAGCTGAGACCCAAGTTCTTCTAACGTTATGTTGGACTTGATAAATATGGAGCAAAATATCATTGCATCAGAGAGAGAGAGAGAGAGAGAGAGAGAGAGAGAGAGAGAGAGAGAGAGAGAGAGAGAGAGAGAGAGAGAGAGAGAGAGAGTCAGTCCTGTTTTCGGACTGGAAACATCTTTGATTGGTTTTGGATCCCGTGTTGTTCGTGTATCCATTGGAATAATTTATGTATTTTTGAACTACTTAGGTGGCGCTCTACAGTTTCGTATTAGCATAGTGTTAGAATTTTAAAGAAAAAGAATTACTCCGAGTTTCCTAACTGGTTATATCGGCTATCTAAAAAAGACTTTGTATATCTTAGGCATTGTTTAAAGAACCTTTAATTCGCTTTATTTTGGTGTATAATTGATGGGTGTAAAATGGGTTATAGAATATACAGCTTGGCTTTATTCCAGATGTGCACCTTTCAAAAAAGTGCTAGCTCCACTTGCTCATTTTCACTAACCGAACTTCAGAGATAAATTGTAAAACAAAGAGCCGATAGCTTTTTTCACATTTCATATATTTAGCAATTCAGTCATTGCACTTTTAGAAGCTGGTATTGTCTAGTCTAGCAAAATTCATTTTCCCTATTCTACAAATTCAGGTTGATTTTTTTTTTAACACAAGGGAGCAGTCATTTTAGTTAGCAGTGTGCTAAGATTATTTACAATTTCCAAAAGTACAATATCCAAAGAAATGTTAGCCACATTACATGAAAGTAGCTTAAAGGTATGCCAACATTCTCTCCACTGTGCATGTTTTAAATGCAAACAACTTCACTTAACATGCATCACTCTCTCAAAAGTGCATAATAACTTGTGAACGCCACCTTATCAACAAGAAATAATTTTGATTGAAATGATATATTCAAATTGCCGGATAAAAGAGAGTTAAATATGTTGGGAGGTCATGTGATCAGCGATGAGGCGCCAACAAGAATAAGTAAAACGAACCACAAACAACTTCATCTATTAACTTTGTATAATTAGTTTTCCACATGAACCATGCAAATCGTTGGTTACTGAACTTATATGACCTTGTTTTGTCTTTATTTTATATCCTCTGTCACCCATACTGTATCGCATACCTGTTACACCATACGTCAAATGAACACCTTTTTAAGAAAAACTCTTGATTAAATATGCTAATAAAATTGTGTAAGTGTTGATGTTAACTCATATAACAATCATAATCATGTATGTATTTTAATTCACATCACAATTATATCAGATCTGAAAACGATAGAGAAATCTAACATTGATGAGTGCTGATTGCAAATCAAAATTTATAAGACAATCGAAATGTTAGTGTCGCGTGTGTTAACGTAATAGGGCTTGCCAAAAGCCACATAAAAATCACGATTTATTGCAGGAATAAACAAAACAGAAAACTAAATTTTAAAATCATTAAAATCTGTTGGGTAAAGATGCTAAGCCCTAAAATGGGTAAGATTCGACTTGTATGTTATCTTATAACTGTACCACATGCCAGTATTGATATAAATCCACACCAGAAATATCTTTCGAAAATTGAAAGAAATATCCATGCAGTTCGACGCTTTGGGTTTTAGAAATAAAAAACGAAAACCTGCGTTTCGCATTTCGTGACAATACAAAGTGTGTCGCTTAAACCCCGGACTATTTCCTAATGTCAACGCGAAAAAATGTAGATTGTCTCCATATATTAAAATATGCAATCAATGTATGTTTATTGTAGCACTACAACAAGAAACCGACCCACTTTCTTAATATAAATGTTTCAGTTTGACGCTTGCAGTTAATAAATTGTCGATTCAGGTTAATTCATTTTGCAATCATTTTAGTCGAATTAATTTTACACGGTCTCCCCTCCCCCAAAAAATAATCATTTGCTGAAAAAATTAGCCTAATAAGAGATAAGTTTATATTATTCACACATTTTTAGCGACAAGTTACTTTAGTTTACTTAACATTCCGTATAAATACAAAGACTTACGCATAGATAATGCTGGGTATACCCCCGATACACTATGCCACATAATCGAAATGCAGATGCTGATGTGACAATAAGTAACCCGTTCTAATATGAAGGCTGACAGTGATATTTTAAAGTGAGAGTTTTATATATTGATAGGTGTAAAGTGAACTATTTTGAATTTCCAACATGCACAATGAGAGAAAATTTTGGCACACCTGTATTTTACGTCCATGCACTGTGGCTGAAATTTTATTGGATATTGTACTTATGGCAATCATACAAGATATAAGCACACAGATGACCCTAATGACTGTTCCCATGTGCTCAGTCGCCAGCCTGAATGAGTCTAAAACACACTATCTAGGCTCCAAACATCAGAGCTAATTTGTTTACAATACGCTTCAGCAGTTATTAACAAAATTTTGCCAGACTAGACAGTACCAGTTCCTGAAAGTTCAATGAATGTATTACCAAATATATTAAATGTAAATTTTTGTGTGCAATTTATGCTAAAGTACAAGAAATGAAAATGACAAAGCGGATATAGCAGGTTTTTTTATAGTTGCACATCTGAAGCAAGGCCAAGCTGTATGCCCTATAACCCAAAAGACACCCGTCAGTCAAACACCAAAATACACGTATCAATCAAACATCAAAATATACCTATCAATCAAACACCAAAATAGACTCATCAATCATAAACCAAAACAGAAGGAATTAGAAGTTCTTTTAAAAAATACCTAAGATATACAAGGTAATTTTTAAATAGTCACAATAACCAGTGGGGAAAACATGAGAAATTCTTTTTCTTTAAATATTTAACCTATGCAAAATACAAAACTGTAGAGCGGCACCTAAGCATCGAGCTGAATATGAATAATATAGTAAAATCTGACCAATTTGAGTGCATTATAATGAAAACTATCAAATTTGGGTTTATCTACTCAACTCTAATTTTGTGAGTATTCTAATAAAATCTGAGCACCTCGGGTGTATTATGACCTCTTTAGGCGTATTCTAATCAAATATGACCACCTTGGATATATTCTAATCAAAGCTAACAACATTGGGTGTATTCTAATACAATAGGAGCACCTTGGGTATATTCTAATCAAATCTAACCACTTCGGGTGCATTGCAATCAAATCTAACAACTTCGGATGTATTCTAATCCAGTCTAACAACTTTGGGTGTATTCTAATAAAATCTGAGCACCTTGGGTGTATTATTATCAAATTTAACCACTTTGGGTGCATTGCAATCAAATCTAACCACTTCGGGTGTATTATAATCAAATCTTACCACTTTGGGTGTATTCTAATCAAATCTAACCACTTCGGGTGTATTCTAATCAAATTTAACAACTTTGGATGTATTCTAATCCAGTCTAACAACTTTGGGTGTTTTCTAATAAAATCTGAGCACCTTGGGTGTATTATTATCAAATTTAACCACTTTGGGTGCATTGCAATCAAATCTAACAACTTGGGTTGTATTCTAATCAAATGTGACAACTTTGGATGTATTGTAGTAAAATCTGAGCACCTCGTGTGCATTCTAATCAAATCTTACCACTTTGGGTGTATTCTAATCAAATCTAACCACTTTGGGTGTATTCTAATCAAATCTTACCACTTTGAGTGTATTCTAATCAAATCTTACCACTTTGGGTGTATTCTAATCAAATCTTACCACTTTGGGTGTATTCTTATCAAATCTTACCACTTTGTGTGTATTCTAATCAAATCTTACCACTTTTAGTGTATTCTGATCAAATCTAACCACTTTGGGTGTATTCTAATAAAATCTAACCACTTTGGGTGTATTCTAAAGCACAGTTGAAAGGATGAAGATGGCTTTAAGGTAGAGGAAAATGGTTCAAAGAAAAAACAAACACCTGGGATTTCTGACTGAACCTAACACACAGCAGCACCCATGATGTTTCATTGCAGTTTAAACCAAAGCAAAAAAAAAACAACAACAAAGTATGCGAACTAATAAATACAAGCATATTTATATAATCCTTTGATAGTTACATTTGTATTTAGCAGAGTCTGTTATTGCGACTTTAATGCAAAATGTAAAATAATGTTACAATATGATTAACACATTCTCTGGTTAATATCTTTGCTGATTATCCCGTCACTGCTTTTATTAAAATATTGCCATTTACCATCAAAATGTTTTTGAAATTATCTATAGAAATGTAATTAAACTTGTATTATTAGTTTCCTCTCGCAAAAGTTAAACATTTTTAAATTATATCAACGTATCTCAAAAGTAAAACCTGAAGAAAATGCCATTTATGTTGAATAAATTCTAATTTGCTTGCTGACCCTGTCCATGAAATTATTAAATCAACACGAATATTTGGGTCACGTCATTAATATACAGTCATGGTGACATAAATTATGCAGTAGCTTTGGCGTGTCCGCCAAATAGCATTGAGCAATAATATTTTTGTCAAATATGAACGCATTAAGCGATACAATGATCTATGCATCAGTAAATTAAATTATAACAATAAATCTGATTTATAGTATTGAAAGAATTTTTCCAGACTTTTTATTGTGATTTATGGAAAGTTCACTGCTTTTCTTAGCAAGGGTCGCGGCGTTACGTCTGGGTACAAATGTCAGAGCATAACCTTAAATCAGTAAAATTTTCCTCTTTGTTTAGTTTTGTACCGAGTGATCTTTTGGAAACAGATCACTGAGTGGCAGGCTAAAGGAGTGTCATTTTTATGCTAATATACCCACGATCCGAAATGTTTTCCTCCCATAATTAGATGTTAATTGAATTAATGAATACTTTTGCATAAATTTCTTGTTTGTCGTTACATGTATAATTAATTATATCAATCATTGCTTGACAGAAAGAAATTTCCCCAATGTTATACCTTATTTGAATATTATTAATAATAATAACAATGCTGTTAGTAGCAACAGTGTTAGTAGTAGTAGTGTTAGCAGTAGCTGCAGCAGCAGCAGTAAGAGTAGTAGTGGTAGCATTAAGAATTAAAAGTAGTATAGTAGTAGTAGTGCTAGCAGTAGTGTAGTAGTAGTAGTAGTAGTAGTAGTAGTAGTAGTAGTAGTAGTGTGACAATGTGTTCAGGTCCAGTTTAGATCTGTTGGTAGTTTCGTCGAAAATAATCTGGTGAACTTACCTTTTCCTCCAAAATGACCTTTGTATTTTATTTTATTTTACACGGTCATATTCAAATTATCATTTTTGCATGTTTTGTCCAGCAGAATGCCCTTTCAACAAACCTTTGCCTAAGAAAGCAACGTTGAGTTTATCATGGAGATCAGCACATATGTCCCCAAACAATTCAATTTAACATGGCTGTTTTTGTGGAGAATATCGATCATTGAAATATACATTAATTTAACAGTAGGTTTCCAGAAAAAATACGTTAGCTTATCAGTATATCTCGATAGATACATTTACAATAAAATTATCAATAAAATAACCATCTCTTTGTAGACCATCGTTACGCAACAGCATTAACGAAATGTCGCGGAAAAAAAAAAGAAAACGATTGGAATGTGGGGTTGGGGTTCAACAATGGGGAACTTTTTATATAGGAATGAGACAAAAGAGCAGACAAAAGCTGCATATATTTTGTTTGAACGGGGACCGAAAATCTCTTACGGACGAATTAAATCGATGAAAGTGAAAGGGTGGAGCCGATTTTGCGGATAATTAAATTAAACTGTGAGAATTTTCATGAAAACCTAAAATAACTTGTACATCTCATGTGATATGACGTCATGCATTGGATTTTAAGGCAGTTTGTATATTAAAATATAAAAATGTTTAAAAGTTTATTTTTAATAATAGTTATCATTTGTTTACATTGTGGTGTGCAATGCATCGTGTATACATTTTGTTCGGGTCACTGCTCCTAAAGATTACGATCACTTTTGCACTGAGCACTCCCACCATTTTTAGACTGTGACAAAGATCATTGTATTTAAAAAGTAAATATTCTACGTAATCCAATAAAATGCTTGCGTGATCAACTAAAATTCTTGCGTAATTGATTCAATGTTTTTCGTAATTAATTAAATTTCTTGCATAATCAATTAAACTATTCTTTTTCAATGCCACCCTTCTTCCTTCTAATTAGCGCTTGCGACACTGAAGTAATCATTGTGCAAAATAAAAAAAAGTAAAAGGCTGAATTCGGTATTTTAAGACAAGTACATACATCATGATGACGTGATTAATTGTGTGTCAACATCAGCATAAATTTCAAACAATGCTCATTTTCATTCAGTGCACAAAACAAGCACACATTGCCAAAAAGCGATTAATTCCGACAGATGACCAAAGTCTCTCCAAAGTTGATGAAGAAGATCATTGCACCTATTAAATATTTGACATGAATTCTCGTATAACGAACTGACGAACATACTAATGACACAATTAAAACATTGAGATTTTTTTTATTTCAACATGTCTCCTTTTAAATACTCAGTATTTAATAATATTTTGTTTTTTAGAACAACACTGCAAGAAACCAAGATATTATCTCTCTCGCACAAACGCACTTTTCAGGGAGAGATTTGAAGAAACAGTGGCGTAGAGTCAATTATATGCATTATTACTTTAAAAGTATGCATACATGAAGCAAGTTTTGATTAAACAATTTATAAAAACTCGAGTTTGAATAAATACCAAAATTGGTTACCCTTCCTCGAAACCTGCAATATATGTACTTAGAACTTTGCGAAATATTCAACAATCTGAATGAATGTCTTACAGTACGTTCAGACGTACAAGAAGAAAATTATATCAACAAATGATATTCCAGTTTATAGAACAAGGCAGTTCATTCTCTAATTAGTTTTGTTGCTAAACTAATTTTTAATAACTACTGACACTTTAAGTTTTCGTTTATTTCTTTCGTGATTAACGGGACATCAACAAGAAGCAACTGGAATAGAGTGTGTTGGCTAGAGATACACCCGCATTGGTCTGTCAAGGGACCCTGGAAGACCGAGTTAACTAACGCGCTTACCTTTACAGTTCACCGATATCTCACCTCTGTTCGTGTGGGTTCGAGTGTCACTTTGGGAAAAGTATGTATTTTAGAAAGCTAGCCAGTAGCTTCCCGTGGGTCTCTGGTTTTTCCCAGTTTTCCCGGGTTCTTCCTGTACCAAATATACTGGCCGCTAAACATGGTCTGTACCAAATATACTGACCGCTAAACATGGTATGTACCAAATATACTGGCTGCTAAATATGGTCTGTACCAAATATACTGGCCGATAAACATGGACTGTACCAAATATACTGGCCGCTAAACATGGTCTGTACCAAATATACTGGCCGCTAAACATGGTATGTACCAAATATACTGGCCGCTAAACATGGTCTGTACCAAATATACTGGCCGCTAAACATGGTCTGTACCAAATATACTGGCCGCTAAACATAGTCTGAGAAGGATTTTAACTAGCATCCTTTGGGTTTCGAGACAGACACATTAACCGCTGCGTCAGGAAAACACTTGAAAATAGCATGAGGCTATTGCTTTATCATTTTTTTCGATTGTCCATTTTCATGGCTAAGTATATTATTTGATTTGCTTGCGGATTCACTGACGCATGCTAAAAGAATGCATCACTACAAAGGCATTACTTGATTTTGAGTTTGCTCAACGTAAGGAGCTGGGTGAGATGATTTCATTGAAAACTCGACATCTGAAGCAAATGATCTGTAACTTCATATTCCTTGCCTACACATATTACTAATAGCCTCTTCGGCTACCTTTTACTTGGTCATGCATTCCAAAATCTTGAATTGTTAAGCAACGGAGAGATTCCAAATAGGGGACTGAAAATATTGTATATAAAAAAGAAGAAATACTATGTTGTGCATAAGTTAAATAGCTGTATTTCGTTTTGCGACAGCTAAGTTACTGATCTGAGAACCTTTGTGTAATTTCCTACATTTGTTAATTCATATCTATACGACTTGTTCATGCTTTCCCATCGTTTTGCATCCTTGATCAACAAAGATTCTCAGTTACAAAACATAGACCATGCGTTAACATGACTGACCAATATAACTTTGTTACCTTTCTTTATCACACAGTAAATATGGTTTTCCTATAATATGTGCATTTTCATATTTTTATATTACCACACGTTAATATATCACTTTATGCAATTCTGATTGGTCCAAATAAGCTCATGAAATTATTGTGCGGTATTTTCTTTATTGATTGGCTCCGATCGTGGAAGAACGCTTTTAACCCCGCCTTCTGGAATGTTTTGATCTGAATGAACATTTTTGGCGGCCATATT
This sequence comes from Potamilus streckersoni, assembly GCA_016746295.1. Lineage (NCBI taxonomy): Eukaryota > Metazoa > Mollusca > Bivalvia > Unionida > Unionidae > Potamilus > Potamilus streckersoni. Next base: position 6,884,217 of record JAEAOA010001897.1, read on the forward strand.
TAAACTCGACTCGCAAATGGAAATCAAAAAAATATAATATCGACTGTCTAAATATGGATATGCTACCGCCACAGGGGTTCATCATGTCATGTTTAACAATATCATCATAAGAAAATGGCATAAAACTACAAGAGAAGAACGACAATAACGAAAAAAAAAAACTAAGGGATAGCGAGGTGGGGGTGGGGTGCGTATATCAGCAACACACACACACACACACACACACATATATATATATATATATATATATATATATATATATATATATATATATATATATATATATATATATATATATATATATATATATATATATATATATATATATATATATATATATATATATATAAAATCCACCGTATATACAAGCGTGGCTTAAATGTTAACGAAGTAAATAAATTCACGTCTGTTCGGAGAATAATCTGGAGATGAATGGGTCTCCTAATTGACAGATCTTTATCCAACCACAGCATTTTTACGTAGCATATATGGGATATAAATCTGACACGAAAATAAATTTGTTGAAGTCTTCTGTAAAGTTTATCTTTCAAATCAAACACTAGAAATATCAGGTCACAAATGCGTTGCAGTAAATGTGGGAATTTTTTCATCCAGTAATCCTATTTCACATGAAAACACAGCAACGTAACGTTTACCGTTAGTTCTTAAACACACGTAAACTGTCGGCCTTCTGTACTGTGTGTGTACTGTAACAAACAATGTGGCAGCATCACATTGCATTGATCATTTTGTTTGAAGAATTATTTTGTGGTTATAAAATGTTCTGTTGATTCGGATAGAAATTTTTTCCTTAATTTATAGTTTGTAAAACAGTACAATATACTTTTACCAAGTCAGCTTTGTTTGGGACTAAATTTTATGCACAACAAATGAAAGATACACCGTCTGTCAGAATGAATGAAATTATTCGTTCTTCTATCTATCTAAATAATTTCCACTGAAATAAAAAACTATGTGATTAAAAGCATCTCAAATGGGTAACGATTTAATATTAAATTTATAAAACTCGTTTAATAATATCCAGCTTTTGCGAGCCAAGGCTCGCAAAAGATGGACATTATTCAACTTGTTTCATAAATTCAATATTAAATAATTACCCATTTTAGATCCTCTATATACTGTACGGATTTATTAAATAGTTCTCATATCATCCTCGATCTCTTCTAAGAAATGAGATCTATTTCATGCGTCTCATTAAGCAGGTCTGTTGTAATGGTAGGATCCCTTGTAGTTATGTAGATTAATTGATAAGCATACAACTAGAATACAACTGACAGCGTGAAAGATAATTTTGAAATGTAAACAAAGACAAAATCCGGAGAGGTATGTATAACAAAATGTCTGAAGGAGTTTCAGTTAGTGGATGACGGCACGGATTCGTGTAATTCGAAGGGTCTGGTTATTTCAGACCGAATATGTGGCTGCTAATAAGTGATAAAATAAAAGCTTGACTAACACATTCATTCATGTAAATAAATGAGACCTGGCAAAGTTTTAGAGATAAGTTTCGTATCCACAATTAGGCCTCTCTCTCTCTCTCTCTCTCTCTCTCTCTCTCTCTCTCTCTCTCTCTCTCTCTCTCTCTCTCTCTCTCTCTCTCTCTCTCTCTCTCTCTCTCTCTCTCTCTCTCATACACACACACGCACATACACACACAACAATATGGTCATTGATGTGTTTATTCCACATTATTTGTCACACACCGTTTGCCGTCATAAGTTTAATAAAGTCACGTCCTAACAGCTGCTTGTCATTTTCGTTAGGAACATATCATCTCTTTCGCATGAATAGTATTTAAGACTCTTACAGAGACTCGTAGGTAATCATAACGATACTTCCCAAATTGGACAGTTTTGGCGTAGGAATATCCGACTAAAGGTGTGAATAAATAATTCTTCACAAATAACATTGTTTTTCCTGTAACGTTTAAATGAAAATACAATTGAACAAAAATTAATTCGTGTACAGTAGCTTCAAATTATTCTTTACTTCGCTTTAGTTGCGACCTCAATAAAATTATTATGCCGTAATAACAAACACGGGATTGACGGCAATTCAAAATTCCCACTATTTGTATTCGATGCCTTTTCTAGCGAAACAGAGGAAAAGGCAGCAAACGTTCTGAGTGAACCACGCTGACATGATTCAGATCGTCGTGGGGTTTTTTTTTTTTTTTTTTTTTTTTTTTTAGTCTTCAAACCTTCGGCTCTCCGAAAGAAACTCGGAAGTATTTGTAGTGATACTTAATATAAACTAAGGATAGGCTTTTAATAGTGTTGTGTGCAAAATGTGCAATTTGTCAAAGCAATTCTGTAAAAGTAAAGTGAAAAATTAGTTCTGCTTTCCCGATATAGTATACAAAGACATTTAAAAAAAAAAATCGGTAGGAATATTGGATTGAAGAAGAAGCAAACCGTACATGAATTAAACAGTAACTTTACTATCTTAATTCTTTAGTTATATTTCAAACGTATTTTTGTTTTGTTTGCAGTCGTCAAATTTGATTGGCGCATTCATGTTTAAGAGTGGTAAACCACAGGCAAAGTAGGTCAAAGTAAGTGAATTATATTTTATTCCATGAGACTATTGTGAGTAATTTAATCGTAGTTGGAACTACTTTTCACGAACAAAAGTAGGCTACAGTAACCTATTTGTCTTGCTGTAACGACTCTGCAAGACTGTTGTCTGTGTGCAGTGACAGACGAGAGGTAACATTTCACATGATTCTTTTTTTTTTTCATTTCCTTCCTTCAAGTCTCACATTGGAATCGTTTCTACACGAAATGTCTCAAAAGGCAAGTATCTTGGAGATTTGTGACTTTTTTCTACAATTAAAGGCCTCTTAAAATGTGAAATTTCTTCTGGTTTCTGTAGCTCAATTTGCTTGGGATACTCAGGGAGCCCTGAATGGTCTAAAGCGTTCACGGTTACGGATCATTGATAGCTCACCTATTTCGGCGTAGGATTGAGTCTCAGGTTCGGCGTAGGTGGGTATGTGAGAAAGTTTGCCAGTAGCTTCTCGTGGATCAGTTGTTCTTTCCTGGGTTTTGCCAGGTTCTTCGTCCACCATTTATACTGGCCGCTATGTATATCTTGTGCTGAAAAATCGCGTTAAAAACTACAACAACAATAATAACAACAACAGCAACAACATGAGATACAGACCATGCGTTGTGTTGAAATAGCACGTTGCAATACGTCCGATTACTCGACCGTAGCACATCCTTGCTGAGCATGCAAGTGAGCTACGCACTCTGGTGATTTCTTGTGTTCTATCCGAATGACGATTAAAACATTTCCCACCCAAATTTTTTTGACCGAAACATTTCACTTTTTATTTCTAGAGTAAACAATCTCATAGATTTTCTTAATCAAGAAACGCGTGACACGGCATAAAATGAGAACTTAAGGCTGAAGATTAGCAATTTGTACCAATAATTGATGAACACTAAAAATGACCACTTGGTTAAATAATCTGTTTTCAGAATACTGCTTGGAAAAATACTGGATTAGTACACTATCTATCCATATGTAAGTGCACAGTGATTTTTTTTTCTTTCTGTATGAATATAAGACCTTAGTCAACATGCTAAATAAATGCACCACAGATGTAGACGCTGCTTAGGTCATGTAGAAATAACACAATATAGTATCTGTTAGACTATAATTTTTCCTCCTGCATTATTTCCAGGAAGACAGTTTACGGTAAATTTAACTCTATAGATTGTGCTGCCATTTTCTATTTGTACGGAAGTGAGATAAAATTCTTCATAGCACGGTGGTTGCAGTCAATATGTCATCAATATACAAGCGGAGATCTCCAGTCGTATGATAAAACAAGGCAAGGTTAATGTCCCAAGTGACCCCTAATATTTTCAGCCAGCCATCTTTGTTGGATGATTATAGGGTTCATGATATATACATACTCCCATCCGTTACTGTCACCCCAAAAGAATGAAACACCGTGACTTGAGTTAAAGAGATGAAGTGCCATGACGCAGATGTAGCTGTGGATTTCTATAGCGGTCACACACACACAAAAAAACTCGTAGCAAAAGACGTTCTCAATGGCTCGTCCATATTAAACGGGATTGATTTAACAATGGCACAGGGTGTATCAATTTAAATAATAATGTTATCTAAAACTGGGCAGAATGAATGCCTTGTCGAGCTGTGTGACATTTTGCTTGTTATGATTGATTAGTTTGCGTCCAGATATCAATTAAGAAGATTGAGATTATTGTTCGAATAGTTGACCACGCAAATCATAAAACGCAAAAACTGGTTTAAACACTCATTTTGACAAAAAAAATAAGCAAACAGGCAGACCATGCATGTATTTCTTAATCTGATCTGTACTAAAACAAAAGCTTCACGCCTGCTTTAAAGCTCTTTGAAAAGTCGCACCTCTCTTTGCCTCTTATAATTTTCTTCCTAGGATTTAAAGTTGATTGTGTCTATGTATCTGTTGAACTCAAGAATATTTTGTAGAGGCTTCGATTTTTAAAGAAAAACAATTTTCCAGATTTTTCTAACTGGTTATCCTGGTTATTTTAAAACAAAGACCGTGTACATCTTAGGTATTGTTTAAAGAACATTTAATTCCCTATATTTTGGTATATGATTGATGGATGCAGTTTGGGTCATAGAGTGTAACAGCTTGGCCTAACTTCAGACATGCATAGTTCAAAAGTTGGCATGCTCCGATTGCTCATTTTCATTTCTTGGACTTCAGAGGTAAATTTGAAGAAAAAGAAACCTAGTCGATAACTTTTTTAATTTATGAAAAATTGTCTATGACTGCATCATAAAACAATCTGTTGTCTTGCTTTAAGGAAAAACTATTTTGTTTAACGAAATAATATGTTGTTTACACAAGATATACAAATATTTCGTGGCACTATCCAGCCACCATACTTTGAACTAGTTCAAAGTCAATTGTACAGCACATGGTAGAGAGCAATGGTAAAAGCTAACTACCTCAAGCGGCGAGTTTTTTCCTTCACCTTATTTATACCTGTTTTTCTTACCGAAGTTTTTAATTTTAGAGCGGAACCATCACTGCATATCAGACACAGACGAATTAACGTTTCAAAATTGAAATGTTGTCTTGATCACGTCAGCAATTAAAATAACCATATGCCACAATTCTCACTTCAACTGGAAACGATTCAGTGTCTCAATCTTTTTGTAGCAAACTAAAAAAGCTTGCCGATGCAATTTGCGGCGCTGGATTTGCTTGCTATACTTTCACACCATCTGGTGAGTCAGGTATTATTCATTCATCATGGAATGCATGAAAGGAGTAAATCGCTTTAATATGTTAATAATTTTCACAAACATTGTTTGAAGCCCCAAGCTTGCCCTCTCCTCGACCCTACGATAGCATCCGGTTGAGGTACTGAATCTTGAATTTCAGTTCCCAATGGATCAGTACTACCAGAAGTAGGATTTTATATACTACAGAGCCTTACAGAACAAGGAATTATAGACGTGTTATTGGATCTTACCTTTTCATACACAAATGTTAATCTTTTGTGCACATTTGCCCTTATTTGGCTGCCCATTATATTTCCCAGCGTGTTTTCACGTTGAAAATTGAAAACTAACAAATTTCCGATTTGAAAAATACCAGCTTGCTCTTCCGTTAAGAGACAGCCAAATATGTTAATGAGGAAAGGATAAAAAAAATTATATGGGAAAATATTTTATTTTCGGGGTTCGGTTTTTTTTAGTGGCAGCGATAAAAATTTCTGGTAAGATTAATTGCAACGTTTTCGAATTTCAAAGGTAATTAGTTGACATTTAGCATATGAAGATGTGCAAATGGTAGCAAATTACACATTTGCACTTGTGACAAACATTGCACGTGTGACTGTAGCATATTTGACCCCTAGAATTTACAAATCATACTAGTGTTCTGTGCCAGTTACATGATCTTGTTCACAAGATAGATAGATAGATAGATAGATAGATAGATAGATAGATAGATAGATAGATAGATAGATAGATAGATAGATAGATAGATAGGCAGGCAGGCAGACAGACAGATAGATAGATAGATAGATAGATAGATAGATAGATAGATAGATAGATAGATAGATAGATAGATAGATAGATAGGCAGGCAGCAAACAGACAGACAAACGGACGGACGGACAGAGAGATAGATAGATAGATAGATAGATAGATAGATAGATAGATAGATAGATAGATAGATAGATAGATAGATAGGCAGGCAGACAGACAGACAGACAGACAGACAGACAGACAGATAGATAGATAGATAGATAGATAGATAGATAGATAGATAGATAGATAGATAGATAGGCAGGCAGCAAACAGACAGACAGACGGACGGACGGACAGAGAGATAGATAGATAGATAGATAGATATATAGATAGATAGATAGATAGATAGATAGATAGATAAATAGATAGATAAATAGATAGATGTGATGTGATGTGATGTGATGTGATGTGATGTGATGTGATGTGATGTGATGTGATGTGATGTGATGTGATGTGATGTGATGTGATGTGATGTGATTAGGAATTTTTAACTTGGCTTTAACAATATTTCAGTCATATCGCTACGATGTCTGCAGTTTAGCAGTTTATATTGATGTCCAGCACTGAAGTATCATGCCGCTGACATGGAGCATGATGTCCCACCCAGTCACATTATCCTGACATCACGTGTTTCTGATGATTCAACCATAAGTATGGCAGAAATCTGTCATTCAACGACTGTAGAGATGGAACTTTTAATGTGACAGATCTTTCACTCAACGACTGTAGTGATGGGACTTTAAATGTGACAGAAATCTGTCACTCAACGATTGTGATGAAACCTTAAATGATGCACAATCTGTCACTTAACGACTGTGGATATGAGACCTTCAATGTGACAATAGTCTGTTACTCAACGAATGTGGTGAAGGGATCTACAATGTTACATAATATTGTTATATGATAGTTGCGTAACCTTCAATGCAGTAGAAATCCGTCATTACACGCAGGTGTAATGGAACCTACTAATGCACTGACCGTAATCGCTTTCAGTTAAAGGGTTTCCAGGGCATAAATGTATCCCTCTTATTCTAAAGACTATTTGCTTTTTGGAACGTTCGGATTCTTTGGCGCTCGTTATTTTCTTTAGGAGGTTGGTGTTGGAGTTGGTTGTGGTGATGGGGTGGCTCTGCCTCTTGTGTGGTGCAAATCTGTATTCTACAATTTAAGCTGTGGAACATTTGATGTGGCACAAGACTGCCATTCCAAAATGTTAATGGTTAAATCATTCAGTGCGTCAAAAAAAAAAAAAAAAAAAACCTGCCATCCCACGTAGTAACGGAGAAAGCTTCATCGTGGCAGAAAACTGTTGTTCAATGAAGGAAGTTGTTTCATATTCAGCATGACAGAAAACTGCAATACAACGATGGTAAATGGAAAACGAAAAGAGCACAGAACCCATTGACCACCGAGTCCTCTATATCGGTGAAAACTGTGTCCAACTTAAATTACAATCAGATATGAGCCCCCTTTCCTAGTTCATCACTGGTTTTATACACTTGAAAAATAAATAATTGATACAATTTTGTGAAATATTGCCCAACAGAATCGTGCTGGTTGAGGTCAGGTAAGACTTTTTTTTTTATTTGTGATGGAACCGGCCAATAAATGTGTTGGAATAATGAATTCCTCATATATGAATATATAACGTCCACTAATTGACTGGAAGTTGTTACCGCAATTATATGTTTGTTTATTGTTGTTTATTTATTTATTTATTTATTGACTGGAGCTTGTTGGCCTTTAGAAGACCGGAATAAGAAAGAACTTTTATGTTATCGCCGTGTGATGATATGTCCTTTTGGATCTAATTGGAATATTTCACCAGACCAAATTTTAACAGTGGGGTTCTTCAAGTGTTTTACATTCGTTCAATACAACTCGCGTTATCAAATTTAACTCGGGTAGATAATACATACACTTGATTTGCGGATCGAACAGCATACGTAAGTTATTAAGCATTACGGTAAATGAAAACTGTTGTCCATGTCAGTAACTGAAGAAAATGTTTTGAAAAAATATTGAAAGAGAATGTTTATTTGCATGCAGCAATTAAAAATATGATTTACACTTCATCGCCTTTTGATGAAGATATAACATTTTATAAGATAAAATATTTATTTACGTTCTGTTTCCATTGAAACTTTATCTTTATCTCTCACTTTGACATTGTATTTTCAAAAAAAAACAACAAACAGTTGGGTACACAAAAATAATTTAGAGTAAAAGTCGCACATTTCTCTATTCAATTCAAGATGTATATGTGTATCTATGAAGATCTCTGAGCCCTGAGGCATGAATTAAATTTGAATTTTGCAAGGTAGGAACGGCTAGAAAAGCAAAGAATTTGTTAATTTGCTTGTGTACTCGTGTATCAATTGCATCGTTTAAGTATAGTTTAGGAGCCAATGCCAGTCAGTTTGTGACTCAATGGCTAGGAATTACAACTAATTTATGATTTTTTTTTAAACTTAATAACAATTGTGAGAAAACTTTGTTATGCACTAAAGAGTTCTTTCATAGATATGTGCATCAATTCAAAAAGGAATTCTTATATGGAATCAGTTGGGTGGGGACATTGGAGAGAGAGAGAGAGAGAGAGAGAGAGAGAGAGAGAGAGAGAGAGAGAGAGAGAGAGAGAGAGAGAGAGAGAGAGAGAGAGAGAGAGAGAGAGAGAGAGAGATTGTTAAATGTGTTGAAACAGACACTTACAATTCTTACAATTTAAATTTCCAATTTCCACTCAAACTTGGCCTTTAGTTTAATTCAAACAAGAAACAAACAAACAAACAAACAACTTGAAATGTTGACATAATTTTACAGCATTGTAAAAATATTACCATATTTGCTTACCTGTTCAAGCAGCTGTTATAACTTGTACAACTATTTATACCTTTTAGTTTTTTTGTCTCCAAAAGAAGAGCTTTGTTGCTAATCAAAAACCTGTTTATTACACACAAAATGCCTTTGTTTTGATCTGACTCCAATATGTTAATTTCTCTTTTCGTGGCAGAGTTATTGCAACAACTGCAATTCGGGACAAATGCAATATTTGTTGTGCTTAATGCTAATTATACATATCGTATCACAATTCTAAATACGGAAGAGTAAAATTATTGTATATGAAATTTGATTTTAACCATTCTATTTAAACTTTGCTTGCTAAATGTTTTAACAAAATGCGGAATGAAGGTGTGCTACAAAATAACATGACTCCGGACGACGGTGATAATGGCAGATAACTGCGATGAAACATTGCTAGGCTTAATTGTGGGACGAAATAGGACATATACCTTTCTATTTTAAAAATATTTTTGGTATGCAACTCTGCCCCCTTCCTTTAATAAATAATGAATAAAATTGTCGCCATACTCTGGCATGTTTATCTTTCTTTGATAGACTGCTCTGGAGGGAGGCCTTGTATTATAGCGTCCGCCTCGAATGCGGGAGGTTGCGGGTTCGAACCCCGACCGAGTCGACTTCTAATGGTACTAACAGCTGCCCCGGTTGGCACTCAGCATTAAGAGGTTAGTGTTAGGACTGGTCGGCCTGATATCAGGATAATGCGATTGGTTGGGACATCATGACATATGTCTGCGGCATGATGCCGCAGTGCTTGACATTACTGACAGCCTGACTGACTGACTAGGTATTATAGTCGCGTATTACACTCCTTGGCATTCTACGAAATGTTTGCGGCCTTAGGCGGGATAGTTATCCCTTTAAGAGACGCTTGGCCTTACAGCTGGGCCTTTCTGGAACTAGTGCACGTTATCAAACGGACACCCTAGACAGCCTCCAAGGCAGATACACAAAGCCTCCCACCGCGGTCGCGACATCACTAAAAACTTCCACACTGCAGACATTGTAGCGATATGACTGAAAAATTGTTACAGCTACATTAAAAAATCCAAATCACACACACACGCGCGCGCGCACACACACATACACACACAATCACACACACAGATTCACTCACGCATTTTTTATATATAATTTTAAATTGAATAAAATACAATAATAACATGAAAACAAAACATGTTAATATGCGATAGACATTATCTATCATTGGCATCCAGTGTGCAGTATATATTTTTGGCTCTGCCTCCCGTCTACGCAAAATTATGAATCCCCTAACTGAAAGAATTCTCGAGGAAGACCATGACGTAAATGGCATACCTTATCTTTTTTTTAAAAAGAAACAATAATATGGAAAGTGCAAAATATATGTTATCCATAACTATTCGTCGGTCGTGGTTTTTCAGCGCTGACTGGGGGCCTTGTAGGAGATGGTGTGAAAGTCTTTTAAGAAGATGGAACCATGCGTGGAACGTTCATATTAGTAACACTAATGTTTTCATAACAATATAAAATTAAAAAAATCAGATGTGCTTAGCAGTAATGTCTCAGACCTTCCGTAGAGTAATGACGTACACGAATTACACGAAAAGATTTGAGATAAGCCCTCTAGGTTGTACAGCAGCTTATATATAAACATGTATTGCCGCAGTATACGTATTGTTTGCAGTTTTCCTCTTTTGCATACAAATAGTCTCATCATTCCAAATTGAGTTTGTGTTTGTTTTATTCTCTTTTTTTGCGGGTTTGGTTGGGGGTGGGGGTGGGGGTGGGGTAGTGGTTGATGTTTTAGTGTCAAGGGTACAACATCGAGCTATTAGAATATTGGGTAAAATGATAGTATACCAGTCATATGTCAGAGACAAACTATTGTCTTGTAGCTCACACAATCCACGGATAAAGTTAAATGGAACCAATCATAATGCCGCTCTAGGATTTAGAAGACTGACTTTTGTTGCGGTGGAAGTTTTAATTGCATATCAAAGTCAAAAAGATGTGACTTTAGAGCAATTACCTACACGTATACAAAGTACACTTGTAAACATTCGTGTCATCTCATTGTGCGATGGCTAAATATGTCATTTGATCAGACCCTTGATTATACAAGATCCTTAATGGTGAAATACCCTCTTCATGTACTCTGGTGGCAGGGTATAGTTTCGTAAAATGGCCCCTGTAAAATTTCTTAACGTGAGACTATGATGTGACGTTTGAAGGAATTATTGTTTACTAATTAAAGATATGAATACATAAATTATCAAGTAGGTGTTTCGGACCTGTGATGTTCATGAAAATGATGTGAGGTATGCACATCTCCCTCTTTACAGCATATACACAGTGAAATACGAATAGCTGGCTATGAAGTAGAGCCAGCCACCCTTAACAGTAGACTAATTGCTTCAAGGCAAGTAGAGTATCTCAAAAACGGCCTGGACACATGTTATAAAATGAAAGTATTGCTACAGAAAAGAGCATACACTTGCACTGTGAGCATTTGCTCTTTAGACTTGAAAAATGCATGCGTTAATTTGAAGCTGGGTGTATACATTTTGTGCATACATTTTGTTTGCTATGAGTTTACACTGATTTGTCAGGTCGAATGAATGATATTATTATGTTTTATTTAAGTATAGCTATCCCAAAAAGGACCTTTTTGTATCTTATTGGTGCATTTGTTCCCATTCTGTGAATTAGCCAGTTTGATGCGGCACCATATATTCCCACACAACTTTCCCTTGCGCGTTTTGCAAATCTGATCCAGGACATAACAAAACTGATCCGAGTCTTTGAAATTTTTAGTTAAGACATATTTTGTAATTCCTGGTACATGATTTTATGTATTTTAAGACCTAGCAGATTCCGCCCATTTAGTCCTTGTACATAGCAGCATAAGAGCAGATTCCGCCCATTAAGTCGTTGTACATAGCAGCAGAACAGATTCTTCCCATTAAGCGTTGTATTTAGCTGCATAACAGATTCTGCCAATTAAGTCGCTGTATCTAGCTGCATAACATATCCCGCCCATTAAGGAGTTATACATAGGTACATAAAAGATTTCGCCCATGAAATCGTTGTACATAACTGTGTAACATTGGGCCCATTAAATCGTTGTTTCAGTGCCGTTTTAAGAAGTTTAGGGGGACGTCCTAGGTACAAAAGCTAACCTTAAAAGTAACCAGAATTGCACCTTTCTTAATCGCAGATATAGAGTATTTATTGCATTGCATTTATATGTGCAAATGTGTCATTTTGTTAAATTCATTAATATGGTACTAAACTGTTAACACAACGGACACCAAAATTTTATTTTTAGACTGTCGCGCGGCCCCCTACTGCTCGGGGCTCTAGGCACGTGCTTCGTGTGCCTGTGCCTTAAAACGGCTCTGCGTTGTGTATATAACTGCATCTCAGATTCCGCCCATAAAGTCGTTAACTTCAAATAACTATTTCCTAAACCAGTGATTTGTTGATCGGTTCATTAATTATATCGATTAATTCCGCCTTACATTTGATGACTTAGCCTAGTGAAGCGTCTCGTCACTCAATAGTAAACTAGATGACAAGATCTGTATGGGAGGCCATCGACGACATATATATATGAGTTTTAGAAGGAAAAAATCACGTAGCTCAGACTTGATTTAAATTGTTTTCTTTTCATATTAAGTACGCTGTGCTATTATAAAAAAATCTCAAAATGAAATCTTCAAGTAGAAAACTATATAATCTTGAAACTAAGAGGATTTTTCAGTTGTGATTTAAGACCTGACACTTTTAAATTGTATTTTATGTTGTGCCGAGTATTTAATTTTTTGGCTAGAAATTTATTTATTCAAATTACTGAAATCAAGTAATTGTTTTCTATGGAAATACAAAACTGCTCTGATAAAATTATTGGATTGAAACGTTCACTTGAATTTATAGTGGATTCAAATCTGGAATTATCTGAGACTCAACAAAAGACTTTCAGCACTTCAACACTCCGCAAGCTATCACGGTCTTGTATTTGTTCTGGACTTGTACTATATTTTATTTAGGACTTTAAATTATTAGGACCTATTCTGCAATTATTGGATTAGTTTGGGATTTAATTCAAAGTACCGTAAGTTCTTTAGTCTCATTTTCACTTTGTGTGTAAGGGAAATAAATTATTTGGTAAATTTACAAAGCTTGTTGTCTTTTAATCCTTTCTGTTACTTATTTTAAGAGCATAGACTAGTATCAATATATACGTGTGCGCGCGTGTGTGCGTGCGTGCGTGTGTGTGTTTTAGAATTTATGAATGTACCATTCGAAAATGCGTTGAAATGATCTCTTGAAGAGTCAGTACAGATAACAGTGACCGTGATCAGTATATCCAAACATATCAAGAGCAAAACAGACCGATCCGGTGGCCTAGTGGATGCGGGTTCAAACCCAGGACGAGTTATACCAAAGACTTCTACAATTATTACTAACACCTGCTTCGCTAGGCGTTTTGCATTAAGAGGTTAGTGTTAGGATTGGTCAACCTGGTGTCAGGACAATACGACTGGGTAGGACATCATGATACATGTCTGTGGCATAATCGCCCAGTGCTAGACATCACTACAAACTGTTACACTGCAGACATCGAAGTGATATGACTGACAAATATGTTAAAGCTACGTTAAAAATTCAAATCACACACACACACACACACACACACACACACACACACACACACACATACACATATACACACAAGCAAAACAATTTTTCAGGTGCGATACACGCAAATACAAGGTGATTACAAATACAGTCCGACATAATTTTTGGATTTTCATGCCTTGGTACTAAATTATGCATTCACGTATAACGATCAGAAAATTAGATAAATGCCTTGTCGTAAGAAGAATCGTTAATTAAATTTGAGACGATACTATAAAAAGCATACCCTTTTAGACAAGTTTGACTGTTACAGCCATCTTCAGTGGATATTTTGTCACTTAAAACAATTTCCGCATTTCGTTATGAATGTAATCAGACGTGTCAGCCAATCATAAGTTGATATTTGCTATTCCACAATCAGAATATCTAAATATGTGATTTGATCAATTGTTATCTCTTTAACGTCATCCTTTATCATTGACCGGACGTGCAATTCCGAAATAGCGCCGCCTTTCGGCGTATTAGAAATTAGAATCAAGAAGAATAATATGAAATTCATTTACCCCACATACGGAGTTTTAATGGCAACTTCTGAAGTTGAAACTTGCATTATGTAAAAGCTATGAATACCAATTGATGAAACTAATTCATTCAACGTATAAGGAAGAAAAATATACCTTTCTCAGTGTACATAGATGACAGATCACATTATCAGTGTACACAGACGAAATATCAATTTTTCAGGGATGTCTGATCCCTTTCTCATTGTACTAAGATGTCTGGTCGCTTTCTCAGTGTACTCATATGACTTGATCAGAACTGAATTCATTCTTGCAAAATTGCTTCTATATATTTTATTTCTTAGCATTTCATAAACCACAGATCGGGTATAATTCATTTCTTTGATAAGGAAGGTTATCTCAGTGGACTTTATCATAGGAAACGGTTTTGACAGAGAAAGATATTCGATGATACAGTTTAAGACAGATTTGGCAAGTGACTTCTGCACTGCACTTTTTCTTGGCTCATAATCGTTCTATCGATCAGTCTACTCCCCTCAGCATATTTAGGTATGTAATAAAATATACGTGAAACTTCCTTATAAACGAGATGAAAAAAAAAGGACTTTAATTAACCAGTCTTTCATACTTCTATTAAAAATATCTTTTTTCAGATCGAAGTTTGTTAATCCCTGCAATATGTGAAAATATAGTTTGATAATCTATGATTATTCGTAGCAACTGTCGCATCAAAGCTTTTAAAACAAATGTATTTAGAAGCCTAATAAAAATCCATTAAGAGATAAATTAGAATCCAGCATCACTGTACCTTACCAGCGATAATTTATGAAAGTTTAGAACACCTGACCTTTGTCCAAAATCAAAATAATTTAATGGTATATCTGACACGTGATATTTGTTTTGTAAACAATATAATACATACCTAATGTTTTTCTTTTATTGTGGATTAAATATTCAGATCATTATTAATTCCTATCATTTGTATTGGAACACCACTGGAATTCACTTCGAACTTCATGCATTTGGACTTATGATAGAACTTTTAGGACTATTTTGGGATTTAAATCACATTACTGTAAGTTCTTTTAAATGCTCACTTTTTATAATAGGGAGAAAAATTATTTTCTGAATTTTAAAAAAATTTGTTGGCTATCGCTCTTTTCTGTTACTTAGTTTAGGACCAGAGAGTCGTTACAGACTATATGTAACGACTTGCCTGTAGCTTATCGTAGGTTGGTGGTTCTTCCGGGGGTTTTCCAGGGTTCTTTATCCACCAGTTATACTGGCCGCCATGTATAGCCTATCTTGTGCTGACAATTGGCGTTAAACCACACAATAACAAAAACAACGAGTTATATTTTCTTTTCATGTAAATGCAAGCAGTAAGCACAACTTGGCTAAACTGTTTGGAGAGACCTAGTTATCTATGTCACTGTGGCAGATCGTATTTTTTTTTTTTGTTAGCGCGCCACAGTGTCAGTCCGTAGAGAAATAAAGCCATCAAATAGCTGAATTGCAATGAAAGGCTTGGGAAAAACTTGAACGACGACGACGACGACGACAACAACAAGAACAACAACAAAGACAAGAACAAGAACAAAAACAAGAACAAGAACAAGAACAACAACAACAACAACAACAACAATAATAATAATAATAATAATAATAATAATATAATAATAATAA
>JAEAOA010001897.1:6905000-7020000 GCA_016746295.1 Potamilus streckersoni
TCGATACGAGATGAAGTTAGCTTAAAATTAATAACACATGAATAGAATGAGACGGACATAAATTAATATCAAAATTTACCTGTCTGCGATTATCAAATCTTTTTTCACACTTCATTGTTTAAATTTCAGTATTCTAGTGTCATGACGTACAAATGTCGTGCTTATAGTTAGCATAAGAAATTTCCTGCAGGGCGAGGGCCGGATAAGCGATGTTATAGCCACACCTTGTGATGGAAATATGCGGATAGAACAAGGTCTAGGGCAAGATCTGGCCCTCAGGCCTAAGGCTGTACATGCTTAGTCTACTTACATCGATCATCGATATATTCAATATTGGTAGCTTGCTATAAAGTTCTTTTTGAAAAAAGGAATTATTGAGATTTAGCTAATAATGAATTATTTATGTACCAAACTATCATATACCAATCATTCATGTTCCAAACGATCATGTACCAATCATTCATGTTCCAAACGATCATGTACCAATCATTCATGTACCAAATTATAATATAACAATCATTCATGAATCAACCCATCATGAATCAGTCATTCATGTATCAAAATGATCATGTACCAATCATTCATGTACCAAAGTATAATATAACAATCACTCATGAACCAAACGACCATGTACCAATCAGTCATGTACCAAACGATCATGTACCAATCATTCATGTACTAAATTATAATAAAACAATCATTCATGAACCAAACGACCATGTACCAATCTGTCATGTACCAAATGATCATGTACCAATCAGCCATGTACCAAACGATCATGTACCAATCAGTCATGTACCAAACGATCATGTACCAATCAGCCATGTACCAAACGATCATGTACCAGTCATTCATGTATCAAACTATTATGCACCAATCGTTCATGTGCCAAAACGATCATTTACCAGTCATTCATGTACCAAATTATAATGTAACAATCATTCATAAACAAAACGGTCACGAACCAGTCATTCATGTATCAAAACGATCATGTACCAATCATTCATGTACCAAAAAATAATGTACCAAAATTACTGTACCAAAACAATAATGTACCAATCATTCATGTACCGAACGATCATGTACCAGTTATTCATTTACCAAACGATCATGAACCAATCAGTCAAGTACCAAACGATCATGTATCAATCATTCTTTTCCAAAATGATAATGTACCAAACATATGTATACTAAACTATCATGTACCAATCATTTATGTACCAAAGCGAACATGTAACAATACTTCATCTACCAAACGATTATGTGCCAATCATTTAGATACCAAACTATCAAGAGCCAATAATTCAAGTACCAAACTATCATGTACCATCATTCATGTACCAAAGGATACAAATCTGTTAACCGTCCTACTAATTTTTTTCAAATGATTGTTTCTTGAAAAGTGATGTTCAAAGTATATATCATTAATGAAGCTTGAAATTAGACTATATATGACACGAAGGGCCTTACCAAAGCAAAAGCCTTTCATATGACAAGGTTCCGTTCAACAGTCTGGTCCCTAGCACAGGTTTTGATTTTTTGCAAAAAGATTTTCACAGCTTTTCTTCCATGGTAATCATGGTTATTTAAAACAAAAGTTGCGTATCTTAAGAGGTTTTTATATTTTATAAACAGCATTTTAAATTCATCTTCCTTTTGGTTTATCATTGATTACTGAAATTTTGGGTTGAAGAGTATACCGCTTGACCTTCGTGTGCATCTCTCAGAAGACTGCTAGCTCCGCTTGGTCATTTTGATTTCCCGGGTTTTTAGAGATAAATTGGGGTAAGGGGAAATATCAAGTTCAGTGGTCGGTAGCTTGTGGCACGCGTGCCACAAGGTGGCACGTCAAGAGGTTATGTGTGGCATGCGAATGGCAGCCGCAAATCTTGATTTTAAGTGTTATTCTCGTATTCTTGTAATCAATCCGTAAAAGGTGGCAGGCTATATAAAATAGGTTGCCAACCCCTGATCTAGTCACTTATATATTTTCGCTGTTTCGTTATTTGTCTGTTTGCTTTTTAAGAACGCTTATATATATTTTGTATGTGTGTGTTGTACTATTCATTTAATACATTTTCAAAAGCTAGTATTATCTAATCTAGCAAAATTTATTTTCAATATTTAAGTAAATTCTAAAGTTAGTTTACTTGAACTAGTTAAGTTCATTTCTAGAGCAAATACAAATATAAAAGCAGACTTTTCACTCTGCTATCTGCTTTTAGGTAAGCTTCGTTTCCCTAATACCACTTAACAAAGAAATTTCACTCACAATACGTGACAGTAGCTCGAAGTTGTACCAACATTCAATCAACTGTACTTGCTGCAAATGTACACAACGTCATCTGATACATATTCCTCAGCCAGAAATACTCGATAACTGCGCAGCAGAACCTACAGCACTGTAATCAATTTATTTCAGGAAATAAAACGAATGTAAGAAAGCGAATAACAAGGGTATATTTTAGCACTGTTTATAACTATTATCGAAGTAAACAAGATTGATCTCATAAATATAGAAATAGAAAAAGATTCATTCTGGTGTTAAGAACTGATACTGTAACTTACAATTTTTTTGTTTGTTTCACATAATACGAATTAACCAATCAATATGCTTTATTAAAAGACCTTGTACATTTTCAAAAAGCGTAATTTGCATAAGACTACAGCCTTGCAACAATCCCATAATGCATCACATCTTAGCGAATAAACTATAGCTCGCTTCAGGACTTAAGGATTGATATTAAATATGGTACTCGTAAAACGTTGCTCGAATTGTAGCATAAAGAGCAATATTATTATTATAAATTAGGTCTGTCATTATGATAAAGCAAATGATTAAACCATGAGTAAATGAATCTCAGTTAATTTTGCTTGGGTGTCCAACCATGTACATTTAAACGGATTTCATAACCTATATATGTAAAGACAAATTATTGCAAAAGAATACAGTATTTTGTTTTCATACAGTTCATGTTGTATGATATATTCAGTGAAGCCTCATACAAACAATGTCACCTGTTGAAAGTGAGAAAAGAAAGATGACCTCCTAAGAAAGTTTACTGCTTAAAAAGTCTAAATTTTAACTAAAACCAGACAAAAGTAATCAATAAAATTGGCCGTTTAAAAGAAAATGATTGAATGAATAAAGGTAGCCAAAGAAGATGCAGGACGCCATCAAACATTAACCTATTATGTCGAGCAAAGAAATTTATTTATCATCTTGTTTTCTTATCTTCCTAGTTTTATACGATTTAAAAAGTTGTTTTCGTATCTACTTAACATAGGTAAGTATGAAAAAATATTTAATACCAATGACAGCGAATTCAATCATATCGCTTACGTTTAAAGCTAATATTTAAAGCTAGAAATAATTTTGAAATTTTGCACACATGGATGCGACCAAGTCTACACAGTATATGCCACATAAAATTAATTTAAGTGACATATTAAACATAAACGTACGAATAAAGAAGAAGAAAAGCATCATCTTTAATTGTCTTTTTATGTTTTTTTTTTCTTGGTGTCATCTCCGCCCAACAAGAATATTTGTTTTAGCATATAAGGAACAGCTGTAGTATTCTCACATCATTCCGTTTATTTAAACCAAATCCACTTACATACTTTAAGAAGAGAAGGTGTCAAAGATAAAAAAATAAGCACAAATCTGTCAACTTGATGATCTTTCGAATCAAAATTGATTTATTTAGGAACACGGTCGCCATATTTGCTTCGGTTAGATCTTTGTTTTCAAGCAGCAAATGTGATGTTGTTCAAAGTCTTTGAAAATCTCAATAATTCCTTAAATTTTGGATTTAGCTCTCTTGAACATTTGTATACAAGAATTCTGCCTATTTATTTGTGATGTTGTTTTTAAATAGAAATATTAAAACTTGACACAGCAAATATAGGGCGCAGATGACACAGTTTTTACTCAACTAGACTGTTCTAGAAACCAGAACTGTACAGCGAGCAGTCCGTTTGCTTGTTAATATTGGGAGCTCCTATTTGCGTTGAACGCCAATAATTGTGCCTTTTCATGAACCCATTGGCGACAAATCAGGTAAGAAATCATAAATCAATGAATGAAATAATAATTTTGTGCATTTTTTATAACCTGAATGATTTTGCTTTTCAAAATGGCGGGGAAGGTACATTAAAACAATAAGGTATGTGAATACTATTGATGTAATATGGAAATGAGGAACAACTTGTGTATTGATGCATCTTGAACCCATATTTAACTATTTGGTTGTAATTTCTACTGAGATTGTATAAAAGAAACAATTATACAGCCAAATGTGAATTGTAATCTCTTTTACTCCACATATTGACAATATTTGGGAGCCAGCGTTATTACCGAGTGACTCGAGCATTTTATAATAATGAGTAAATGATTAAAAGGCATGGTTTTCTTAAATCTTAAATCCGTCATTATTGAGTCCAAATGTGAGGAAATATTTATTCTTTTATGATTATATTCTTTTTCACTTCAGCTTTGAGCGCCAATTTTGTGGTAATACAAATTTGAATAACTCATTTTACCGGGTATTTGTCCTTAGTTAAGTTTGTACACCTGTCCTCCCCAAGGATGCCACGCGGTGCAGAATTTAAGACGTGCCATAAAAATGGCTGCCTTCACCATGCATTTCGGAGTAATAAACAGACTTCAATGGACTTAAGCAAACTTTTCACAGGGACATTAAAGGGATTCATTTGAATCACAAATGGTGATTTTTCTGACTCTTTATGACATGTCCATTTCCCTAAAAATGCATATTTAAAATCTAATAGTTCGTAAGAAATCCCTCACAGGTGTGAAAGTGGGTGGTTAATTCATATTTAATACATCTTCTTCTACAGAATGATGGAAGCTTGTTCAAAAAAAAAAGAAATTATACTTTTGCCATGCATCAATAACCATATTTTGGAACTTGCTTGCTTCTTCAGTGAATGAGCCAAGATAATTTACAGCCAGCAAGGAACGATGCTGAACTTATTTGGCATTTCGCCCAAATAAACGTGGATTTTAGCCTCAAATTTTATTTCAAGACAACAAAATAGTATCAGATATTTCACATAAATTATCGACACATTTTCGAAATACTCCAATAAGTGTTACAGCAACTTAAACTTTTTATTAAAGCATAAAATACGTCTGTCCATTTTCGTCTTCATGTCAGGTTGTTCAAATTGTTATTTTTATTATTTATAGTGTTCCCCAGATGTTAAATAAAAATATGTACAAAGAAGCAAACGTGAGTTCTAATCAACTTTTGTTCCACATAATCTTACAGTAAAACCCTTTGGTTTGAAATATAAATAAAACGTTGGCTCAGATATACTAACAATTTGTAAGTTACTTTTTATTGTCTCTTAGAATCATCTACCAACCCCGAAAAAAAAAACCCCAACAAAACAATAACAAAGCCAAACAAAAACGAGAACAAATCAAACCCTTCCCAAAAGAAACATACCAATAACTATTCACTCTCTATGCATGTGTTATTATTGATATTATTATTGATAACAACTCTCTCTCTCTCTCTCTCTCTCTCTCTCTCTCTCTCTCTCTCTCTCTCTCTCTCTCTCTCTCTCTCTCTCTCTCTCTCTCTCTCTCTCTCTCTCTCTCTCTCTCTCTCTCTCTCTCACACACACACAAACTTTAGAATAGTATTATATACCGACAAATAATTCAACTGAACTATCAATTATAACACATGATGTATCGGTCAAATGGAAGCAGAACAGTCATGCAAAGACCTTTATTGAGGATGAATTCTTGCCAATAAGGTTTTGTTTTATTTTTTAAAGATTATGTTAACGTTGCAATTTGATTCTAGGACTGAATATATATTTTTCAGCTTGTTATCAAAATTCCAAAGGCATGCTTTAGCTTTAACTCTGCCTTTTAAATCCAAAATTCATCATCGGCATATCCTTCACATATTTCTTTTAAATTCTTTCTGATTAAACGTAAAAGGGTTTTTAAACCTTTTGGGTATAGAACTCAAACTTTTACTCTCGACTCATTGTTGAACTTAAATTAAATTTGTCAGACTTAGCAGGTTTGAAAAGAAATTAGAAAGACTGAGAGAACTATTTTACGCAAGTGTCTTCTATAGTTGTTAATGTATTTTGTTTGAAGTTTTCTATTTATTCCCTTCATAACCTTTAAAATGATTTAAAAGTAAGACCTACCTACTTATTGTCACTGGTGATACTACGGTATGTGTTTAGAAATAACTAAAAACGAGCTGAACCGTACAATGAGTTCAAGCGTAGCTTCATGAAACCTCTACAAAACGAGGTTTTGTCTCGTTTAATAAAACTCTTCCAGAGCCACGCGAGACAGGT
Organism: Potamilus streckersoni; assembly: GCA_016746295.1. Lineage (NCBI taxonomy): Eukaryota > Metazoa > Mollusca > Bivalvia > Unionida > Unionidae > Potamilus > Potamilus streckersoni. Next base: position 6,911,358 of record JAEAOA010001897.1, read on the forward strand.
TGAACGAGACTAATTAAGTGCTAGAAACAGCAAAGACCAAGCAAGCTATTTCTGTAATTCCTTATATCTAGCATAAATCTAATCAACGCATACTGAGTGTGGTTAAACCAAACAGCAGGTAACAAGAACACTGCATGAAAATTACATACATACATACATACATACATACATACATACATACATACATACATACATACATACATACATACATACATACATACATACATACATACATACATACATACATACATACATACATACATATCAGTAAAGGTGAAACTGTAAAAGCAGCTAAACATTAGTTGAAATTTGGCGGGTATCGTGTATTGTTTTGATTAGAAATGTCACACTTGTACAACTACGTCAGACTGAATGTTAAGTCATTAAATAACTCCAATAACAAAATTTACAGAGTACAGCTGAGTTATGTTGTGTGACATAAATCAGTGTACCGAGTGACTACTCTGCATTATGGGGATCTATAGCAATACGGCACGTGTGTGTTCTCAGGAACACTTTGCATGGCGGGGTGAAAATATTTTTTGTTGTTCATTCTATAAGTGAACAGCGTCTCTACGTTTTCCATAATAGGCTGTCCATACTTACATTGCAATATGTCGGAAATGTTCATTAACATGCGATCACCTCAGAAAAACTTTTAGATATAAGAAAACGCCACATGGAATAATTCTACGTTTTGATGGAGAACTAATTTGGACTACATTTAATTTTTTTCATTTTGTTTCAAAATTAGTGTTTAGAAATCATATATTTATATTTTGATCATATTAAGTTTTATATTGACCTCACATTGTTGGGTTGTTTCACGTTCATTCTTTTGTATATTTAGTTGTGATTGTATTACACTTACGTTCACGACAGACTAACATCGTGACATGGAAGACTGTTCCGGTGGTCTACAGGTTAGAGCTTCTGCCTCGAATGCGGGAGCTTGTGGTTTTTGATCTCATGTCGAGTCATACCAATGACTTATAAAAATGGTACCAACTTCTGCCTCGCTAGGCACTTAGCATTAAGAGGTTAGTGTTAGGACTGGTCTGCCTGGTGTCAGGATAATGTGACTCAGTGGGACATCATGCTAAATGTCTGCAGCATAATGCCCTAGTGCTATACATCATTATAAACTATTATACTGCATGACTGAAAAATTGTTAAAGCTACGTTAAAAAATCCAAATCACAAATCACAAATCGTGACATCTTAACCTGCTCAGACTTCCGCTTAGAAAAAACGAACACATGGTTCCGCTATACAGTTATTAAGTACTGAAAGTGGAACTGCTACGAAGTGAAGTTGTGTGCATTTGCTACAAGAACAGTGGAGAGAATATTGATGTACCCCATGCAGCTTTCATGCACTGTGATTGAGATTTCTATGCATGTTTGATCGAAGTAGCAGTGCAGTATCCCCACCGAGCTCGAGAAATAAACCTGAATTAGTCCATAGTACTCCAACTTCAGCAGTCCTTAAAACAAGAACAATAATTTTGTCAGAGTAGACAGCACTAACTTTCGAAAGAGCAATAAATGAATTATAAAATATCAAAAGAGCAGAAATAGGAAATGGGGACATTTTGTTGATTTTTTCCCCCCACTTACCTCAAAACTCCATTAAATAAAAAAGACCAAACGGAGCTAGCAGTCTTTTGAAAGGTGCACATCTTATGTAAGGCCAAGCTGTATAAAATTTAATTCTAATGTGCACTCAACAATCATATACCAAAAACAGTGATTTAAATTGAATTATAATAATACATAACCTGAAAAAGTCTATATTAAATTACTAGAACAACCAGTGAGGAAACTGGGAAACTCTTGAAAATGCCTTAATGCCTTCTTCATTTCTTTTTTTTAAATGAAATAATCCATGAAGCCAAGACCAGAAGACTGACACTTAAGGAATTTTATCTTTCGAAATACCCCTTATTTCACTTAATACACTTTTTGACATTGTCATTTATTAAGTGGAAGAAAATCAGCATGCTGTTGTCAAGCATTTACTATTACACAATTAGTTTAAATTTAATAGATTTATCTGATCTGGACGGTTTTACGTTCGAGAATGAAAAGAGGATTCTCACTAATAACTGTATTTAATGCCAGACAAATCTGCCTCTACACAAGGATTTGACTTGGAGATAGTTTGATTGGAGAATACACAACAGTTTATTATAATCATTCTTATCTTATGCTGAAGACAAAATATCGCACACGTACCAACAATTATTTTTTTAAAAAAAAAACTCTGGTTAATATAAATCATCATCAGTGATATACCAATCTCAAGTTTTTGTTAACTTAGGAATTTATTTTTCAAATTATTTTTATAAAAGTAGAAAGAAAAAGAAGAAAGGTTTTATATCTGCAATTTAGCGCAATCGATTATGTAGAATCAACTTTATTCCATGAAACGTAAAGGATATGTTCTCATGTCATGTTTCCTTGACTAAGCCATGAATCTTTACGCTTAATACTAGGTCAATGTTATTGCAACTTTACGCTTAATACTACGCTAATGCTATAGCACCTTTAACATTCAATACTAGGCTAATGCTATTGCACCTTTAACATTTAATACAAGGCTAATATTAATGCTCTTTAACATTCAATACTAGGCTAATGCTATTGCACCTTTAACATTTAATACAAGGCTAATATTAATGCTCTTTAACATTCAATACTAGGCTAATGCTATTGCTCCTTTAACATTTAATACTAGGCTAATGTTATTGCCCCTTTAACATTTAATACTAGGCTAATGTTATTGCCCCTTTAACATTTAATACTAAGCTAACGTTATTGCTCCTTTAACATTTAATACTAGGCTAATGTTATTGCTCCTTTAACATTTAATACTAGGCTAATGTTATTGCTCCTTTAACATTTAATACTAGGCTAATGTTATTGCCCCTTTAACATTTAATACTAGGCTAATGCTATTGCACCTTTAACATTTAATACAAGGCTAATATTAATGCTCTTTAACATTCAATACTAGGCTAATGCTATTGCTCCTTTAACATTTAATACTACGCTAATGTTATTGCTCCTTTAACATTTAATACTAGGCTAATGTTATTGCTCCTTTAACATTCAATACTAGGTTAATGCTATTGTTCCTTTAACATTTAATACTGGGCTAATGCTATTGCTCCTTTAACATTTAATACTAGGCTAATGTTATTGCTCCTTTAACATTTAATACTACGCTAATGCTATTGCTCCTTTAACATTCAATACTAGGCTAATGCTATTGCTCGTTTAACATTTAATACTACGCTAATGCTATTGCTCGTTTAACATTCAATACTAGGCTATTGTTATTGCTCCTTTAACATTTAATACAACGCTAATGCTATTGTTCCTTTAACATTTAAAACTAGGCTAAAGATATTGCTCCGTTAACATTTAATACTACGCTAATGCTATTGCTCTTTTAACATTTAATACTAGGCTAAAGTTATTGCTACTTTAACATTTAATACTACGCTAATGCTATTGCTCCTTTAACATTTAATACTAGGCTAATGTTATTGCTCCTTTAACATTTAATACTAGGCTATGTTATTGCTCCTTTAACATTCAATATTAGGCTAAAGCTATTGCTCCTTTAAAATTCAATACTAGGCTAATGTTATTGCTCGTTTAATATTTAATACTAGGCTAATGCTATTGCTCCTTTAACATTCAATACCAGGCTAATGTTATTGCTCCTTTAACATTTAATACTACGCTAATGCTATTGCTCCTTTAACATTCAATACTAGGCTAATGCTATTGCTCGTTTAACATTTAATACTAGGCTAATGCTGTTGCTCGTTTAACATTCAATACTAGGCTAATGTTATTGCTCCTTTAACATTTAATACTAGGCTAATGCTATTGCTCCTTTAACATTTAATACTAGGCTAAAGTTATTGCTGCTTTAACATTTAATACTACGCTAATGCTATTGCTCCTTTAACATTTAATACTAGGCTAATGTTATTGCTCCTTTAACATTTAATACTTTGCTAAAGCTATTGCTCCTTTAACATTCAATACTAGGCTAATGTTATTGCTCGTTTAACATTTAATACTAGGCTAATGCTATTGCTCCTTTAGCATTCAATACTAGGCTAACGTTATTGCTCCTTTAACATTCAATACCAGGCTAATGTTATTGCTCCTTTAACATTTAATACTAGGCTAATGTTATTGCTCCTTTAACATTTAATACTAGGCTAATGTTATTGCTCCTTTAACATTTAATACTAGGCTAATGTTATGGCTCTTAACATTTAATACTAGGCTAATGCTATTGCACCTTTAACATTTAATACTAGGCTAATGTTATTGCTCTTTAACATTCAATACTAGGTTAATGCTATTGCTCCTTTAACATTTAATACTACGCTAATGCTATTGCACCTTTACCATTTAATACTATGCTAATGTTATTGCTCCTTTAACATTTAATACTAGGCTAATATTATTGCCTCTTTAACATTTAATACTAGGCTAATGCTATTGCACCTTTAACATTTAATACTAGGCTAATGCTTTTGCTCCTTTAACATTCAATACTAGGCTAATTCTATTGCTCCTTTAACATTTAATACTATGCTAATGTTATTGCTCCTTTAACATTTAATACTAGGCTAATGCTATTGCTCCTTTAACATTCAATACTAGTCTAATGATATTGCTCCTTTAACATTTAATACTAGGCTAATGCTATTGCTCCTTTAACATTCAATAATAGGCTATTGCTATTGCTTCTTTAACATTCAATACTAGGCTAATGTTATTGCTCCTTTAACATTCAATACTAGGCTAATGCTATTGCTCCTTTAACATTTAATACTAGGCTAATGCTATTGCTATTGCACAATGGTTAGGGTGCAAGTTCGAATCCTACCATCGAATAGCCTCGGGAAGTCTTTCTTCGAGTATTCACCTCCACTCAGATTGCATCGGCACTAGATAGGTTTAATGTGTTGTGCTGTAGAAACACCAATCTATGTTATGAACTGCCCGTACAATTGAAACCAATCCAGGCTAGGAACTACTCGTACATTCGAAAATGGTCATGGTGCATTTTTAGTAAAAGAGCATTATGAGCAGTTCCTATTTTATTCTAGTTTTCAAGTTCTTACGTTTGCTCGCAGCGAAGTTTGAAGGTCAAGTTACAAGAATATTTTTGTTTATGGGTGGTCTAGTGACATGATGTATAAGATATACTCCAGAGTGCGATATCTTCTCTTACTACTACCACTGTACCGATGTTACTTGTTACCAGTGAATTCATACTCAGAGCACAGCCAAGTTGTAAGAAATACCGTAAAAGCCCTTAACTTTCATAATTATCATCATGTTGTAAGAATCCCTTAGCTTTCGTACACACCTCTTCCGTTGTTTTGAAGTAAACTATACCACTTAGTTCATAAAAGTCGCGTACGAAAATGTGACTGCTACTGCATGCGTGCTAGTCTGCATTATCTAAACCGGTGGCAGAGTCCAGTTTCGTAATTTGGTCCCTGTATAATTTCTTAATTTAAGGCTATGGTGTGACTTTGTCAGCTATTATTGTTTACTAATTAAAGATATGGATATATTTGTGAACTAGGTGTTTCGTGCTTGTGTTGTTCTTGAAATTTATGTCAGGCATGTACAACGTCCTTAATTACTCTGCAGTATTTTGACAGTGAAATGCCAATAGTTGGCTAGGAAGTAGAGCTAGCCTCCCATAGCAGTAAACACGTGGGTTTGGAGCAAGAAGAATATCTCAAAAACGGCTTGGATGACAAGTATTTTCAACTGCATCAGCCTGTTTAGCACACACTGTTTTGCAGAATTGTCATCTAGGAAAAGCGCTTGTGTTTGCACTGTGAGTGTCACATGGTGTCAAAAATGACCTGCGGACATTACAATTGCAGGTATAAAAACTTATTCTGCTATGAACTGCCACTGACTACTCTGGTAAGGTTGATAATATTGTTATGCTTTGTTTTAATATAGGTATCTCAAAATATGGACCTTCTTTACCTCACTTGTGTATTTGATATTTTATGATTTTTTTGTACTAGGTCACTGAATGCGGCAATAAATTTGTACATAAAAACTGGCCCTTGCCCCTAAACATATAAAAAAAATTCACCTATAATACTATAATATATAGTACTTCAGCGGGTTGTATTCCTTGAGGATTATCGCTCTAAACATACACATAAGTGTACGGATTCAGTTAAAACTCTTCGGGGATCACCCGTTTTAGCTGACCGACCAAGGATCGACTTTTTTGTCGATTCTTTCAGCATAAAAAGTCTCGCCAAAATATGAAGTATTTTCAAAAGCATGAAGATAAAAGTAGCGGGAAAAAAAACAGAATTTCAACCGATATCGACCACAAAAATTGGAAACGAATTATCGAACATTTTGCAGAATATGATCATTTCTCGGTCAACTCTAGTTTAATTGGAACATCGCTACTTACACGAGAACAGAAACCATTTTGCATTACATAGAATGTTGACAATTCGACAAGCCGTATGAAGATATGGTTGCAATTGTCCACAAAAATCTTTTATCTTAAGAACTCACGGTAGTAACTCGGCTCATGCAGCAAACGCATATAAACACCGTTGTATTAAAAATTTAAGAATTTTAAATTTCTGAATACTCATGATACAACCTATATTTCTCGGTATAGACATATGGTTCATGCGGCCTTCTGTGTCGAGAAAAGTATATGAGCCGCAATATTTTGTTTTTGGATCTACACGTATTTGAAGACATGTGTTTTCAATTCAGCACATTATGAATCAGGTGCTAATTTCAGTAATACGTTTGCCAAAGTCAAGTCTGTAAAATGAGTGAAATTCCAGCAATAAAACAGTCTTTATTTTTCTCAGTTACAAGCAATATGAGCTTAAATTTTACTAGACGCTTTCTTTTCGTTATCAACCAGCTGTAGCCAGCCAACCTAAATCTTCTCTATTTTATCTTCTACCATTTCTGGACTTGTTCAAATTCTACCATATAATTAGTACATGGTCGTATAAGTCTTTCGCGATCACACTCCGAATGGTTCAAACGTAATTTCGGGCGGCTAAATCAGAGAACAATGAAGTTATTGATCAATTTACTGGTTTTCTCCAACTTCAGCATATTAGAAACTTTCTTCAATCACATGTGCATTTCTTCAGCTTTCATTTATTATCATATAATATTTTATATTATTATGTGTGGATTTGTGTTCATCAGTGATTTGCCCATGTTGTCCCTACCTGTAAAGTTACGCTGACGTAGGTGCATCTGCAAAAAAAAAGACCGCGTAAACTTTGATAACTATCGTCTAGCACTTCAAATGCCATGATACCAGGGTCTCCAAACATGTTAACTGTTACCATTACGTTTATCTGTAGAATACGATAAATTGGTACGTAGTGTAAGCCAAATGAAACATAAAGACTGGGGGTATCGCTACAGTCTATCAATAGGCAATAGGGGGTATTGCAGTTAACATACTCCCTGAGAAAGTCAGAATAGCAGACTGCATGTAAGATATGAGAAACAAGCCGCCAATTACAAGATAAGAACTCGTGATCGAAACACAGGGTTTGTAAATGATGGCCACTTTGTATTAATCTATGCTTAGTTATATTGTATGCATTTCATTTTGCCTCTCTGTCGTATCTTGTTTCTAAATATTAGTTTTTGTTTTGTTGCTTGTATGTCTCTGTTAATATGTGTGTCTTTCCGTCCGCATGTACGATGATCATTAAGAAAGTTCTGAATACTGGTGCGATATAAAAAAAAAATGTTTGTTAGTGCACAGCATGTCAGTGTATTCCTCAATGGATTCCTCATGTAACTCTACATACTTTCTCAGTCTCATTAACCAGTGTTTGAATGCCGTTTGTATTAAGATTTTTGGCATGTTGTGCACACACTGGAAGAACGTACTTTTTATCACATGGTAATTTTCCAAATCGTCTGCGAATATTTGATAACGGAATTCAGCCAAAAATAATTCTAGAGTTAAAACAGGACTGTATGAAAGCTGTAGCAAAGTTAGATGTTCTGTTCCTTCAGGAAGTCTGTCATAATGGCAGATTTGTGCATCTGTGTGTTGTCATGGAGTATATGGTATATGCACACAGACGGGTTGTACGGAGTGATCCACAGCTTATGCAACACTATGTCGGCATACGAATGTCCATTTACACCAGAGGAGTCAGGCACAGGTAGCTTGACGAATAGGCTTTTCGTATCGAAACGTAATCCAAAAGAACATCTCTTTACAGTCAGACAACGTCGATCAATCTGCTTTTTTCTCTTGTTGGGACTTGCTATCAACTCTTGAGTCGGATTCTAGAGAAGAAATTCATGCTTCCTTCGCAGTGAAAATGTCGTTTAAACGTATATCACCATTTATTCATATATGGCGAATAGCTGGTTGTAGATTGAAACCAGAATCTGCTTTTGATCAGCCCTCAATAAATGCGGAACCCATCTTGCACCAATCTTTTTGAGCCTCAACTGAGTTGTTCAAAGTATATTAAAGCAGCCTATTCTCCCAAAATTCTATCTGACTATCCGCTTCCCGCTTACCAATCGCAGACAACGGTATTCCAGAACGTGGCTCATCTTACGTGGTCTCTCGACCAACTTACGATGAAACCACGTTAAGATTGAAGGATATGGCATAGATTTATGTCCGTAAACTTTATCCAAATTGGTCTTAATATCAGCCATGAAGTAACCTAGGATCTCACTGATCTTGGAGAACACTCTTTCGTTAATAATATAATTGTTTTTCTTTTCAGTTATTTTACTTGCCAGGCATTTACCTACTTTGCACGCATATATCTGGTAGTGTCCGAAGTGCTTTAAGTGTCCGGAGTGCTTTAAGTGTCCGGAGTGCATTAAGTGTCAGAAGTGCTGTAAGTGTCCGGAGTTCTTTAAGTGTCCGGAGTGCTGTAAGTGTCCGGAGTGCCTTAATTGTCCGAGTGCTTTAAGTGTATCTCGAATCGTTTGTTAGCTTGTTCATCAAGCAGCATTACAATTATTGACAGAAGCAAACAAATTATAACAAAATACAAAAAAGTTTTTGAATACATCTCGTAATTCCCTGTTTGCTTATCCGTCTCTATGCCTCTTTGTGTCTGTCTTTTCTCTTTCTGTCGTTCTCCTTCTGACTGTGTATGTGTCCGTCCATACGTCTTTATTCTGTATGTCAGTATATAACTGAAAGGACGTCTTTTTTCTTTACGTCTGTCAATCTGTATATGTCTGTCTCGATCGATCAGGATAAGTGTCTTCATTTTCCAGGGCGAGTTAAGGTTTAATCGACCATGGAGGATAGAATATTATCTGACACATTCTGTATTATGCAATTAGCGTTTGTCTTTCCAGTGCCCCGTTTTTTATCATTAGCTAATTCACCCCGCGAAGCGGTTTCCGGTGCAAACCACTTAAGATTTTCTTTCGACACAGGTTCAGAATAATATTAAATAATTATAGAATACTCACCCTTCTCCTCAAAATTTTTCTATCTTCTAAATTATTCATTGATGTCATTCTTGTCATGCTGTGCTATTAGGAATCCATCTGGAATGGAAAATATTTATCACTATCCGTATGTACTTTTCAAATTGTTGTACAACATATGATTCAACGCGCATCTACTCTTAGGAGTCAATGATATATTTCCTAATAATCTAGCTGCAAATATTTATTATTAATAAGTGTCCTTACAAATTGCGGGGCAGTAAGTGTATATACCAATTACAGTTTTGTTTTGAATTTTGATATAGTATTAACAAGTATCTCCTTCCTTTATCTGTCACTGTGTCGCCACTCTGAGTCGAAAATAAATTAGTACATCACGTTTACGCCCAAGTGTCACTCGGAACTCCTTTGACAATTACATCAAAATATCTCATAGAGTTCATTGTTTCGGTGAATTAGTTACAACTGTTATTACCAAACGTATATTCTAATAATATTAAATAGCAACTAAGTAACTGCCAACTACAGGTGCCTTGGCTTTAAACACCGTATCCACATATCAGAAATGAGCGAGAAAATGAGCGAGATGAAATGCAAATGAAATTGGCCATTTTTCTCAAAAACATATCAAATCTTGACAGGACGTAAAATGACGTCGCTAATCAGAAAATAAAGTTTTGACCACTTTGAAGTGTTCGCAGAAAGCCAAAGTCTGTAATTACATACGTAGAGTTGAACAAATTAATACAAAGTAACAGTAATTAGCCTTTGCACCCGTTAGCATACTCGGTACCATAGCTGCATAGTTAGCGCCTCTATAATATAGAAATTAGCAATACTGATTTATATACCTACACCAACCAGCTCGGCTGAAATGTATGTTACGAGTCCAATAAAATAGTTCCGCAGACTTGACCCATGTGCTTTCTTGTGGTGTGTTGCTAAAGTCAATCTAATATATGTATACTGATTGTAAACTGAGCTAAGTGAAATTCTTCGTAAAACAAACGTGTGCTTTTACATAAAAGTAAATTACCCATGAGCACTTCCGACGTCAAACTATTTAGCTTCGGAGAATGGAATCTACAGGTTGACCTCAATTCATGTTTTGTTTATTTATAATTTTGTAACTCCTGATATATGATTTTTATCTAATGTTTATATTTTTATCCATGGCTTTAAATTACACAGATTATCTTTATTTAGATCATGCCTATGTGACCGGGTCTATTAAAAGCGTAATCTATAAATAGATGTTTATGTATTTGTTGTCAGTTGCTAATAATATTCATAATAATAAGACATAATGACGAATTTGGGTTAATATTATTGGCTGATAGGGTTTGGACGGTTCTAGAAAAACTAACTTCATATTGTTTGGGCTAGGTCACACAAATAAACAAATTTGAGATCAATTAAGTAGTAAGATCCGTCACATGGGATATCAGTCACATGTGATATCCGTCACATGGGATATCCGTCACATGGGATATCCATCACATGTGATACCCATCACATGGGATATCCGTCACATGGGATATGTTGTGAAATATAATCGTAATAAAACGTGTATATAAGGAGAAGACTGAGCAATCAGATTCATTCCCATTTTAGAGTCATCCTCATTACTTGTGTTCCTGTTCTAATTGTACATAACGTGTTTTATGCTGTTCTTATATATTATATAAGAGGAAAATCATTTATTTTGACTATAAAATTATCCTCCGTCTATTATGAATTAGTCCAAGGAGTTCTGGACAACGCCATATTGACAACGTCATGATTCCTGGAGTACATTTCCGGTTTTTGAAATTTTAAGGAACTTGTCATTCTTCTCGACTTCATAGAACTTTATCAAGATTATTTCGGATTCAATTCATAATACTGTAAGGTATTCGCACATTTTTTGTTAAGAATATTGATAATTAAGTTATTTGTTAAGTTTTACAAAACTTGTTGATTTTACACAAAAGACTGCTAAATCCCTAGTTGAAACTTACCAGTAACTGTTTACTTTTGATATATGTATTATTAATTCTTTGCACTGTCAGAATCTGGTATTGTCTAATCTGCTAAATTTTCCATATCTTAATACAAGCTAAAGTTACTGTATTGTTACTGATATAGGCTCTTTTGTTTTGGAGCACGGGGTAATAGTCATTTCAGCTGTTTACTTTAAATATTGTATTGTTCCCATAATGACCACATGTAAATAAATATGAGTCACAGTACTTGCCATTAGCACAGAGACATGTCAAAATTTCTCCGTTGTGCCTGTTGTCCGTGCAAACAACATTACCCTATACTGGTCGGTCTCTCAGAAATACGTACTAACTGTCGAGCACTATCGGGATTAGTTTATATACGTTACCAATCTCTTTATTTTTGGAGAAAAGTAGTTCATGCATCAAGGCCGAACTCCCATATTACAGGGTGATTTTTATAAGCTGTTATGGCAATACATAATTGAGGTACACGTAATAAATTAAATGGATGAATTGGCTTACGCTGTATTAAGTCCCTAGAATATGGTGTTTAATGTTCCTGGTTTGGGACATAATTAATTTTTAATTGGAATCAATTTTTATAACTGTTAGACACATGGACGATGCAATATGAATTTGGGGTATATGCATCGAGAAATGACTAAGTTGGAAGAAAACAGAGATTATTTGTCGTCATTTAAAAAAGTGTCAAAATGAAATTTTACAGAAATTGTTAATACTACGGGTGGACCTGATGATATACATTACCAGTTTTTGAAACACCTTCCAGAACCATCTTTAACAGTTCTCCTGGAAATCTTCAATGATTTGTGAATTACGGATAATGTACTAAAAATTTGGAAAGAAGCAACAGTAATACCAATTCCAAAACCAGGCAAAAATTAACTAGCTGCGTATGCAAGACAATGGAACGAATGATGAATTCTCTGCTTGTATGGTATTTGGAAAGTAACAATTTATTATCTCCTTTTCAAAGTGGCTTTCGTTGTGGTCGTAGTACCAATGATCATATGGTTAGACTGGAAACATATTTGCGAAGCTTTCATCAAGAAGGAACACTTAGTAGCGGTTTTCTTTGATTTGGAAAAGGCCTATGACACAACATAAAAGTACCGAATACTAAATGACCTGCACGATCTGTGTCTAAAAGGCCAACTGCCCTCGTTCATACCAAACTTCCTTTAAGACAGTTACGAGTGTGCTCCACCCTGTATGATATGCACGATCAAGAGACGGGTGTGACCCAGGGCAGTACTTTATCGGTGAGGCTTTTCAACATAAAATTAATAGCATCACCAAGTGTCTGACGAAGGGTATGGATTGCTCCCTATATGTTGATGACTTTTTAATATGTTACCGATCCAAGCACATGCATATAATTGAAAGACAATTACAGCAAAATATCAACAAGATCCAAAATTGGGCCAATTATAATGGTTTCAAATTCTCGAAATCAAAAACTGTCTGCATGCATTTCCGTCAGTTACAAAGACATGATGATGGACCTAAACTCTAGCTGGTCGGAACACCTATTCCAGTTGTTCAGGAAACAAATTTTTTAGGTATTATCTTCGATAGAAAACTTACTGTTATTCCACAACTGAATAAATTGAAAGCTTAATGTTTGAAGTCCCTTGATTTACTTAAAGTAATAGCTGATAGGAGAGTCATACTCTGTTTATACAGAATGTTTATTCGCTCCAAATTAGACTATGGTTGCGTTGTCTATGGTTCAGCTAAGAAGTCCTAGTTGAAGATGCTTCACAAAATCCATCATCAGGGAATTAGACTGGCTCTAGGAGCATTTAAGACATCACCGCGTGAAAGTCTGCGCGTTGAAGCAAACGATCCATCTTCATCCCAACGCAGAGAATTGCTATCCACACAGTATGTTCTCAAATTGGGATCCAAACCCTCTGAATCCAGCTTTTTTGGCTGTTTTTGAACCAAAATATACCACCTTGCATGAAAAAGCAAACGTCACACCTACCGTTGACATTAGAAAATCAGCATTCATTGAAAGTACCCAAATTGATCTTTCAAAAATTCTGAAAACGACCGTCTCATACCCCCTCCCCCCATGGCTACTTCAGCAACCAAGAGTACTTTCCACGTTACAGGATGAAACAAAATCGGAGACCAACCCTTCCATCTTCCACAACTCTTACCATGAACTGCTCACTCAATTTGAAAATTGTACAATAATATATACTGACGATTCAAAAGATGAGGAAAATGCTTTCGCAGCCTTCATTAGTGGAAAGCACACAACAAACGTTCTCCTGCCAAATAGTTCGTCAATTTTTTTCAGCCGAAATCAGAGCAATAGACCTTGTTTTGTAAAATACATTGCAAGCAAGCGTATTTTAAACAGCATCATCTTCTCTGATTCACTATCACCACTTCAATCACTACATAATATAAAACTAGAAAATCCAATTTTAGCTAATATTCTCCTTAAACATACTGAGCTGAGTACCTCGCACAATAAATCATACTATCAGTTACCAAGCCATGATGGAATTAAAGGTAATGATAAAACAAACCGCGCTGCTAAAATGACCCTATCATTAGAACTATCTGATTTTAAAACACCATATAACGATGTTAAACGTAGTATTAAAGACTGTTTACGTCAAAAATGGCAGGCATCATGGAATGATGCCGTGAATAACAAACTTCATGCTATCAAGCCAGCCCTAGGAGAATGGACTCTTTCCTACAGAGCCGTCCGTAGGTAGGAGATAGTCATTGCAAGAATTCGAATAGGTCATACTTATTTAACCCACTCCTACTTATTAAAAGGAGAACCCCTACCAGAGTGCATAGCTTGCAATGAACCATTCACTGTTAAGCACTTTATGCTGGAGTGTTTCGACCTCCAACCTACTCGTAATCATTATTACAATGTGCAAGAATTAGAAAACTCTTTGATACGGTTAACATTTCTTATATTATAGACTTCCTTAAGGAAGTAAATATTTATCATAAGTTATAGCTTTTGTGTTATCACCTTGAACATTTTTATGTGCTATATATATGTACGGTCGCTAGACTGTAATTACCGTTCATCTGTTTTCGTTGTCATATTATTTGTACTCCCCGTTGATCGGGAAACTTTATTTTTATCACCGTTAGCATTTTTATCGTTTTACCTTTAACTATTTGGTTTCGTATTGCTGGTCGATACAAAACCTTTTACCATTTGTAAATAATGAAAGATATAACCTTTTGTATGGCGCTAAATATATTTACTGTTGTGCCGTAAAAATTCAACCAACCAACCATTAATACGGGTGGAATATAGGGAATTATTCTAACTTCGATGAGCTTATGTTAATAACAGTGGTTAAATAAATTAATCCTGACTAGCGAAGTCACAAGTATTAATATTAATACTTGTGTGTTCATCCCAGACGAAATTAAATGTTTTAAGTATTCTCACTTAAAATATTAGTCTACATCTTTGTGGGAAGGCAATATGTTCTTAGCTCTTAGACAAAATAAGTATTTATTTCTCGTTAAAATTTTCCTAAATGACAGGTATCTGGAAGTTTGAGGGACACGGAACCTTCAAGGTATAGACAGACTCTCTGACGTAGAAGCGGTGTAGTATCGAAAAGCACAATGCATTTGCCTCAATCTCATACAATTTGTTCACTTATATGAGGAGTCTGTAATGTTTTATTTAAATTTATTTCTTTTCAATCTGTACATCAGTTTTCCTGATATGACTTTGGCAAATATTTTCAATTTATTGTCTTCATTGTTATAGGAATCATGTATTCTATGAATCTCATTTATTGTTTTCATATTTGTGTGTGAGATTTGTGTTAATGTATATGTGTTAAATTATATTTATTATGTGCGATAAGATTTGAGCATGTTTAGGCCGATATATTGTTCGTTAGCAATAATGTAGTTAAGAAAAGGAGTGAAATTCATTAATTAATTTGTGTAATCAAGTTTTAAATATTTTTAACTGAGAAGTCAAGCGCCTGTCGTACGACATATTGACCTAGTCAATGATTTGTAGTTCAGGGCAGGATGTACGGATTTTTATGTAAAGATTATGTCCTAATTCAATTAGGTATGCTAAGAAGCCGCTAGCGATATACATTAATCTTCAATATTAGGTATTGATTATCATCTACCAGGCTGTAAAATGAAACTCGGTAGTCTTAGTTTCAGATGAATTAGGAGATGATGATATATGACGCAACGAAAGAGAAGATAATGTTCGATTCCAGAAGAACATAAACTGACACATATTTAATTTGTCTTTTATTTATTTTAAAAATGAATTAACTCCCTTGAACAGATAGGGTCAGGAGCAGCTAGAAGAGAGAGAGAGAGAGAGAGAGAGAGAGAGAGAGAGAGAGAGAGAGAGAGAGAGAGAGAGAGAGAGAGAGAGAGGGATCGCCTTCTGCTTCTTTGTTATTACAACCTTCTCACGTGCAATATTATCAATATTACTGTTATATAGTGGAAAAGGAAACTACTACTTTATTGCACGAAACGTAGGTCTTGGTCCAGGTTTATAGACTGCAAATATTTCGAAAACGTTTGCTAAATTGTTATTTGATCTGCGACTTTGGTTTACGTTCCATCATGACAGAATCTTGTTGAGAATTTGGCGGTTGTTTTCTTGTACTAAATTTGCCATTTTTTCTATAAGATTACTCTTAAAAAGGTTATCGCCGAAATGATAAGTCTTTTCTGGACGGAGGTTAGTTAGCCATCTGAAGGAATGAAGCTGTGATCGACCAGAAGCGGGACGGGAGGGGGACTGACTATGTGTACAGAATGATTTGTAAATTCCATATCTATGACCCGCCTTAAACAACGACCGCCCTCGACGTCATATGCGTCCATCATCGTCAAGTTAAATATCCTCATTTCTCCGGTGACACCACTAGCACAAGTTGAGCAGATCAAGTGTTGTAGAACTAATTAATATTTATGAATCTTTTCGCCAGATGTTCACAGCTGCAATAAATTAATTAATTTTCAAGACGAGACTGACCACACGAACAACGTTTCCTGCGGGCTGTTTTGCTGTTTAATAAGTCAATCGCAAATAAGTTATATATATATTTATATATATATATATATATATATATATATATATATATATATATATATATATATATATATATATATATATATATATATATATATATATATATATATATATATATATAATATCGTGCTTAATATATTCATTGGAATTTTTGTACATATTGTATTTGGGGATGGTTATTTTAGCTCTGACTTTCGGAAACAGGAGTTATGCGCTATATCATTTCCTCTTCTTGTGTAGTCAACATTTTTAACACGATTGTTTTCTATGTAGTTTGCATTTAATTAGTAATAGTGTCTCTCGGCATGTACACAGTTGTGTCTCCGATAACAGTGTCTCTGAGAGAACGCAAATGTTTTCACGATAATTGTATCTGCGAGTACACAAATGGTCTCTGATGATAGCGTGTGTCTGCATCTATATACATGTTAATCCGATGTTAGAATCTTTCTCTTTGTACACAAATGTCCCTACAGTGAACAATGTTCTATGTAATTAACGTTCTACAGCTTTAAAAGGGACTAAATTAATGTGTGCAGAAACACGGTTCACCTTGTATTAGCTCGTTCTTAACGTTTTCACATTAATTAAAATTGACAAATGCATACAACTATACGTGTCTCTAAACAAAATATGTCTGACTTACAAGGTGATGAGTACTTTTCGACGCCTTCGATACAAGTCTTTTTTCAATTTCATTCATAAATTCTGATTGCAACGGTATCCTACCGGCTCCTGGCATTTATTCACAATGTGTGAAAGATTGAGACAAAATATCGAATCACATGCACACATGTTGAAAAATATTGACAAGCGTTGTTGTATCAACGTCTACAGATGAGTATGGGTCGCATCACCTTGTCTGTTGTACCCACAAGTGTTCTGACCTTTGCAGTTGTGTTTCCGCAAATAGCGACTTTTCAAACCCACAATTAGTGACAGGAAGTAAGTATCGTATGTATCAATAGTCGAGTAGTTACTGCACATGTGAATCAACCTGCTCAACCAATCGAAATTGACTGTGCTGATGATGTTACCATATGAAAGTTTTCAATTTAACGAAATCTTGCAATGGAACAAACACATGATGATATATTCCTGGAAAGGTAGACATTAACGTATTGCCGACTGTGTCTCAAACGATTATACGTGCGATACCTATCGACCAACGGCTAATGCTGTCGCTGGCCAAGGTGTGAGAAAAACATTATTTACGGACGCACTGGCATCTTATTAGACAATCGTCTCTAACGTCTGTCTCCGCCCGACTGCCACCATATATCATACACGAATTAAAATCGTCGTAACTTTAAACATTTTTCTCGCGTTTTCACAAAATATTCAGAATACCAGAACCATCTAATTAATATTAATTCACATGTACCAGGTGCCTTTAATAACTTAATGACTTGTTGATATCACGTGATATGCTAATGAGTAGCCTGGTTATCTTGGTCTTGGGGCAGGTCAGATATTACGTTAAGCTCTAATGCACGGTAAGCCAACACTTTAAAAAGAGGGCGAGAACAAAACACTTATTGCTACGTTTACGTTGAAGAATACCGACGCTAGCTGACTGCCAATGTATTCCAATATATCTAGTTAGAATAAGAAAACTTCCCAGAAGTCATATTTTAAGATTAATCGTTAACAAAATGACATTTTTCTTGAACAAAAAAAGGTCATAGTAACATATATAGTCAGGCAAACGTTTTCGGGCGCTAAGAAAAATATCTGTTGAAAATATGTACAAAGATAGGCAGACAGATAGGTAGACAGACAAGTTCAGACAGTGCCGGATTACGCATTTGGCACACTAAACATATGCTTAGGGCACTAGCCCAATAGAGCACCAGAAAAGAAATTCAAAATAATTATTGATGATAAAAATTAATTAATTATATATGACCATTTCGATCTGTATGTCGGAATATTTTGATTTGGAATGATGGCAACACAGGTATTTTTCCATCTTTTCAGCTTTAATACTGCTTTTCTGAGTTTCATGTTTTTTTTGGGGGGGGGGACCATAATATTTTCAGTGCTTGGGGCGCTGGAGGACCTTAACCCAGCGCTGACTCTAAACTGGGATTTTTCATTCTTGTCGAAGTTGGGACTTACGACATTTCTGTTAGTGCTAAATTTAGATATTTAACAAAGATATATATCAGGCACAAAAATGTTAATATACGTTTAAATTAAAATCTCCCATTTATTGGACCAAGCTGTTTACTCTACTTTAAAGTGTTTCTATACATTCTCAAGTGCGCACAACCAGAAGTACGGTGTCACTGACAGTTTATTAAATCGTTTTTTGCAGTAGATGCCAATTACAATCGTGTGGCGTTTGTAACGTGTAAAACATACTGGTTGAGCAAACTTTTGTGATAAAGCGTATATCAGTAAATAGATTTCTCCATAGTTTATCCTTGGAAACAACGTTTTCAAGGGGAAGATTGTCGTAACATCAGAACAGAGTGAGTAAGATGTCAGTAGCAGGGTATCATGACGTGATATGAAAACTATATGATGTGATAGATGATATGTAAATGAATTACAAAACCAGACATCTGAAATTGTTTGTTTAGCCGAAGAGTTATAAATAAATTGGATTTAATGATTCCGGTCAAACCAAGTCGGGAGGAGTCACAGAGGTAATGAGCGAATTCGTAGTTATGAGTTCTGGCAACTTCCGTCGTGTGAATCAAGAACAGAGAAAAAATAAAAAAATAAAAATTTTGGTCTACAAATCGATCATTAAAGGGCAAGAATTTCCTAAGTTTTTCTCACTTTGTATATCTTAGGTATTAGGTATTAGTAATATAAATTTAATTTCCTTTATTTTGATGTACGATTGATGGATATAATTTAGGCTATAAAAATACACCTTGACCCTACGGCAGATATCCATGTTTCAAATAATTCTAGCTGGGCTTGGCCATTTTCAATTCCTGGAAATCAAACGGTAAATTGGAAGAAAAAAAATAGTCGAAAGTAGTGTTTCATTACTTATATATATATATATATATATATATATATATATATATATATATATATATATATATATATATATATATATATTGTCTAATGTAGCAAAATTCATTTTCCTTGTTTTAATAACTGCTAAAGTTATTTATTAGTTTAAGCTCATTTTTCAAGCACGTAAGATCAGCCACTTCATCAATTGCTTGCTTTAGAACGCACTTTTTTTTCCACGATGACTACATGTATAGAAATTTTAGTCACAGACACTGAAAAAAAAACAACTAGAGGAATGCTAACATTATGCAAGCTGTTAGTACAAGCAACTTCACCTTAAACTGCTCGCTTTCTCGGAAATACTTAGTAAATGAAGAGCGCCACCGAAAGCAATATTCAACACAAAATGGCCACACTTTAGACCAATACCTAGCTTAACTTTACCGATAGCCCGAAACATTTATCTGGTGGTTGTTAAAATATACCGAGTAGTAAATATTATGTTCATTGAAATTTGAAATAATTCAACACTGGAGAGAGAGAGAGAGAGAGAGAGAGAGAGAGAGAGAGAGAGAGAGAGAGAGAGAGAGAGAGAGAGAGAGAGAGAGAGAGAGAGAGAGAGAGAGAGAGAGAGAGAGAGAGAGAGAGACAGAGGGGGGGCTTAAAATTGCTTCAAAATATGATTATAATGAAATAATTTGTTTGATGAACATTTGGGCAGAAGTTAGATCTGACAGATGAAGTAATTATAACAAGTCTTTCTGATTTAAGTTCAAGCTTAAAAATTTAAAACAAAATCAATCACATGTTAAAACTATTGTCACGTAACATAATCAGCGACAAAAATGAATATTTCCATTTTCAATGACTTAAAACCACACATATTTTATAAACAAAATGACACACAAGTACGAGGAAGATAGATGTCATTCGTATATTCCTGGATTTCCCCATTCATCAAAAGTACATGTTTATTCCGGAATGTTGGTTGTTTGGATCTTGTCTTTCTCCCTTATTTTATCTACATGTATGTGAAGATCTTGGAAAGAGGACAATTGTCCCTACACGTGCAAGCAACACCGTTGTTCGAGACCTTTAGTTAAAAAACGCCGACTGCCTTTATATTGCAATATGTCCGTTAGAAGAATGCAATTTCCGAGAAGTCGTATTTGATTAAAGTTTTCTCGTTAACAAATGGCATGTTTCTTGCAAAAATAGGTCCTAACAATATATATATATATATATATATATATATATATATATATATATATATATATATATATATATATATATATATATATATATATATATATATATATATATATATATATATATATATAGTAAGGCAAACGTTTTCGGTCGGAAGTAAAAAAAAAATCTGATGAAAATAAGTATCGAAACACTTAATACATAATAAAGACAGAAATACAAATAGATAAAGAGGCAGACAGACAGGTAGACAGACAAGTCCAGATTTAAAATATAGCAGTTTCATTTTTCTGTATACACAGTTGGATTACCCATTTTACCCATTCAGCACACTAAGCACGTGCTTTGGTCACCATCCCAACAGGGACACCAGAAAAAAAATTCAAATTAATTGTTGATATTAAAATTGAATGAATTATGAGTATCCGTCAGTGAATATAAGGCCGGAAAGGGGGGGGGCTGTATTAATATAAGGCAAGGGAGGACACGAATCAACTTCCCTCGATAGTTCCATCCCTGCTAGTTTGTGCTAATTTCATCTACTAATTTCCAAGTCAGCTGTAATCAAGAATAGTCCAGTCTTTAAAACTTAGTTCGGTTCTTGAGTAATAGAGAAATTCCAACAATTGTCTGTCGATTTTTACAAATAGAGAAGTACGGGATGGAAGATGTCATTAGTATTCGGATTGTCTTGGATTTCACCATTCATCGAAATCACATATTTATTGCCGAATATTGGCTGTTTGGCTCTTGCCTTTTTCCCATATTTTTTTTTTTATTTAAATGTTTGTGATACGATCTTGGACATGGGACAATTTTTCACTTGTCGTCTGGAAACACACAATTATTTGTGAACTTTAGTAAAGAATACCAGAACGAGTCGTCTCTTGACCTACTGCTAATAAAGGGCTTTGTCCATACAACACTAATTGTGCATAATAATGTATGTCTTCAGTCTCCGATTTTCGATAATGTATGTCTTCAGTCTCCGATTTTCGATAACAGATTAGTTTTAAAGAAAGGCTAGTTGAAAACATTGTTGTCTAATTGAGTCAGAGATATTTCGTACATTAACCAAATCAATATAACTTGGGAAGAAAAATGTAAATGCTTGACCGTGTACTGGGTAGATGATAACTAGCAAAGGCTTCCTATACAGTGATTAAACTGTACACACTATTATGTTGTGTTCAATGGACTATGAAGCAAAGAGTTAACAGTCCTGCCGGTGTGCTTTAGTAAATATTAAAATAAAACAAGACGATATTCTTAAATGATCAGTTACTAAGCATGTGAATCTTGTATCAAATAAAACGAAAACCATTTATATGTTGTTTTTTTTTTTCGTTGTTGTTCTAACATAACAAACTGTGCTTAAACAGCATATGGAATTCAGATGCTTAAGTATGCCTGACATCACTAAAGCGCCTGCATGCAATCAACTTATATTAGCCTATTCATGTAAAACTATATAATTTTATCGCAAGACTTGAAATATGTCTCCAATATAAGGGAGAAACTTAATGGTCAAGCTATTAGACTGCGTTTCAAAGATAAAGCAATAGTTTCGTTATAAAAAAAATACGCTTTTGAGTTTAGACACTTCATCTGCCCTGTTCCTTTTCAAAGTATCAGGCAAATGCCGCGTCTACTCTCTCTCTCTCTCTCTCTCTCTCTCTCTCTCTCTCTCTCTCTCTCTCTCTCTCTCTCTCTCTCTCTCTCTCTCTCTCTCTCTCTCTTAAAAATAAGAATGCAGATATTGTGTTATTTAAATTTGTTTAAAAAAAACATCAGAGATGTCACATAAGCAGCCTAACATTTCGTCTTTTTATTCTTGTGTTAACTCGATGACACAAAAATAAATCTGAACAGGGTGCTCTTTTTTGTCGCAAAGGATTAGCAATGAATTACATTGAAGTCAAAAGATCAATGCATCGCAAATACATTAGCATACTTATTTCGACAAATGGAATCATGTTTTTATATACGAAGTCTTAATATATGGGTACAGATGCTACTACGCTATGGACTTAAACTAAGTAACAGAAAAGAGCAAAAGTCAATACGTTTTGTAAAATTCAGCAAATAATCTACTTTTCTAGAATACAAACAGAAAAGATAAAACGACTTTACAGCATTGTGAATAAAATCCCAAACAATCCTAAAAGTTCTATCACAAATTCAAATGCATAAAGTTCCAATTAAACTCCAATGATATTCGAAATAAAATCCGAAATTGAATGTGTTGATATGTATGCAGTTACGAATGTACTATATGACTGAACTACAGTGTGATTATATGCTCAGTCTTTTCGCGTATCGCAATAATATAATCCAAAATATGTTTGTCAGAATTCACTATAATTCCAAATTATTTAATTATTTGTTTTGTTCCAAGAATATTTTTGGGCACTTTATAATTATAGTGAATATTAATTTGAATAAATTAATCCATCCAAATTAAAAACTGAATACAACAACAAGACTAATTCTGCTTAAGAATTTCAGGCAACAATGAGTGATTTTTCGAGTAAAAACACACGTCTCAGTAATATAACCGTATGAAGGTCAATTACCTCTATAAAAATTCAAAGTTGTCAACTCGTTCAAGAATGTCCATTAGAAAAATTAATTTCATAGACTAAATATCAAATAAACATGTTTACCTTCATTAATAACGATCTGAATATGTAATCGACAATGATAGAGAGATATTATATATGTATTAGGTTTATCCAAAACTAAGTTTGATGTGATTATAATTTACCGTAGGTTTCACAGTCATATCGCTACAATGTCTCCAGTGTGGCAGTTTATAGTGATGTCTAGCACCGTAGCATCATGCCGAAGACATTTAGAATGATGTCCCAGCCAGTAACATTATCCTGACACCAGGCCGACCAGTTCTTACACTAACTTCTTAATGTTGAGCGCCAAGCGAGGCAGCTGTTAGCATCATTTTTGTAAGTCTTTGGTATGACTAGACCGGGGATCGAACCCAGGACCTCCAACATTCCTGGCGGACGCTCTAACCACTAGACCACAGAAGTGATTCCTAAATCAATTGCACTAGTCAGGTAGGCCATTTACTTGATCTTGGACAAGGTCAAATACAAAATATAGATGTACATCACATAATTACGTAAAAGCCAACAAATAATGCAAATTTATATACACAACACCGAGTACAAGCTATGTCAAAATCCTTTTCGTAAAACTACTTATCTAGAAGTGAAACCCAATACATGGAATGTAACCTAAGGAGACATTTTATTTTTGTATCAATAAATAACTAAAGTAGCTACGAATGAAACATGCATACGAAATATTTTCTTTTATCTCCCTTCGGGAAACGTAAATGAAATTCAATACTGCGTGGATATATCAAAGTACAATACTGAGATGAGGTCTGTATTAATTTCATACGTATACTATAACGTGACACAGATTATGTTGATAGTAGGTAGCACCATTTCCATTCTAACTTTGCAGTGACTTATACGTAGCTTAGCAAAATAATACATAACCATACCCACACTGCCTCGGATCTCTGGTATTGATATACTCTGAAATCAAATAGTGATTGAATAGAACTATTAACCAGATACTCTGACATCAATCAATTATCCTATAGATTTATCAATTACACCAGAAAATTAAATATACGTTTGGTTTATATATATATATATATATATATATATATATATATATATATATATATATATATATATATATATATATATATACATACATACATACATACATACATACATACATACATACATACATACATACATACATACATACACACACACACACACACATACATACATACATACATACATACATACATACATACATACATACATACATACATACATACATACATACATACATACATACATACATACATACATACATACATACACTCACACACACACACACACACACACACACATATATATATATATATATATATATATATATATATATATAAATATATATATATATATATATATATATATATATATATATATATATATATATATATATATATATAACCCCGATAAGAACCATTATGAAGGAGTCTATCCATTTTGTATCCCAAATTCATTCTA
This sequence comes from Potamilus streckersoni, assembly GCA_016746295.1. Lineage (NCBI taxonomy): Eukaryota > Metazoa > Mollusca > Bivalvia > Unionida > Unionidae > Potamilus > Potamilus streckersoni. The sequence goes on from JAEAOA010001897.1 coordinate 6,936,268, forward strand.
GTTACACTAATGACTGAATAAACGTGAACAGGTGTTAAAAAACAAGAACAAAAACATACAAAAACACATGAATCTCGTCGTGTTCACATGGGAGTCAACATCATGTATCGCTTTGTTAGATGCTTGCAGACTTTGTACTTATGGCACAGAAGGAAAAGGACATACAGATCATTGCGGCTAAGTTCTCAGTGGCATCCACGCTGTTTGGTCTGAGAATAAGCCTGAATAAAATAGAGGTACTCCTTCAGCCAGCTCCTTATAAAAAGCCACCATCAAGATCGAGGAAAGACAATCGAAGAACGTTGAGAGTTTTACATCTCTGGCAAACACGATATCTTCAGATGGGTCCTAGACAATGAAATCATAGCTTTGATCTAGAAAGAAAACCATGCTCTAGGAAGACTGTGTCATGTTCATGCAGCAAAATGACATTCGGATGCCCACTAAATTCAAGGTCTATAAAGCTGTGTACCTTACATCCCTGCTCTACGTCTGCTAAACATGAACAGCTCAAGCAGTTCCACGTGCGCTCACTACAATCATGCACATCTGATGACAAGACATGGTGTCCAACATATTGAGTCCACATCAGGGACAGTGTTATTAGCATTGAGGCACTGCTGCTGAAAGCCCAACTCAAATGGCTTGGGCACTTCATTCCGATGGAGATCACGTCTACAGACTTCAGATGTCCAACCTGTAACAGCATGGCTGCATCCAGCTTGGACTCAGGAGCCTCATACAATCACATCTAGCGTCATCATCGGATATAAATAATTCAAATTTTCAGGCTTGCATGGAATACACAAAAAAAATGCATCAAATACAAATCAGTATCTGGGGAAAATGGTAATTTTTTTATTTAATCTGTTTATAGCGTTGATGGTGACAAAATAGTATTGGAGAAAATGGACATTTAACATGGAAGTGACACTCTGGGGAGAGAATGGTTTATAGAGACAAAAGCGTTTGTGAGGACAAACATAAACAAACTCTTATACAACACAAAGACAAAATATTACAGGCAATAGTCAATGTGTTAATATTTTCAAGTCAAGTGAGTGGCTCTGAAAAGGGTTTTTTGGTTTTTTCTCTTGTGGGAAAAACATATGGAAAAACCCTGGTACATATCCATAACCTTAACTTGTTGGAACCTCCTATAGAAAAACAGTATTTATTTATAACCTAAACTTGCTTGAAATTCCTATGGAAAATCCTAGTAAATATTTAAAGCCTCAACTTGTGGCAAATTCCTATGAAAAACACCCTTATAATTCATTTGATCTAATCGTAGTAGTGCTACAAGTAGCTAACCTCTATTTGGCCGTGACTTAATAACAATGTTGGAGATGACCTCAATATGCTGGAATCTAGTAAGTATGGGGAGTTCTAAGTTAAACAGAGTTAGTATGCTATGGATTAATGGCCTCATAAATGGTTTATGTAATCAAAATGGTTGATAGGGTCAAACGGGAAGGGCAATGGTAAATGGTTTTAAGCTTGAATTGTCAAATTACACACACACACGCAAACACACAAACGCATGCACGTACACATCGTCATATGTTAGCTTAGAGTTCAAGGGTAGTCGATAAAATCTCACAAAATTAATATTCATCACACCTGACCTAAACCATGAATACTCTATCCAAACCGCCTTTTGTTGGCTTAGATTGTAAGACGAGGATATGTGATCTCTCAATCATACAACCAAACCACGCCTATACCGCTAAACAATATACTTGCATCATCCAATTCACCCTTTGTTATCATAGAATCTAAATGCTTAGAGTTTAAGAGAAAGAGAAGGAACGTTTACAAACATACTGCATCTCAAGACATGTCATACAACACCCCATTCTTACACTATCCAAAGTGCGTTGTATTAACTTAGAATGTAAATACTTACGGATTAAGTGAAGAAGATAAAATCCAATAATGTACTACAAGATGACGTTCATCGTGTTGGCTAGAACTTGTGCAAACTGAAATTCAACACGAAATTAACCGGATTTTATAGGGTGGAAATGACCCTCGTCTCTGCCTTGATCAAAAGTGAAATTAAAAGCCCACAGAGCATAATCTCCTGCATAATCGCATTAAGGCTGTTGGTGCCTGTCTGGTGACTTCCTACAGGGAAACAGTTGGTTTGAATGGTATGGTACGCAAGTTCTGACCGTGTCGACTGACTTCTATGACACTTTGTACTGATTAGAATTTTCCCACAAACTCGGGCTGATTTGCAAAGTCGTTTACGACAGAGTTACATCTAGGATTTTCAGTCAGAAAAATGGCCAGGACAAAGCAGACTGAGAAGAATGAGTGAACGTTTCTTTTTTTTTTTCATTATTTTTTTTTCTTTAAACTGTATTGATGTGATTTTTTTGTAGTTCATATTTTTTCATTCTTTTGTTGGATAATTAAGTTCTCATTTTGAACTTTTTGAATTATTGAATTTTGTGTTGAAATATTCAAAATTTCAAACTCTCATGTCTATAATGCATAGAAAACTGCTATTTTTTCATGATATATGGAGTACTTAAACCAGTGTTTTTCTTTGAAATTATTGTTCTAAGTGATACATGTTGCAGTAATAGTGGTGTGTGACCGGGATATAGTGAACTGTGCAAATGCTAATTGTGTAGTGATACCAGCTTTTTCAGTGATTAAATCTAACCGTGCAACTATGGCTCAAGCACAATTAAATAGGGTAACCAGCATTGGTTCAAACTTGAAAAAAATATTATTTTTTTTATAAAAACGGAAGGAAATAAATTATTTGCCTTCCACCCTCCTGGGTGTCAGGTGATTAATTTTGGGAGCACTGAGAACTGTCCGCGACAGTCCGATGTTCTAATAGCTATGAGAAGACAAGAATTCCCAATTGTTCAAATATACGGAATTCAAAATGGAGGGAAAAACAAGTTCATCATCTATCCGAAAGACTATAAGACCCCCATTGTAAACAAAGATGTCATAGAAGTCAAGGATATGCGTGCAAAAGTAGGGAAGACACAACCACTCATAAGAGAAATTGAAGGGAGAAAAACAGATGTTATTGAGACTGGATTACCCCTAGAGATTCACAGCAAGGAACTGGTGTACAAACTTTAAGACAAACTAAAGATCAATGTGATCTCTCACAGAATAGCCACGGTATGGGGTTTTAGTAATATTAAAACAGGAGTAAGAGTTATTACTATCTTCTATGTAATGAAATTCCTCCTAAAATCGTGGTATAGGGGATGTGAATATGACAAGGCTTGTCCAAGGTGTAGGCAAGTGAGACATAAACCCAAAGATTGTCCACGTCCAAACCCACCAGCTGAACGGACCTACGCAAACGTCGTCAGCCCTAATCATGTGATTCTCAATGATGACGAGCAAGAAGAGACAGAAGAACAAATACAAGCACAACCATTACAACAACTGCATCAACCACATCAATTGCAACAAATGCAACAGGAAAAAGTGGCACAGGCAGACGAAACAATAAGTAAAGGAAAAGGAACAAGAGCAAGCACACAAAGAGAAAGACAAAGAGAATGAAGATAACTTAGACGAGCTTACCTCAGTATACCTAAAGAAATAGCGTAAGATCAAAGACCAGAGTGGGAAATCTATTTGAGCCCTAATGTCACAAATGCGACACATGCAATGAATGAAGACATACTTAAGAGAAACAAGTTCTACTTATTAGCAGAAGAATCAGGAATGGAACTTGAAGAATCAAAATATGACATATCGGGCATAGTACCAATCACCTCCGGTGCCTAAAGACCGACAAAAGAAGAGGATGAAAAGGAAAATGGTCACGCCATTGACCGAAACATCCTCGGACGAAAGTGTTCCAATAACACAGGATATAAAGGAGCAAAAGGTAAGCAAAGGGACGAAGAAGAAAGCCGAAAGTGACAATAAACCAAACGAAAACGAATAAGACGTAAATGAAACAAACGGAAACGAATCGGACGAAAATAAAATTGAAATTGACACTGAAATTAAGGAAAAGGATGAAAAGGAAGAAGTTTCAGAGGACAACCAGACAGAACAACGGAAGGACATTGCAACAAATAGTGGACAGGAGTTAACAAATCAGGAACAAACAAATACAACTATAGAAAGCACAGCAAATGTAACTTCAATAGAGGAGTAGCCTCCTACTCTACAAATGTTATAATCAAATGTAAAATCATCTACAATTATTGTCATTAATATTTCTTTTATTTTAGAACTATTTCATAATTTGTTTTCTTTTAAAAAATGGAAAGTCAAAATAGGCGACCTGGAGGAAAAAGAGAGGGAAAGAACCTCCGCATAGCTTCAATTAATATGAATGGGGTAAACGAGGTGAAAATATTTTAAATTATGTGAAGAAAGGGATTATGATATAATCTTGATTCAAGAAGCATATAATGGTTTTACAAATGAATTAGTGTCATTATTAGAAGACAAAATAAATGGTATAGTAATTTTAAGTAATGCTAATTTCGATGATAGGAAAAGTGGGGTAGCAACAATAATAAAACAACAATAGAGGTATAACGTGGGAAAGGAAAATGGAAGGGAATTTTTTATGGGGAGCCTAATTCATTTCACCGTAAAAAAACATATAATTAATATTTATTTAACAGCTAATAAATACAAAAAAAATAATTTCTGAAACAATTTGATACATATATAAGTGAATACACAATGGAGGATTCAATATTAGGAGGCCACATAAATTGGGAAGGGGAGGAAATTGACTGAATAGGGGAATTAACTCCTAGTGACAATATATTTAAGGGTGAAATGACACAGTTTCTAAAGAAAAAAAACCAAACAAATGGCATGATATTTATAGACTATTAAACCTTCTTAGAATTGAATTTACATTTATATATGGAGATAATCAAGTGAGTAAGCTGCAAAAATGCATGGTGCTACATAAACTAATAAAGGAAATTTATATACCCTGTTATTCAAGCAATATTAAGGAAAAGAGAATATATATATATATATATATATATATATATATATATATATATATATATATATATATATATATATATATATATATATATATTAAGGGAAGACGACTCACGACACACACACTGATTAAAACATTATTCTTTTGTTTATATATATATATATATATATATATATATATATATATATATATATATATATATGTGTGTGTGTGTGTGTGTGTGTGTAAACATTTAGTTTGCACCGTCTCACCCTCAAATGTTCTTAATTTCAACAGTTTTATAAACTTTATTTATAAATTAATTTAATAAAAAAAATATATATGCATACAATAGTATGAAAGATGAATGAAAGAAGATGGTGAGGGTCTTAAAAATGAATGAAAGAGTTAATATGCATATATTCAATTCTAATTAGAAAACTGGAACAATTTGACTTAGCGCCTGTCCTAACAAATACACTTTATAGCAACATAAACGGTAGCACAAAACACATAGCATACATAGGACATAGGGGACCCTTAGCCAAGGTCACAATAATACAAACATGGGGAACGACCCCGATAAGGTTAATGAAACCCTATCGGAAGAGTGAACCTTTAGATACACTAGGGAGAAAAATAACCCATTAAAAATTTACGATAAAGAATTTTGTTATCACAATTCTTTTTTAATATAGCTCATAGCAACATATCGGGGGTATACAGAAACACATTAAACACTTTTTTAGTTGTTTTTTTTTTTTGGTTAAGTGGAGGAGACATCTGTCTGATGCCCCCCTTAAAAGAAACAACTTGGGATATATATATATATATATATATATATATATATATATATATATATATATATATATATATATATATATATATATATATATATATATATATATATATATATATATATATAAACACACATGGGTTTTCCAGAGGCTTTCCACACAAGTTGGAGCTAAAAATATATACTTTGTTTTTCTATAGAATTTTCCAACAAGATGAAAATATGAATATATACTAGGGTTTTTCCATATGATTTTCCCACAAGAGAGGAACCCGAACGACTCTTATCAAGGCCACTCACTTGCCTAGAAAAGAAATACTTCTTGCCCATTGGGTAAATTTTGTTTGGTCTTTGTGTTTTATAAGTGTTGTCTATGTTTGTCCCCATATGCACTTTTGTCCCCACATACTCTTCTGTCCTCCAAGGGTCGCTTCCGCGTTAAACTTCCATTGTCCTCAAAAACTATTTAGTCCTCATAAATCCTATGGACACCTTTAGTAGGTGATTTCCCCTATAGGCCTATACATTGAATAGAGCGTGCTGAGGTCAACTCGATCGCTGTCACTGCCCCACTGATATCAGCCACTTGTAACACTATCCATTTTTCACAGGGTCTTGAAGTAACCAATGTTAAATTTCCAACGTGCTTTTTGAATTTTTGTCAATGGTAAAATCCCATTGTCCCTCACCCTCGAAGTGGCTGTCTAGAGTAGCGAGTATTGAGATCGACTCGAGCACTATTATAAACCTGTCCCACAAAGGTCAGCCACTTGTAACACGTTATCGTTTTCCACAGCGTCAAGTGTCGTCAAGTCATCGTGTTAATTCCCCGTTTGCCCCTATACATTTTTGGTAATATCAAAATATTGCTCGATTGGGATATGAGTATGTTACTGGATTGGGATATTAAAATATTACTGATCGGGATATCATTATATTTCTCTATTAGGATATCAATATACTTATTCGATTGGGATATCATTATAATACTCAATTTTGGTATCATTATATCACTGGACTTGGATATCAATATACTGCTCAACTTGGATATTTGTATATTACTGGCTTTTGATACCGATATACAACTTAACTTGGATATCAGTATATTACTGAAATGGGATATCAGTATGTTATTCGATTGGGATATCAATGTGTTACTGAATTGGGATATCAATATATTACCCAACTTGGGTGTCAATATATTATTGGACTGGGATATCAATATATTGCTCAACTTGGATATCAATATATTACTGGATTGGGATACCAATATATTACTAGACCAATTCCCTGAATATAATTTATTCTATATGATATATCAATTTATTCATATATCCTTTTTTGTTTATTTTGTTTTTTAACCCCAAACGTATGACGTGATTAAGTATACTATTTTAATTTGTATGTGGAAATTTAAAACAAACACAATTTAGTTTGTTCAAACATTAGAGCGGAATTCAAAAACATACTTAAATTTCATGTAAGATAGGAACTGTCAGCGAACTATGCATACTGACGCACTTGGTATTGCGACATGGTTGCGTCATTAGGGGCCAATCCGTATGCCTCTTTTCCCGTAGGATGTTCATAACAAGGGAATTTGTTACATTATGGCTTAAACTGACAGTTTCATGTAGAAGGTGTCCAATGGGCTGGTTCAAGATGCGCCTCTCTCTCTCTCTCTCTCTCTCTCTCTCTCTCTCTCTCTCTCTCTCTCTCTCTCTCTCTCTCTCTCTCTCTCTCTCTCTCTCTCTCTCAATAGTTAGCAATGTGTACAGCTTGATCACATTTTGTTTGTGCAAAATTTGTTTTGAGAAACGTTGACAAATTACTCAGGATTGAAACAACTAGTTAGACAAGTTTTTACATATTGATCCAAAACGAGAAAATCCTATTTCAAGCATGCCAAGGGTGAAAAGGAAAACGTTGCTGAATTTTGCCGAAGAGAATGAAATAAGCCAGAATTTTATTCATAGTCACAAACTGTACTTTCAGTAAGCTAGTTATTTTAGTTAGGGTGATATAAATTGCTATATTCGATTCGTACATAGCAGATTATGTTAGCTTTTAGCTTGTTTGTTTAACCGCTGCTGAATGCTCATCGACCACAAAGTTTCTTTTTTTTCTACTTGCTTAAGTACTTTACATTAGAGTCAGAAATAGAAACACGGTTTTAGCTAAGGATCCTTGACATCTTGTTTTGATTAGGGTTCCAGATACGCATGGTGTTTTCAAGTTGTTAGAAGCTTTGAAGCAAAAGTGGTACATTTATATTCCATCATCTACAACATAATAACCAATCGTCGTAAATGTACTTGTTGAATTAACTTCATTGTGTTAGAGTTTTAATGCGTTTGAATCATAGATTTACGAAGTTTCTAAAAGTCAGCATGCCCTTAAATGGTCAGGAAGAAAATTGTTTTGAAACTGCTAGATTTTTTAGAGAGAGAGAGAGAGAGAGAGAGAGAGAGAGAGAGAGAGAGAGAGAGAGAGAGAGAGAGAGAGAGAGAGAGAGAGACACAGAGAGAGAGAGAGACAGAGAGAGAGAGAGAGAGAGAGAGAGAGAGAGAGAGAGAGAGAGAGAGAGATGTTTAACAACCAATAACAGAACATCATTAATTTAATTTTCTTCATGTTTCAAACATGATATTATTCTTTAGCTCTCTAATTAAATTTCAAATGATCATGTAGATTTAAGGTACAATTAAATCCAAACACTGAAAAATAGTCATCAAATGGTCAATGGTTGCACGTAGTCATGTTCTTATGGGGTGTAATACGTCCACTCACTCGTCTGCTTCGGCTTCCAATTATCACCTACTCCCATTGAAATCCCCGACAGGCATCAAAATATTTGATAATCTGGCTTTTCCTAGTTCGAACATTTACTTTTATTCCTTTAGTTGTTTGCCCAGCAGTATTTACTTCTCCGGCTCTTGTTAATTACCACATAAACTGCATAGTATAAACACTGCGTGAGAGGGTTAAGTTTTGGGTTCATCGATCAGGCTTTAAATAAAATCCTGGAGGCTAATCCTTAAATAAGAGTACCTATTGCTTCCAGGTTATATTATTAACAATTGCCACCTTCTCACCTAAAGATAGGGACGTACATCAAAACAATCTTGATTCTGGACCAGCGAACAGACTGCCCTCAGCAAGATTAGGGACCTGAATTTCGGTTAATCCGGATGCGTACACCTATTACAATTCAAAGGTAACTGATAAGTTAGAATGGAAGTATTTATTCCTAATTTGTCAAAACTGATTTCAGCTAGGAGGTGACCGTTTTTGGACTTGCCCATGGGCACGTTAGTTGGAAACTTGAGCTTGCCCAAGGAGCAAGGGCATATTAATTTATAAATCCTTGCTTTTATTGCAATGAAATATTTAATTCAATACACTGGATTTTTGAAAACTATCAACCTTAATCATTCTGAAAAACCATTCACTTCTCCCACCATAAAAGGTCAGTACAGTCCGGCTACTACAGACTTAAGCCAAATAGCGGTTGCTCGTTAGGATCTGCCTGAATTCGATGTCTAATGTAAGGCCTGCCTAAATTCGATGTGAAAAATAGTGCACGCATGCGGGGCCAACGGCCTTTTAAGTTCATACGCGTGTGAACAAAAAGAATTTGATTATGGCAGGACTTGTATCAGACATATTGATTGTAAAAACAAAAACCACATAAAACAAAAGGGATATTTATCAATTACATTTTTGACTATGATTATACTTTAATTTTAGGGAACCGGATACGCAGTCAAGCCATCGTGTAGGTTTATATGTAACACAATATGATTAAAATCGGAATATTACTGACTACGTGAAGATCTGACAGCGACACTTAGGGGTCATGTTCAGGTGACCGATGTTTTTAAAATAATCGCTAATGTTATAAGCTATTAAGATTGAGTCATAACCACACCCAACCCCATTTGAAAGACTGAGCAGCATAGCTGAAGAGCACCAACAATGTGATGAACGATTTTATTCACTTTCAGAGATCTGAAAGCTGCATTTCCATTGGCTAATTCAATGGTAGCCAGAATATGACCCCGAAGCAGTCGCTGTTAGATCTTCAGCAGGACACTGCCGAGCAGACTTTAATCAGATTGTATGTAACGGGGTCGGGGACAGGTTTACATGCCCTAGGAAAATTTTCCAGTAGGTCCCCGTGAATTATAAATTGTGACGGCGGTAGACCACCCCGACCGTTCTGGGCCCCCAGAATTTTGTCCTGGTTATCATTGTCTGTCCGCGGCCCTTATTTGTAAACATTAGTTATTCTAAACGTTAGATTGACTGCTTTTACGAATGGGTTCTTGTTATAAATATCCGTTTTGTGGGAGGCATTACACAGAGACTGAATACAAGAGTTTAAAAGCTTTACCCTACATTGATTACGACTTGGCAGAGTGCTTTATGTGTTCTCCAACGCACACTGGCAAGCATAATCTCACAATCCTGCTGACTAAGGCGATTCCAAAGTTTTGGTTGAAAACGGTAAAACTGCGCACTGCTAGACGCTTTTGTTTATTTCGATTCCGGAGAGAATGGAAACACCCATTCCCTGTTATATGCTACTTTCATTTAATGTCTTGCATATTATAATTACATTCATTCAACCAATATCTCACGTGATTTGGAGAGATTTCGGCAAAATGTAACTCTCACGAATACTAACGAGAGTTTGGTTGAACGAGAATTTGCAATAAGTAGTAAACTTACATAATATTTTTGACTTCAAAGAATGACTAAAAAGTAAACTAGTGTATAATATTGAGTTAGTAAACAGTGGTGATCAGATCAACATCAAAAGATAACCTAGTGACAACCGTGAATAGTAAAAATAATTAATTATTGCTCACCTTCAAAATTAAAAAAAAAATTCATCGCAAGCGAGAATAATCTCACAAAAATGTGTAATCACCACCACAAAAACCCTCCAATACAAAAACGTGAAAAATAAAATTTTAATTTAATGTATCTTATTTTTTCCCTTTCTTAAATTTGTTTAATTTCCCTCATTTCGCTGCCTACTTTACCAAAGGAAATATTTTAAGAATAAAATAGTGTCAGTTATATAAATTGTTTCTATTGCAAGGACTAATGAACACCATTGTGGGTTACTTGTCAAAGGTTGCTCTGTTATCTCTAACATATGTACCAACCAGTCTGTGGAAACGATGGGTTATTCTCTTTTTGGCGAGAAAATGCCGGTTTTTTACGCTTCATTTCCCTCCGAAATGCAGATTCGTTAAACGAAAATAGGCTGGGTCTCATTTCTCCCCCCCCCGCCCCATTCCAGCATCTTTCTTGAGCGGTGTGATGATACTTAAGACAAGTGTGCTCAAGGTGGGCGCCGAAAATGAAGATGAATTGGGAAGCAGTGCTATTTAGGTTTGAGTGTTTCAAACAAGAGCTATTTCCATCAGTGAAACAGTGGATAGTTCACATTAAGAATGTCAGACTGTACCATAGATAAATCTTGTACCATCAAATAAACTATTTTCCGCTCACTCTTTGAGAACAAATTATGGAGTAGAGTGCATATATGCTAAAATAAATGAAGAAAAACTGTTCAAAAATGATGTCGCAGACTATTTGCTGAGGCGCTGTTGCATCGATGAATAATTTGTCTGTGACTAAGAAATTTCTAATTATCTGATTAATTGATACCTACAAAAGCAGATCGTATTCCATCTCTTTACAAATACAACAAAAGAGATAATAGTATGGTATATTTACACTGAATAGAACAATGGGGATACAAATTAATCAAATGAAACCCTTTGTAGCTTTCAAGTCGCTACATTTGGCTTTGAGTGACCGAAATAGGTACGGTCTTATCACTGAAAGTAATGGATACAACTTTGAATGTTTCAACAAAAGGAAATTTTAGTTTCTACTTTAAAAAAAAGCATATTTTAAATCCTTAAAACATTATGTTAGTAGTTTCTTAGGAAACTGAGTTATAAAAATATCATTTCCATCTTCTGTTGCAGGTCTTTGAAGCAGCTCTTGTTGATGCTAACGCTGATGTTACTATCAGCAATAATTCATGGTAACTATTCTACCGTAATATCATTAAGTATCGTTCCCTTTAATTGTCCCCAAAACTTAATTACATTCAGATGAAGCTTGAGTCGTTTATAAGTGTCATTATCGTCAGCGTCAATTGAAAGTAAATTATATGGCTAAGTAACTAGATGATTAGGAAAGGTTGTCTTTATGAAATATGATATTTTCTTTTTCAGGCTTCCTCACCGCACACCTGTTTGGCATAGGAAAGGGTGAGATTTTTTTGCTTGATGCCTGATAATGTTCACAAGCGATTCGTATCAATTTTAGAAGAACATTTTTACAGAAGATAATGGAATAGTATCGCATGTGTATTGCCTGTTTCTACCAGTGCTGTTAAACTACATTTGAATATATACTCTGCGTCAAAATGCGATTTTCACATAACTGATGGAGTAAAATCTAGGTCGCACCTTTCATATAGTACGATTCTGGACGCGAGATCGAAAGGATAGATACATACAGACAGGATACGTACATACAGTGTACTAGTTATTGTTCTTGCTGTAAGACAATACACTGAATTGAATTACCCTAATAAACTTAGAGAAATGCCAACGCATTCCAATTAGTATCCTTTCATTTCTTAACACTCAGTAACTCACGTATGTCTCTCAACACAGAAACGTAATTTAATCATGATTCTCTTTTAAGACGACTATATGTGCTCCTACACTTGCTAAAGCTACATGTGCCTAAAACGAACCATGTGGCTGAGTGGCTTAAGGCCGCGGATGGCCTAAGTCTAAGGCACTCGCCATTATAGATTACTGACATTTCACCTGCCTGTGTAGGTTCGAATCAGTAAGGAGGCGTGGACTCGCTAACGTGGGTATGTGAGAAAGATTGCTAGCAGTTTCCCGTGGGTAAGTGGTTCTTTTCGGGGTATTCCCAGGTTCTTCTTCATACCAAATATTATTGGCATATCGTGTGCTGAAAATGGCGTTAAAACATTACCATCATGTTCTGAAAAGGGCTTCAAAACCATGTTATCATGTGTTGAAAAATGGAGTCAAAACCATACCATCATGTGTTGAAAAATGGAGTCAAAACCATACTTTCATGTGATTGACACTTGCATAATCCAAGAATAAAATGTCACTTTTAATATGGGATTTCCAAACAAACAAAAAGGAGCTTTCATAAGCAGACCTTTTCGCCACCTAATTTCAGTTGATGATCAGATCAGCTTTGAAAAGTTCATTTTATTTCTAATTACCAATCCAGGCACGACCTTCTATACACGTATTTTTTTGTTAGCAATTTCTAGACTGGTTCTAAACTCTTTATGTTATTAGGAATGTCAATTAATCTTACAATACACTTCATTGTCGGGCACGTGATATTAAGTTTCTACTACACAGATGATGGTCATTTTTTTTTTTCTTTAATGGTACCATGACTCTGCGTTTCGCATGGAAAACCTGATCCAGTAACCAAGGGAAGTTAAAGATCGCACGCGCACAACTGGATATGCATTGTTTGCCTTGAACACATTATCATAAGTGAAATCTACCCTCCGACCTATGATGTAGCAAGTTTTATGTTTTTATATTTATTTTCTTTTATTCCTGATCAGGTTTAGACTGAACCAAATATGCTTTATAAGAACAGTATATATTTTCTGCATTTTTGTTACCTTATATGAGTATATATGTATCACTTTCGTAGTGTAAATAAAATTTAAATTCACTTTTTTATTTATTATTTGGCCTTGTGTTGTAATTGCTATGGATAGAGTCGAAAGACGGTTATGCTAGTCAAAGACTGTTCGTTGGCAGTCTTGTACACGAACACGTACGCACACACACACACACACACACACACATACACGATACATCCACGCACACAAATATATATGCCGTCTAAAGTTTGAGAACAGAAACTACGACATAGATTTCTATCTTATTATGGCCAACTTTTAAGTCAATCATTCGCTTTCGTCAAAGAAACTGGCAAAAGACAGATAATAAATTCCAGTGAAAACAAGGCAACAACTAGCATTTTTGTCCTTGTATTACCTTTATGTCTTTGGAGGCATGACGTAATTTAATCTTTTAACATATTCCACAAAAACCGTGTTTAGCTGTTTGCTGAGTCTATGTTCTGTTTTATTTACTTTCTACCACCACATCATCTCTGTATATATTTGTATAGCAAAGTTGAGAATACAACGTGTCAGTACCTTCGTGAAGTACATTGTTTCACATCATTATGGGCATTCAATCTTGTTTCTCATTGATACAGTTTTCATAATGAACATTGTTGTACTTGATTTTGATAATAAGATTATAAACATCCTAGACCCCACCACACACACAAAACATTTTGCTCATCGTGAAAAGAACATTTTCCCAATTAGACCAGTTGAATATCAAAATAAGACGTAGACAATATATAAACTATCTGATTGTGATTTTAAGTTTAATGCAATTTACTAAATAGATCTTTTGACAGAGTCCACTCGTCCTGTCATCCAGACAAAAAACAAGGAATACACTTAACTGAGATTGTGACCTGAATTTTCCGAACAGAGTTTATGTATAATAAATGAAAGCATTGTGTTACTACTCTACAATCAATTAAAACAGTGTACGTCTATAACAATATATAAAACAATGTGTTTCTATGCAATAAATCAAAAAGCGTGTTTCTTTATAACAAATCAAAGCAGTGTGCTTCTTTTCAATAAATTAAAACAGTGCGTTTCTGTAGAACAAATTAAAACGGTGTGTTTGTATAAAATTAAACAAAACCATGTGTTTTCGTACAATGCATCAAAACATTTAAAACTATATTTAACGTTTAAACAACATAAATAGCAAAATTGGAATAATTACTCTCAGATAATTAAAATACTGAAAAATAGAAATTGTTTGATTTTTCAGTCTTATGTAGCATATTGGGGGTGGGATAGTAAGAGATGCACAATATAATTAGGAGTAGCTATAATATTTGGTCCGAGAACAGAAGATATAATAATAAAAAAAACAATAATCAATCATTGCAAATACAAGTAAATGCGATCTTGTGAACAACGGACCATGCAATAACAAGGACAAGAACAACAACTGAAGCAGCAGCAGCAACAACAACAACAACAACAACAATAATAATAATAATAATAATAATAATAATAATAATAATAATAATAATAATAATAATAATAATAAATAGTAGTAGTAGTAGTAGTTATTGTTGTTGTTGTTGTTGTTGTTGTGATAGCCGAGAGCCGATATTAACCAATTCTTCCTAGTTTCAAGTGCTAGGTAAACGGGGAAGGCTGTTTTTAAGGAGTAAAACAAATAAGTCAAGAAAATAAATTAAAAATTCCTAAAATTAGCTCTTCTCAAAGGGATTAAACCATATCTTGATGCCAACAGAGAATGCAAGGATACATGCACAATGCACATAAGCAACATGTTGGAGAGGTCCAATGATACCGGGAAGGGAGGGCTAAAGTCACACATAATGCATGCATAGCAACATGTTGGAGAGGTCCAATGATACCGGGAAGGGAGGGCTAAAGTCACCCATAATGCATACATAGCAACATGTTGGAGAGGTCCAATGATACTGGGAAGGGAGGGCTAAAGTCACACATAATGCACACATAGCAACGAGCTGGAGAGGTCCAATGATACCGGGAAGGGGGGGGGGGCTAAAGTTACACATAATGCATACATAGCAACGTGCTGGAGAGGGCATATGAGTGTGGCTCCAATTGGAGAAACTAAAGGACTGACCAAAGCAGCGCTGGACTACGTGGTCAACACGTGGTCAACAAGGTGAAAGTCAAAATACAAAATAAAGCGTTTCACCATTGTGCATGGTATGCAGAAATAAGAACCAGTCAATAAATCACATGTGTGCTTCAATCTGCCCCAGTGGGAGTACGAAAATCGGCATGACAAACTATCATACACTGGCATCCGACTAGAAAATATGGACTTGAGTGTACAACCAACTGGCATAATCATATACTATAACAGAATAAATGTTTAGCCCTATCTGTAAGTAAATGACGACTACATTGTATAATCTATAGGATAATGACTACATTGCCAAATCTGTAAGTAAATGATGAATGTTTAATCTAATCAGTATATAAATGACGACTACTTTGTCTAATTTGTACGTAAATGACGACTGTTTTGTCTAATCTCTAAGTACAAGAATGCTTTGTCTAAGTTCTAAGTAAATGACGAATGTTTTGTCTAATCTGTAAGTAAGTGACAATAAACTTTTTTGTATAATTTGTAAGTAAATGACGACTATTTTGTCTAATCTGTTAGTAAATGACGACTGTTTTGTCTAATCTGTAAGTAAATGACGAGTGCTTTGTCTAATCTGTAAGTAAATGACGAATGCTTTGTCTAATATGTAAGTAAATGGCGAGTGCTTTGTCTAATCCGTAAGTAACAGATCAGTGCTTTATCTATTCTGTAAGTAAATGAGGAATGTTTCAGGAGTTCACCAGCAATTGTTACTGACAATATCAACAAAAAGTTTCAGGTGTTTCAGTAAAATTGTATTTTTGCTTTCTAGAGAACCAGATTAATATCATAAAATATGAAGGCGACATATATTACATTTAGAAGAAGGAACAATCAATAAAACTATATCAAAAACAAGATCAAATGATAACTAGTCAACCATTTTAACTCAGTCAGACACACTGTTCAATCGCCCGGAAGGCTGTTTATTGAATCAAGTAGCAAATGGACTGACACTGAACCCGGATCAAAAAGAAATATATTGGATACTGCAGCTGAGATGACAGGGGGTACTTTCGTAAGTTGGCCTCTGGCAAATTTCTTAACCTGAGGATATGCTGTGACTGTTTCAGATCTCATTGTTTGCTAAATCAAGATACGGATATGCTTGTGTACTAGGTGTTTCAGGCTTGTGTTGTTCTTGAAATTGTTGTAAGGCATGTACACCTTCCATAGTTACTCTGCAGAATGTAGATAGTGAAATACCAATAGTTGGCTAGGAAAAAGAGTCAGCTTTCCATAGCAGTGAACACGTGGGTTCAAAGCAAGTAGAATATCTAAAAAAGGTGGCTTGGATGAAAACTATTTTTAGCTGCATCAGCCTGTTTAGCACACACTGTTTTGCAGAATTATAATCTTGGAAGATGGCTTGTGTTCGCACAGTTTCTATCTTTATGACCCCACTGTGAAGATGACATAAGACATATAATCCATATCTCACAACTGGGTGATAATAGGAAATGTAATAATGTTATGTATATATCTTGAAATTTTTAGGTTCAATTAACAGATGGGGAAAAGCTCAAAATGAAATGTCAATTTCATGCATTTGACTATGCACGTAGTTTCTTCTCTGAAATTCTCATGTTTTCACTGAACGTTAAAAGTACATCAGTATCGCTTGTTTCTTTTCTTTTTGCATGGTAAAAGATTAGGATTAATTGGCTAGTCATGCTGAAAGGAACAATGATTTGAATATCATCCAGACACTTATTCTGATCTAGGTGCACACGAGAGTGGCTTTGAGAGACAGATTTAGCTTCCGCAGTTGTTTTATGGTATTATTAAAAGCCAAATATGTGAAATACTTTTTACCTTGAACAAAATTTTCCACTCTAAATATTTGTTCAATACAATTATCTTATTATTTATTATGATTTTATAAACTTCATAAATCAATAAAGTCAGTTGTATGCGAGTCGGTGTCTGAGAAGAAATTTCTCTGTTAAATTGTTTTAAGTAATTATATATGTATGGCCAGTTTCAGGGGCTATGTATCAATGGATTTGTTTGATATGTCGCTTTGTAAGTTTACCTGGGTCCTACACATCAGTATATCAATATTCCAGTAGGGTCTAATGTTAATTGATTAAACTTTGATCTCTCCAGATTAGCTAGACTGATGTTGCGATTATTCCCCCACCCCAGCACAAACCAACCCAATATTGATACTGCTATTAGTATCTCCAAAATAATAATGAAAGATAATGAACTGTTTGTTGTATATCATATTAAAAGTATTACATAATTTAAGTTTACTAGAAGAGTTTGAACAAACTTTACACTTCTGTCACTGACAACTAACTTAGCATTTCTGTTATTCACTCCTCAAATTAGAAACTTCCAAATTTTTTCCTCACATTCAAGAAGCATTGTAAAGGAATTTTGATTCTGTCCTGATGCTATGGTGGTCAAAAAAGACCAAAAGCATACGAGGCTGCAAATAGTTTAAAATCTTTCAAGAAATGCAGTCAGTCACAACTCTAAATGTAAACAATGCAATGCTTTTTGGCGAAATGTAGCCACTTTTCTAAAAGCTTGATATCATTTTTAGCTTTGCACACAAAAAGTTTTATCTTTATACCATTTTACAAGATAATGTCTAAATATGTGATGTGTACACAACTTTGGACATAAGCTATTTTCAGTCAAAACCTTAAGGTGGCAGGGGGTACTTTCGTAAATTGGCCCCTGGCAAATTTCTTAACCTAAGACTATGGTGTAAGTGTTTCAGCTCTCATTCAACATTATTTGTGAACTAGGTTTTTCAGGCTTGTATTGTTCTTGAAACTGACGTCAGGCATGCACACCTTCCATTGTTACTCTGCAGTATGTTAACGGTGAAATACCAATAGTCGGCTATGAAGAAGAGCTACCCTCCCATGGCAGTAAACGTGTGGGTTCGCGGCGAGTAGAATATCTAAAAAAGATGGCTTGGATGACAACTATTTTCATCAGTATTTGCCCGTTTAGCACACACCGTTTTGCAGAAATATCATCAAGGAAAATAGCTTGTACTGGCACTGTGAGCATTCACATGGTGCAAAAATGACCTTCGGAGTTTTAATTGCAGGTATAAATTTGGGGTTGAGGTGCATAAACTTTTATAAACTACCATTGATTTCTCTGCTCAAGTGGATAATACTCTTTGTTTTGATATAGGTATCCAAATATATGGACCTTTTTGACCTTACGTGTATATTTTATTTTCTATGATTTTAATATTAAGCCGGTGATTGCGGCGTTAAATTTGTGCATAAATCTGTCCCCTGTCCCCTGAGAACACAAGGCTAATTTGGCACTCTAGTCCAAGAGCGTTTCTGAATCAAATGCAAAAGATCTCGTAAAGTAGATACGACTGTGTAGTTTTACTATTCTCTTAAGGACCATTGAAGTGTATGGAATGTCAGATGCGTATTTCTACAGTAAGAATGATGTTTGAAGTATGTGGAATAGCAGGTGTGCATTTCTGCAGTTAATATGCTGTTTGAATAGTTTATGCCTTGAGTGCTTTTGACAATATCTGACGATATCCAATTGTATCTTTATTCGTATACGATACTCTAAGTAATTGAAATAAAGATGTTGTTAAAATGTGCTTTGAAAAGATTGTATGTTCGTTTGTCAGTGTCACTTGAGATGCATTGTAGTAAGTGGCACCGTATGACTTTGTTCCGTTTGTTTATTTTGTATTGTATCTTATTTTTAAATATCCACAGCCAAACATTATTTGTTCCTGTCTCGTTTATGTCATCGTCCAATGTCGCATAGCATGAAAGGATTATGTTTCTAAGCTTTGGTTGTCGGAGGGGTTTTTTTTGGATATGTAAGAAAGATTCTTTGAGTTTACTTATCCATGGGCTATTACAATGTAGATAATCGATTTTTTTAGAATCTGGAATTGTATTGGCTTTTTGAATCCAACAAACTACCATTGTATATTGACTGTATGTGGACGATATGTTGGATGTTTGAATACTCGGACTTGATTAAGTAGTTATACATGTAATGACTTTCAATTCACATAAGCATTCAAGGAGAAATGCGCTACTCTTGGTAAACAAAAAGAATTCCTTGATAGCTCTATTCGAAAGCAACCATGAAGCATCTGTATCGGCATGTACTATATTGATTCAGAATACGGATGAAATACTCTAAAGATCAAGATTACTTGAAAAGCCAGGGAAAGACGGTGTAAAAATCTGAATCAAATGCAAATGATCTCATAAGTAGAAACAACTGTGTAGTTTTACTATTCTCTTAAGGACCAACAAACGAACATACAATCTTTTCAAAGCACATTTTTACAACATCTTTATTTCAATCACTTAGAGTATCGTATAGAAATAAAGATACATTTGGATATCGTCGGATATTGTCAAAAGCACTCAAGGCATAAACTATTCAAACAGCATATAAACTGCAGAAATGCGCACCTGCTATTCCACATCAAACATCATTCTAACGGTAGAAATATGCATCTGTCATTCCATACACTTCAAACATTATTCAAACTGTAGAAATACTCATCTGCTATTCGATACACATCAAACATCATTCAAGCTGTAGAAATACACGTCTTCTCTTCCATACAATGCAAACATCATTCTTACTGTAGAAATACACGTCTTCTCTTCCATACAATGCAAACATCATTCTTACTGTAGAAATACACGTCTTCTCTTCCATACAATGCAAACATCATTCTTACTGTAGAAATACACATCTTCTCTTCCATACAATGCAAACATCATTCTTACTGTAGAAATACACATCTTCTATTCCATACACTGCAAACATCATTCTTACTGTAGAAATGCGCATCTGCCACTCCATACACTTCAAACATGATTCAAGCTGTAGAAATACTCATCTTCTATTCCATACATTTCAAACATTATTCTAACGGTAGAAATACGCATCTGCTATTCCATACACTTCAAACATTAAAATATCTGTAGAAATACGCATTTTCTATTGCAAAAGCTTCACACTAACTGTAGAAATACGCATCTTCTATTCCACACATATTTAGTATTATTTACGTGAACCTCAAACATCATTTCAAATATAGAAACATGCATTTTCTATTCTTCACACTTAAAACATCATTATAACTAAATGTTTGTTCCTACCTAACTAATATTATTTTTTTCCTCAAAATATGTTTACATGGATATGGGCTCAGGTCTTTGGTTTTCCCCTTGGAAATTTTTGGTCTACCAGATACCTGAACATCTTTAATAAAATATAACAGACCTGACCTCGTGTGCAACATAAAATGTTTTAGAAATAAACTTTCGACGTTAATCCTGGTTATTGTGTACTAGGTTGTATATTAAAAATGTTTACATCCGAATTATTAAATTTCGTCTTAACATCTGTCTAGTGGAATTGGTCTTTTCCGTGTGTCTTGGTATAATTTTGGGTTCCAAGGGATTTTATCGACGGGGGCGGATGTGGAAAATAAGCAAGAACTTCCCCTAGAAATCCCCCAATGGCTTGCGTCTGTGATAGCCTCTGACAACCAAATCCAGCTCCAGGCCTTCACGGGTGGCTTAACTACTAAGCCCGGCGGAACCTGTTTAAACTAACTGGAGAAAATTTGGCAGGCGAATTTCTGGTGCCTCAAAACCAGATGCTTCGGGCAGATGGGTCCCGTTAACCTTGGGTAGTCGGTCGTCTAGTAGAAGGTAAACTCCGACATCAGACCTTCGCTGCTTTGCGACTATACCTACTCACGGGAAAGGCTAAGGGAGTAAACCCCAACAGAAAATCCGGAGACGGAGTCCCTAAGGTGACATGTCATTGATTTCAGTGTCATCTCGGCAACTCATGCGACGTCGCTGGTGCCATGATGTATCGGCTTGTCCTTTCCCTTGGATTCATCAGCTACGTAGAGGGTGGGGGGCAGTTGCATGGGCAACAGCTGATTCTCTATATCACCCTGCCCATGCTTGTACCATGGAGAGGATACTACAGATTCGTATCACAACGTCTATACAACATGGGAAGCAACAGTTAAAGATTAGAAGTCACCACTCGATTGACGTAGAGTCAGACGCCAGGGGTTGCATCCGACGGTGGGAGAGATCAACAGGTCTCATTTGAAAGCTATCGCCCACCTCAAGCTGGGTAGCTCCCAGCCAATAAGGTGCCGTCTCCACAGCTCGCCTGACTTGCTAGCTGCGTAGGGCTTAAAGTACGCGAGTACCTGTCAAGCGGTCCGCAACTACTGCACCAAGAAACAACAAAAGAAAAGCAACAAGGAAATCAAAATTCCTCAAACTAGGTACTTGGAATGTCCGGATTATACTGACTGGACTCTCAGATAATCTCCAAGCAATCAGTGATGTTTGAAAGATTTCATTCATCAACGACGAACTTACAAAACTCCATGTCAATATTGCCTCATTACAGGAAATATGTCTATCAGATTCCGGGTCTCTCAGAGAAAAGAAGTACACGTTCTTCTGGCAAGGAGAGAGCACCGACGAAGTTTGTGAGTATGGTGTTGGATTTTCCGTAAGGAACTTTCTGCTATGGATGATAGAACCCTGCCAACAAGGAAATAAAAGACTTCTATCTCTTTGCCTAAACACCACAAACATGATTAGCGCTTACGCTCCCACACTCAGTGCCACCACAGATACCAAGGATGAGTTTTACAACGAGCTCGACTCGCTCATCAATTAAATTCCCAAGGAAGAGAATTTGATATTACTGGGAGACTTCAACGCTAGGGTGGGTGCCGATCACGACTCCTGGTCTTTATCTCTTGGCACGTTTGGCATTGGGAAGATGAATTAAAACAGGCAACGACTACTAGAGACGTGCTCGTACCATGACCTCAGCATCACCAATTCATTTATTCAGACGAAACACAGTACAAAGTGTCTTGGTGGGATCCCCAGTCCAAACACTAGTACCAGCTGGACTTGATTAGCACTAGACGGTCTGCCATGAAGGGCGTGCTTCTTACTCGTACATTCCACAGCGCTGACTGAAACACCGATCACTCGCTAGTTTGCTGTAAAATTAATCTTCAGGAAAAGAAGATCCATCATTCTAGACAAGTAGGTAAACCACACATTGATGTGACCAAGACGTTACATCCAGACAAGGCTGAGAAATTCACTTTCATCCTCTCCAAGGTGTTCAGTTTAGAACCTCCCTACGACAGTGACAAAGAGAGATGGGACCACATCAGATATACTGTGTACAGCACAGCCACAAGAATCTTTGGTAAGACACAGACAAAGAACAGCGACTGGTTTAAGGTCAACTCCGCTACACTAATTTCAGCAATTGAAGAATGTCACAGTGCCCACCTGGAATACAAGCGTTCCTCCCCCAACCCGCCAGATGACTCCATAGGCCCACAGGTCAACCAGAAGCAATGTGCAGAGTCTAACACGGTAGTAAGCCAATGAATACTGGCTACAGCTCTGTCACAGCATCCAGTCAGCAGTAGATATTGGAAACATCAGAAACAAGTTCGATGGCATAAAGAAAGCAATCGGTTCAAAGACGAAAGTGATCCCACCACTGAAGTCTTCTTCAGACTATACCATCCACGTCAAGGGCAAGCAGATGTAGCGCTGGGTGTAGTACTACTCTGAACTGTACACTAGAGAGAACCGCGTGACCAATGATTACTTCAGCGCCATTGAAAACCTTTCTTGTATGACCTGACTGGATGAGAAACCTACTATGGCAGAACTAAAGATGGCTTTAGAGAAATTAAGGCATTCGATTTGGTCAGCGGAGACGGACTCTGCACAATCCTGACGAAGATAGAATGCCCTCCAAAGCTGATCATCATGGTCCAGTCCTTCCATGATGACATGAAAGGCACAGTGCAATATGACGGCTCATTGTTCGACCCATTCAACGTCCACAGCGGAGTGAAATGAGGATGTGTCCTTGCCCCAACACTCTTCGGCATCTTCTTCGCTGTCCTGTTTAAGTATGCCTTAGAAATGTCCATAGAAGGGATCTACCTGTACACGCGACCAAACGGCAAACTATTCAAACTGGCACGGCTGAAGGAAACGAGCAAATTAAGAGAAGCAGCCATTAGGCACATGCTCTTTGCAGATGATGATGCTCTAGCCACTCACATATAAGCTGAACTACAACGCACGATAGATGGCTTTGCTAAAGCTTGCGTTGAATTAGGGTTGACCATCAGCCTAAATAAAATCAACGTGATGGCTCCGGAATTGGTTCCTCCCAGTATCAGCATCAACAACTACAAACAAGAAGTAGTCAGTCAGTTCATGTACCTCGGCTATACCATCACCAACAATCTCTCACTCGACGCAGAGCTCAACAAGCGGATTAGAAAGACGTCAACAGATCTCTCTAGTTTGTCACAGAGAGTGCAGAACAACAGCATGCTGACCCTGAACACTAAGATCTCCGTGTACCGTGCTTGTGTGCTAAGCACTCTCCAGTACGCCAGTGAAACCTGGACCCTGTACATTTCACAGGAGAAAAGACTGAGCTCCTTTCACATGCGATGCCTCCGACGCATACTCGGGATCACCTGTTGCGATCGAGTGACAAACACCGAGGTACTTGAACGTGCCATTATTCCCAGCATGGTTACACACCTCCGCCAACGTCGCATAAGATGGCTGGGCAATATACGTCGGTTGGATGACGGACGGATCTCCAAAGACCTTCTTTATTCCAAGCTTTCCTCTGGTAGAAGATCGATCGGACGGTCAGATCTCCGCTTCAAGGAAGTCTGTAAGCACGACATGAAAGCCCTTGAGATCGATGTCAATCCCTGAGAAGAGCTTGCTCTAGACAAGTCCTGCTTGCGACATCGCTGATGAAAAACGATCTCAGAGGAACCAACCCACACCAGGCTCAACCTTCAAGTGCATCAACTGCAATAAGGATTGCCACTCCCGTGTGGGTTTCCATAGCCACAGACGACGCTGCACAACTACCAATCGGGACTCCTCTCATGGGCGCATTTCCTTCGCCTCTCAAGACTAATGGATGCCAACAACTACAAAGGTATAATTTGGGATAATTTATTTATTCTAATTATTCTTAGACATTGCAAAGTGCAATTTCATGACTAAATCCATATTTGGGAAGTATTATGAATTCATTCATGTACATTTTTATTATATTATTATGATACATTAAGACAATTGGAACATCATCACATTTCAGACTATTTGCACTTCAGCACACACAATATAATTAATTCTTAACACCATTAGAAGTTATTCGGAACACTCATTACTTTTGGACTTGTGTATGATAAACGTTTAGGACTTATTTGTATTTAATTCACAATACTGAAAGTTCCTTTTCAATTTCATTTTGAACTCTATGGAATAAATATTGTTTACTTCAATGAAACATGATGGTTTTCGCTTTTTTCTACTACATAGTTTATGACCATAACGTGGTAAGAGTTTATTTATTTATTTATTAATTTATTTATTTATTTATTGCAGAACACTTGTGATTTTTCGGTATCTCAACTTTTCGACATCTCAACTAAAACAAATTCTTTGATGTTACGAATTTGCTTAAATGCCAGATTGGGGGAGAGGTACAATTTCCATTTGTCTTGGCGGTAAATGTGATTTTAATCAAAATTATGAGATATGTATGATTTCGTAGCAATGTGCATTGAGTGAATAATTGAAAGATAGCTTCTCTAACCTGACATCACGTGATTTGAAGGTTAGACTGTGTACTCTAGTACTTAATTTCTATAGAGGCCATAATGACGGCACAAAGTAGTAGGAGAAAGTAAGAATCCGAGCTCAACAACCCCCTCCAGACCTCCAAACAAATACAAAATACCTAGGTAACGTAATAGAAAACCTATTGCAATCAATAATTGCGTTAAGAATCCGAGCTCAACAAATACAAAATACCTAGGTAACGTAATAGAAAACCTATTGCAATCAATAATTGAGCTAAGAATCCGAGCTCAACAACCCCTCTCCCCACCCCTCTAGACCTCCAAACAAATACAAAATACCTAGGTAACAGGTAAAATTTAATTACGTGATCTTCCAGAATAAGCAGAATGATATGTCAGACTCAATTTTCCAAATCATTACGATTTAGCAGAGCGTGGCGATTGTGGACTAAATTACGCATTAGAATTCCAGTAAGGTAAGTGGTATTATATAAAATTTTATGTTATATCATACTTCTTTTGATAATCTTTCTCATATTTGCTGATCCTCATGGGAAGAATATCTGTTAACATGTTGTCAATAATACGAAATTCACGTATTAAATCGTCCATACTATATTTTACTCCTCGTAGGTAAGATCTTATTTGATCAAGTAGTTTTTTGTAAGTTATAATTGATGTTAAGCAGCCGTGCTTTTTTATTGAAATTTTAGGTTCAACTTTTTTACAAGCTGCTGTAAGAGAAACACCAACACCGGATATGATTAACAAAAACGGGTTTAATGATATACCACTTGAAATTATGCCAGAACTAGTCATTAACAAGGGTAGATATGATATTACTCGAAGTATTTTGTTATAATATTTGTAGCATTTTTTAACGCACCAAAGTTTTTTATGATAATATTTGTAGTATTGTATTAGTGCGTCAACATCCTGTCCTGGAATATCTTTTGAAATATGATTGAAATCAACTATACTTTTTTTCATTATAATATTTGTTCACATAATCTCAGGCTTGATCAAGTAACTAGTTGAGGTGTTTCAGCCACAAATTCCAGACAATACCAATATGACGCAGCAGTTAATTTTTTGTCATCAGCTATTAGCATAAAAGTTTCTTCAACATCTTTGTTTAACACAATAGACACAGTTCCAGAGAAATTATCAGTCGAGTGACGCCATGGAAATAATGTAAATATATTAAACTTTGCACTGCTCAACACGGACAATCTATACACACCAGTGACCTCTGCAGTATATTTGAGAGTGTTATTTTGCGGCGACCAAGTAGACATTCCAGAAGCAACAGTATAGACAATATTTTTAATCTGCTTGTGAGGAATTTTAATCATACTCGTTTTCTCAACAATACTAGGAATTCCACTAATAATATCGTTGAGTTTTGTGTTAATATTATCGAGTGTAATATCAACAGATGGCGGACTTCCAAAAAATTCGTTATTGGTTTTGTTTATGTTTCTACGAAAATTTAAAAACGTGGTGATGTGATTAGTAAAATCAGTTTTGAACTTGGTGATTTCATTGTTGATATCATCAACATATTTCTTTGTTACAGCATCAAAATCAGATTCTGGTGTTCTAAGATTATTGATGCCATTATTGTTCATGTTGAGAAATGCACGCATTATACCGCCACGCACCGACACGTACTTTGATTCCTGATCATCAACATATTTCTTAGTAGCAGCGTCATTATCCTCAGTTGGGTTTCCAAGGTATGTGATCTTGTTCTGGTTCATAACAATGTTTCCCGTAAATAAATCACCTGCTTTTCTAACATAATCGTTAACTGACCTACCCGAATCTTCTATCTTACCTTGATTGTTAAAAGTAACAATATTATTAGCAACTGCAGTAGGATTTCGTACTAGTACATCTGATAGTTGTACATTACTCGTCTTTAATCGTCCTTGTTTGTCCTGGAAAACTACAACTTCATTTGGATCTACACTTGCAACGTTTAACAAATTGTTGATTTCATTTTTGAGCTTATCAAGAGTCGCATACTTGGATAAGTCACCCTGGTAACCTTCTGTTAATAAATCTACTGCTAATGTTCCAAATTTTGTATAGTAGCTCATTATACATACCGTTCTACACAAAATTGTTGGATTAATATAACATAAAATTATACGATGGCGAAGATAATAAACTTTGACACCGAGCGATTGGTGAAGCATAAACATAACAATGAACTTCCAGACTGTCATTATCTTATTGTTGGGAGAACTGGATCTGGTAAAACAAATTTGTTATTAAATCTTTTACTCAATAATAACTTTAACTATGATAAGGTGTATATTTACACCATCAACCCCCAACAAGACAAATACGAGTTACTAAGTGAGTATAATGATAAACTTCGTGATGAACTTGGCATTGGTGATGATATATTTTTGATAAAACAACCAGAAGAACTCGTTCCAGTGAATGAACTCGATTCGTC
Source organism: Potamilus streckersoni (assembly GCA_016746295.1). Taxonomy (NCBI): domain Eukaryota; kingdom Metazoa; phylum Mollusca; class Bivalvia; order Unionida; family Unionidae; genus Potamilus; species Potamilus streckersoni. The sequence continues at coordinate 6,964,030 of JAEAOA010001897.1, forward strand.
AGAGCAGAAGATAATCGTCTTTGATGATATTCCGCTAAACAATGAGGAAATGAACAAGATTAGATCATATTTTTCACTATCACGTAATAAAAGATGCAATTCTGTTTATCTTGCCCAAGGTTTTTATAATGTTGATAGGTTTATTAGGCGAAATACGGGTTGTTTCATATTATTTCCCGGACTAGATAATGTGGATGTGAGAAATATTGCAAACGAACAATGTGGTGATGTTACAAAAGATAGATTTATTGAATTATATCATCGAGCAACTAAAGATCGATATAGTTTCTTTTTATTTGACAAGCTAGCGCGTGATCCAACCAAGATGTTTCGTTGTTGCCTTGAGACGTTTCTATGATATAATTTTGTAAAGCGTATAAAAATAATGGACAAACATCAACAGAAAATCGAATTACTAAAAAAGTTTCTCGAAACTCGTGCGGCTTTTAAGAAAAAGGTGGAAGAAGCTCGACGTGGACAATTGACTGCTACAGAAACAACAGCTACGATTTTCAGACCAATAACTGAAGCAATATTAGGTAAACAACCTGAAACTAAACCACTATCAGAAGAAGAACTGAAACAACTGAAAGAAAAAGGTTTGGTTGGAATTGTTAAAGAACAACAAGAAGCAGCTGCTGCAAAAATCATTACTAGATCTGATGAAGACAAAAGAAAACTAGCTGAGTCACTTACAGCAAATATAGCTGATCCTGCTGCTAGACAGGCTGAAACAGATCGATTGATAAACAATCCGCTAGAACTTGAGAGAAGATTAGCAGAGTTAACAACGCAAGGAATAACAAATATTATAACAAATCTATCAGGAGAAATAAAAGATATCAAAGAGGAGCAAAAAAGAGTTGGTGAGGCTACTGTAAAGTTTATGGATGTTGAACAGCAAAGATTTTATTATATAAAAAAAGCAAATTATGAGATAGAAGAAAATGAGTATGATAATTTTTTAAAGAAAGAAAATATTAAAGATATTGATAATATAGAAAAGTGGAATGATGGAGAATATCAAACATTGATCAATAGATTAAATGAGATAATAAGAGATGGAGCTGCTGCTAAAGAAGAATTAAACACGGTTACAGAGATTGATAATATGATTCCACTTTATAAAAGAATGAGAAACGGTATTATTGCTTCAATATTTGGAAGAACAGCAGAAAGTGGTAGACCAAAAGGTTTTGGTAGTGGGTGGAGTTTTAGAAGGAAATTTTTTACTTTTGATAAATTTCGTGTAAAAAAAAATATAGAAGCAATAACAGGAAAAGGTGTGAAAATATTTACATCAAACGCAGACATAGTCGATCGGCTAATGCTGTTGATATCCTCTAAAGAAGCTGGTAATGAAAGTGTAGAGATTGATAACGAAATTATTGATATACTTGATCATCTAAGATCGAGTGGATTACTAACATCATCCGAGTACGAAATTTTACACCGCGATCTTATCTAAAATATTAGTATAATGCAAACAACATTATTGCTTGATTCATCACAAATAATAGGAAACAGCGCGAATTTTACAGTAAATTACAACCCACCAATAGAACTAGATCCTGCAAAACAGTATGAGATTGGATTAATTTCTTGTACTTGTTGGAACGCCATGCCGAATATTAAAACTGGGATTAATGATGAAATTTTAATCGTTAATGTTAAACAATCTCCAACATCACAAAAAGAGTTTATTGATATACAATACAAACTACAGATTCCACAAGGAGCTTATAACATTACTGATCTAAACAGAACAATAAAAGAGCTTCTAACAAAAGCTGGTGGGAATGCTGATAATTTCGAATTAGCAGCGAATTATAACACCTTACGAGCTAGGATAACAGTGAAAAGAAATATGAAAGTCATCTTTGAAGAAAGAAGTTTTGGAAAGATGTTAGGTTTTACTAGAGTTTTATACTATACCACCGGTGAAGACAAATCTTTGACATTTGATGGAGAACTACCAGTAGATATCACAGAAGTAAATACAATACTCATCAATTGCTCTATCGCATCTGGATCTTATACGTCAAAAGGCAACCGCGGGCAAACGATCTACAGTTTCTCACCAGAAGTCCCACCAGGTTCTCTCATGCAAATCACTCCGCGACAGATTATCTACTATCCAATAACACCTGAGAATCAAATTACAAGCATTACAATGCAACTCACAGACCAATCTGGACGACAAATAGACGTGAACAACGAGATAGTCACGTATTACTTACACCTACGCACTGCCTAGGCATGTGATTTTGTGTACATAATTTTATAAAATGAGACGAAGAAAAGTTTATCGAAGAAAAATTGTAGGTGGATTTTTTGGAAATATATTTACAACAATTGCAGAGAATATTCCAGGAATCGCGCGTAAAGTAGCGCCCATTGCACTTGACGCTGGTAAAGCTTTCGCTACAGGGGCGGCATCTTCAGCAGGCACTGCAGTAGGGCAAAAGATTGCTGATAAGATTAAAGGACCTTCAACAACACCTACGGTGTCTGAAATAAAACGAGTAATATCAGATATTGCGCCAACAGAAGAAACAAAACGAGCTATGATAGCTACAACAAAAAAATTATTGTCGCCGAGTGGTGAAGAAATAGTACGTAAACTTGTAAAGAAAACAGCGCCGATGACCCCTGCTGCCTTTTAATTTTGTGTAACGATTATAAAATAAATGTCAGCTAAAAACTATCTCGACTTTGCAGAAGAAATTGATACTGACGATGCTGTAACAGAATTAGAGTATGTCGAGTATCTCGATGAGAACTCGAACGAACCGAATAAAACCGGAGTTAGAACTTTTAACACAAGAGACGAGGACGTGTTTCTACTACCCCATAAGGCAATGTTAGAAGTGCGTGGTCGAATATTAACTGTGATAGGTGGTGATATTGCAGCTGATGCAGAAATCGCTCTCGTCAATAATGGTTGGAGCTTGTTTAAGAGTGCACGATACCAACTGGCCAATCAAACCGTAGAAGATATTTCGATGCACTTACCCATAGCGAGTACAATACTAAACATCGTTTCGTTTAGCGATGACTATTCCAGATCAATAGCCACAAACATGATGTGGTTCAAAGATACTGGAGTAGGGACAACTGTGTCGAGCGAGTTTATTTCAAGAGGTGCAAAAACACACGGAGCTGATGCCGCTGCAGATGCTGCAATTGTAAGAGATTTTCTTATTGTTAATGCTAATAATTTTGGTATAGCCGCACCAGGTGCAGCTGCTGATGCAAACGCCACAAGAGTTTCACTTATTGCCGCTTGTCGTAATCTTGGTATAACTCCACCAGCTGCAGGCGCAGATGGTGTTGTGATGTTAAATTTTATAAACGATGTTATTACTGCACGTAACATAAGATATAACGAGGGATTTGTTAAACGAAAAGCATTTGCCGCAGAATCTCGCCAAATAACGATGATGCTTCCGTTAAGTACAATCTTTGGATTTTGCCGTGATTATAACAAAGTGTTTCGAGGAATAAAACATACGCTTATATTAGATCGAGCTGATCAAAACGATTGTATAATACACGTCGGTGGAGTGGCTGAGGGACAGTTTTCTATTACAAGATTAGCACTGTGGATGCCTCGGGTTGTCCCTTCATTAGCTAAAATGATGGAGCTCGAATCTTTACTAGCCACCTTTACAAAAAAGATACACTTCCAACAGAACAGGATTTATCAAACAGCCATTCCCAACGCGACTGATTACACATGGCGTGTAACGACCACGCCCAGCGAACAACTACCGCGACACTTGTTCGTCGTATTTCAACGACAAGCACGTCGTAACAATCAGGAAATAAACAACTCCATATTCGATAACCCAGACGTTAGACGAATATTTGTGAGAGTAAATTCCAAACAGTATCCCGAACGTGCAATCGAATGTAACTTTGCCGCAGACGCCACCAGAAACATCTCTCGGCCGTACATGTATCTTATGGAAGCAATGCAAAAATATCAGAACGCGGACAGTGGATCTCAAATATCAATAGATGAGTTTCGAACGCTCTATCCCATCTTTTACTTCGACGTATCAAAACATTTGGAGCGTGTTGTGGGATCGACTGCAGATATTGAGGTCACGTGGACACTGGGCGCTGTGCCAGGTGAACAGTATAACGTATACGCGCTATTGGTTAGTGATCGATTTCTGACCATCGATTCAATCAAAGGAAGAATGACAGTACAAGTTTAATCTAACAACTTGGATATAACATTATGAAAACCAAATACACAACTCGAGAAATATACCTAACATCTGGTCAAGTTGAAAAATTATCAGCAGCTGTTGCTAAACGCAGCTCTGTTTCTTTGATGATCTCTCTGGAAACTTCAAATAAAATTGCAGTAAAAGTCATGCTAACGCAACAACAAATCAATAAACTCGACAAAGGAAAACCATTTGTGCTGAAATTATCTGTTTCTCAGGTAACTGCAATGTCAAAAGAAGGTGGATTTTTTGGACCAGCGTTATCAATAATAGCTAGCAAAGTTTTACCAGTACTTGGTACACTTGGACTTGCGGCTGCGTCAGGAGCAGTCTCTGGCGCAACGAAGAAAGCAGTCGAAGGTCGTGGTATCAAACAAATCTATCGTTAATTTTATGTAATAGTATAAAATAAAATGCCAACGAAAAAAACAAAATCATCGAAAAAAAAGAAAACAACAAAACGCAAACAAACAAAACAAGGAGGAATTATTCCTTTCGCTCCACTTCTAGCGGGACTAGCGGGAAGTCTGCTGCCAAACTTACTAGGAATCGGACGCGGATTAACTCTACCAGGGACCAGACGTTATTGAGCAATTTTGACATCATTGAAAAATTGAAGGACGTTGTTGGATTTCGAGGAGTATTTTCCAAGGATGAACTTGATGACGTACCAACAGGCGGTTCTTGTGTTGTAAATATTGAAAACTTCAATGATGGCTCTGGCACCCACTGGGTTGCTGTCCACGATAACAATTATTTTGATTCGTTCGGACTTCCTCCAAGCGATCTCATAAAAAAATATATTTTTAAAAAATTTGATAAAATAAATTATTCGTCTAATCAACTACAGCCGATTGGAACATCAGCTTGTGGTTATTATTGTATCATGTTTGTCAGACAAATGCACCAGAGTAAAAACTTTTTGAAGTTTATTTTACAATTTGATGAGCATCCTTCTCATGCGAATGATAATATTGCAATCAATTTTATCTAAACTTCTTGATATAATAATGTCAACATACTGTCTCAAATGCAAAACTAAAACAGAGAACAAGGATGAGATGACGGAAAAAACGAAAAATAATAGAACGATGTTAAAAAGTATTTGTGCAATCTGTGGTAGAAAGAAAAGTATGTTTTTGAAAAAACAAGTAGGATCTAGCGTTGATAGAGTTATCTTGATCGACGATTAATCTTATGAAACAAAATAAAATAAAATGAAATGCAATTGTGATTGTGACAAAGATCTTTGCATAGAACAAGATAAAATCATTACGTACTGTCAACGTTGTAACAACAGAGAAATAATAGGGTTAGGTATAGATATACATAAACTAATTGGTAAATTACCAAAACCAAAAGGCGGTTGGACTTTGCCAGGTCATCGTTATACAGGTCCGTGGAATCCGCTAGATCAACAACTAGATGAAAACGACAATCCATTGCCAGGACAAGAGCCTTATAATCAAGTGGATGCAATAGCAATGCGTCACGATATCTGTTATCGTGATCATGAAAACTCGAAAGCAGATTGTGATAAAGTAATGTTAGACGAATTACATGATATGGAGCCAACAAATCTACGAGAACGTTTTGATAGAAGATTTGTTCAAGGAATGATAGGAGCAAAATATAAACTTGGACTCGGAGAGTCTCGACTCGGAAAAGAATTATACGATGATCTTGCAGTCGAACTACACAGACCTAAAAAAAAAAGTTTCCGAGACGTAAAGTTGTTGTAAACGCTGTAGATGATATCTGGGCAATAGATTTGGTAGATGTATCCAATTTGGCTCAGTTTAACGTTGGCGCTGATGGCGCTCCAAAGAAGTATTTGTTTAACGTTATAGATGTTTTCAGTAAATACGCTTTTAGTGTGCCAGTTTCAGATAAAACAGGAACGTCAATCACTGATGCGTTAAAACAAATAATAACGAGTACCGAAAGAAAACCAAACAAAATCTGGACTGATCATGGAGCCGAGTTTTTTAACAAAAAGTTTGAGCAGTTTCTAGAACAAAATAATATTAAAAAATACGTTACAGGAAACGAAGGCAAAAGCGTTGTTGTCGAGAGATTTAATCGCACGCTAAACGAAAAATTACATAAACATATGACAGCTAAAAACACCAACAGGTACATCGATGACCTTTCTCAAATCGTAGGCGAATATAATAACACGAAACATCGAACCATCAAAATGTCACCTAATGACGCTATCAAAAATCCCATATTAGCAAACGAAAACATGTACCGCAGACATAAATTTAAGGTCGGTGATAAAGTTAGAATCTCTTTGACTAAAAAGATATTTGAAAAAGGATTTACTCCAAACTGGAGCGAAGAAGTATTTGTTGTTGATAAAGTACTCTTAACAATACCTGTAACGTACGCGTTAAAAGATCTGGCAGGTGAACCTATAGTAGGTAGTTTTTACGAACAAGAACTACAAAAAACTGAACAAGATGTTTTCGTTATCGAAAAAGTGATTAGGAAAAAAGGAGATAAAAGTTTAGTCAAATGGCGTGGGTATAGTGACAAATTTAACAGCTGGATTCCAACCCGGTCGATTTTATCGACTGTGAGATAATGCTATTATAAATTTCCTCATACTTTCGTTTGATAGATTTGCATTTTACTGGTTTACATAATGATATTAGATATTGTCTGCGATCGTCAGAGATCGTCATAAGATTAAAGAGTTTGACAAATATGAAATCGAATTTGATATTTTTCTGTCGGTCTGGAATTTTAATGTTTAAAAAAGGTCTGATTAACTGCAAAAATACCTGCTGTTCGGTAACGGTAAAATTAAATTTTATAATTTTTTTAGCAATGTGATACTTGACATTATATTTTCCAGTGGTTGGTCTGCTATAATTATATCTGTTAACGACGGTGACTATTTCATCATCATCAGACTCGTTGTTATATAAAATATCATCTTCGTTATAACCAATGGATTTGTCTATCATATCATTAGAGATTGTGGAGACCTTATCGCTAGCAAGTCGTTTCATCATATCCATATTATAATATACTTTTTATCTAATTTGTTGTTATAAGATGACTGACAAGGTCAAATATCACCAAAAAGTTAATATAATAAACTACCACGAACTGACTGAAGCGGTAAGAAAATGCTTGTCAGGTTATAGTTCATATTCCGTTGACGTTATTGTAATGCAAGGTGATTCTCATAAAATATTACTAACAGAAGCAGAAAAAAATAAAATTAATGAAAGTGCAGTAGTGACGCTAAAATTTGATTGCGATGATATTATAGCATTTGCTCATCATTGTTTGACTAAAACCGAATTACAAAATATTATTAATCATCATATCTAAAAATAATACTAGCATCATATTTGTTTGAAAAAGCTGATTTTGTTGCTCCATCAGCTACAAATTTTACTGCTCTGGGATTTATATTATAATATTTCGCCGCAGCTGTAATTGATTTGAATTTGATCTCCTCATCCGTTTCAAGGTTTAACGAAATAACAGGTTTTATTGGGCATCTAAAATTAATACCACCACCTCGTCCTTTTCTCACATTTTCCTGTTGGGTCACTAGCTCCAGATTTTCCAATCGATTGTCTGTTTTTACATTATTGATATGATTAATAACCAGACCATTGGGTATTGATCCGTTGAACACCTCGTAAACAAACCTATGACCAGTATAACAAACTCGATCTGTCGATGTTCCTCTAACAGTCACACTGATATATCCCATATTGCTCATATTATTAAGAACTTTTTTCGTTTTTCTGTTTCTTATAATACCACGATCGTTAGCCTCGTATAAATCAAAGACCGGATGCGGCTGAAACTCATCTTGTAAGGATAAATTTTCAATATTATCATCAGTGACTTTACCGTTATAATGATATACTCGTTTCCCCTCTGGAATGTCATCGCAAAATAACGTGTAAATAAAATCTTTTCTAAACATCGTAATTCTTTCAGTATTATCTCCCTTTACACTAATCGTATAACCCGCTGGCGTTGCTTTACCAACAGATATTCCAGTAATGATATTAATAACCGAACCAAGTGCATTTCCAGCGTACAGGTTGTACTTTGGATAAACATGATATTCCTCTTGCTCACGTGCGCTTGTCAGATTTTGTAACATTATATTATAGGTGATATTTTTTATCTCTAATTGTTGTTTAGCGGAGTAAATTATCAATTAGATATTAGACTATAATATAATAATGTTGAAATTGCGTGATATAGCCAAGAGAAGTCTTATGGGAGAACCTGTTAAAATAGGGACTGCTTTTGCAGGTTTTGACAATAGTTATCAGTTTGATAATCAAAATGTTTTAGTAAATTTTTCTGAAACAAATCTCTTTCATCTGCTACAGACGACTGTAAAACGTGAGCTTGAAAAACACAAGGGTCTAAGATTGTTAGTGCAATATCACGTTATATTTTCAAAACTACTTGTGACGGAAGAATCTACTAACAAGGAAATTGCAGACCCTTACATCAACGCAAAATCTAGACGTGTTTTACTTGGTAGTGATCTTTTGTCACTATCTAATGAAATACACCAAGAAATTTGGAAAAAAATAGAAGAATTTACCGAATTAGGTTCGGGTTGGAAGTTTGAAATGATCAAGGAAATTTTGTTTCACACGATGAAATATGACGCATTACGCGGTAGTTCGTATATCGACCTGCCACCAAAAATAAAAAATAAACAGTGCTGTATAAACATAAAAAACGTCGATAGCAAATGTTTCCAATGGGCTGTTCTTTCCGCGCTATTTCCAGCAGAAAAAAATGCTGATCGTGTTGAGAAGTATATCAGTCACGTGTCAAGATTAAATTGTGCTGGTATTGACTTTCCAGTGGCAGAAAATCAAATACCAAAGTTTGAAAAGCAAAATAATATTTCGATTAACGTTTTCGGATTAGATGAAAAAGAAAATGTCTATCCGAGGTATATTTCAGAAAAAGCTTCACAATCGACTATCAATTTACTGTTTTATAAAAATCATTACGTTTGGATTAAAAACTTTAACAGACTAGTTGGAAGACAGTATAATAAAAATAACAACAAAAAGTTCTTTTGTTATCGCTGCTTGCACGGTTGTAGAGACAATGAAACATTACAAAAGCATTTGCAGTACTGTAGTGACGTACAAAGAATAACAATGCCATCTAAAAAAGATAGCGTGTTACAGTTTGTCCATCATAATCATAAACTAAAAATTCCTTTCGTCATATACGTCGATTTCGAATGCTTACTTCAACCTGTACTTGGCGTAGAAAATGATCCTAACCAATCGAGTACAAGAAAAATTCAAAATCATGTTCCATGTGGAGTAGCGTACAAGGTAGTTTGTTGTGCTGATTCGAGATTATCTAAACCGATCAAATTATATCGAGGTAAAAATCCAGCTGTCTGGCTTCTCAAGCAGTTGATTAACGAAGTTGATAATATTACTTATCGTTTGAAAAAAGTAACTCCAATGTTAAAATTAACACCTCAACAAGAATCTGATCACGAGCAAGCGAAAATTTGTTATATTTGTGAAAAAGCTTTTGACCCTGACAACAAAAAAGTACGTGACCATTGCCATTTGACCGGACAGTATCGTGGAGCGGCTCATGACCAGTGTAATTTAAAATTTCACGCTCCAGATTTTATTCCAGTTATTCTTCACAATTTTCGAGGATATGATAGTCACATTATAGTAGAAGCTTTTGGTGATCTTGATATAAAATCTCGTCTAAAACTCGATAACATCATCAAATGCATCCCAAATAATTTTGAAAAGTACATGTCAGTTACGCTAGGTAAATTGCGTTTTATTGACAGCCTGCAGTTTATGGCAGACTCGTTAGATGAGTTAGTAAAAGGTTGTAGTAAATTTAATAACCTAAGAGACTGTTTTGGAGATAAATTTAATCTATTAGCTAAAAAAGGAGTTTTTCCATACGAATATCTCGACGATTGGAGTAAATTTGATGAAACATCTTTACCTAGCAAAGACAAATTTTACTCGCAACTTAAAAAAGAAAATATAACTGATGACGAGTACAAGTATGCACAAGATATTTGGAAAGAGTTTGATTGTGAGACTTTTGGTGATTATCACGATTTGTATTTGAAAACTGACGTGTTATTATTAGCAGATGTTTTTGAAAGTTTTCGAGAAGTGAGTTATAATAATTACGGACTAGATCCTTGCTGGTATTATTCTGCCCCCGGACTGTCATGGGATGCTCTGTTAAAGTTTAGTAAGGTAAGGTTGGAATTACTGACTGATGTTGATATGTTCAATTTTATTGAAAAAGGTATCCGAGGCGGTATTAGCGTGATAACGAAGAAATATGCTGAAGCAAACAACAAATATTTGAAAGAGTATAATCCTGACCTTCCTTCGAAGTATATAGTTTATCTAGATTGCAATAACTTGTACGGGTATTCGATGGCAGAACCAATGCCGTTTGGTGGATTTCATTGGATCACGGCTGATCAATTTCTATCAGAGACAGAAAAAAAGATACCCGACGATGTTTCGTATTTCGTTGAAGTCGATCTCGATTATCCAACTTCGCTACACAAATTGCATAACGATTACCCTTTCTGTGCGGAATCGATGGTTATAGATTATAGTTTGTTATCAGAAGAACAACAAGCGTCAGCATTACCAAGACAACATTCTATGGTAAAGAAACTAGTACCAAATTTGCTTCATAAACGTAATTATGTTTTGCATTACAAAGCTTTAAAACAAGCAGTCGATGCTGGTCTCGTGTTGAGAAAAGTTCATCGCGTACTAAAATTTAATCAGTCGCCGTGGATGAGAGGTTATATTAACTCAAACACTACAAGAAGAGCTGCAGCAAAAACTGATTTTGAGAAAAACTTTTTCAAACTGATGAACAATTCTGTTTTTGGTAAGACGATGGAGAATATTAGGAAACGCGTAAATATCGAACTAGTCAATGATGTCAATCGCAGAAACAAACTTGTGTCAGACGATGATTTTGTGAGCATGAAAATATTTAATGAGAATCTTGTTGCGATACAAAGAAGAAAAACAAATCTAAAACTAAACAAGCCGATCTACGTTGGAGCTTCAGTGTTAGATTTATCAAAGTGGCTGATGTACGATTTTCATTATAATTTTGTTAAAAATCAATGGCCGGCTAGTAGATTATTATTTACTGATACTGATTCGCTCGTATATGAAATCGAATGTGAGGACATCTATCAGGATATGCATGATAATAGATATCTGTTTGATCTTTCTGATTACCCACGTGACAGTAAATTTCATGACGACACAAATAAAAAGGTTATTGGTAAGTTCAAAGATGAAATGAACTCGAGCGCTATCAAATACTTTATCGGATTACGTAGTAAAATGTATGCCGTATTGTTAGACAATAATAAAATAACAAAAAAAGCAAAAGGTCTGCCTCGTGATTTTGTTAAAAAGTTTATAAAATTTGATGACTACAAGTATGCGCTTGATGGCGGTGTTAGTTTTATAAGAGCTATGTCAATTCGGACAAAACATCATAAGCTCGAAACAGATGTCCTTATCAAACGCGGTTTGAGCAATTTTGATGATAAACGTTATTGCGAAAATGGGGTAGATACATTTGCACTTGGGTATTGTCATGATGATAGAGATATATTTGACATTATCTTTGCAAACTAAAATTTTATCTAAACTTTAAAAATAATGTTTGAAAATTTGACAGTAACAAATAGCTACAGTAGCAAAATCAAATATCTAATGATGGACGGCAAACCATTGACAGTTGAAATTAATAATGAAACATCAGGTATATGCTTTAGTGGTACCCGTGACAAGTTAAAACTTTCGCTCATCAGATCTGATAACAGCGAGTATTTTAATTATCTCGAACAATTGTATCAAAAGTTGCTAGCGGAATTTAACAACTTTCACTGTCCGATTAGTCAGCAAAAATACACCAAACTTACAATTGATCTTGATCGGTCAAAGGTGTATTTTATCGACAAAAAATACCCTCTTAACAAATCACAAATAAAAGATTTGTTTGAGTCCCGTCGTTATGTGAGCGGTAAAGTAAAGTTTAGCCTCTATTACCATGATAATGAAATATTTTTGATATCTACAGTTGAGACATTAACAGTTGGTAATGAGGTATAATACCACTTACCTTACTGGAATTCTAATGCGTAATTTAGTCCACAATCGCCACGCTCTGCTAAATCGTAATGATTTGAAAAATTGAGTCTGACACATCATTTTGCTTATTCTGGTAGATCACGTAATTAAATTTTACCTGTTACCTAGGTATTTTGCAACAGGTGTTCTATTGTATTTGTTTGGAGGTCAAGAGGGGTTGTTGAGCTCGGATTCTTAGCTCAATTATTGATTGCAATAGGTTTTCTATTACGTTACCTAGGTATTTTGTATTTGTTGAGCTCGGATTCTTAACGCAATTATTGATTGCAATAGGTTTTCTATTACGTTACCTAGGTATTTTGTATTTGTTTGGAGGTCTGGAGGGGGTTGTTGAGCTCGGATTCTTACTTTCTCCTACTACTACTACTCACAAGAGATCTCGAGTATCAAAATAATTCTCAATCTTATATACAGATGGTATTACATTTAAAATATAAAATAGGGACACGTCTTAGGCCAAATTGCTTTAAATTCGAAGCCTGACATTAATGGAACGCTGTATCATGTTTTGTAGCTTTATTAAAATCTTAAACAACAAAATCTATTGCATGAAAACATTTGAATGGGTATTTGACACTTTAACAACGTGATGCTGGTAACAGTAAACAATAAGCATATATTGCTTAACGTTCGTATTTGATTGTTTGAACCGAATCGATAGGATATCAAGACCAGGCAACTGATGGTCTGTCTTCTTGATGGTTCCAATGTCAATCGGCTACTTTACTGAGAACTAAAGTTTTGCCCACTAAATATTTATATTATTTTTGTTCTCAAAATCATCATGGTGTGCCTACAACCATCTATTGATTGATATTGTAAGCAGTAAAAGTTCAACAAAACGAGTTTGATCGCCTTAATGTAATAGATTTCTGATTGGAATTAAGGGCTGACAACTAAGGGTCGCATTGAGTGGATACATAGACTCTCAATCGTTTAACGTCAAGCTTCATGCGTGTGAGTGCTTAATGCTCGCGAGTTCCCAGTTCACGCGACTATCGTAGAACTGAAATAACAAAGCCTACTCAATTTCACATCAATTTATTTGTAGTGACCGCAGCTACATAACAGTTTTCTAACGTTTTCAGCTACTGAATTTCTTCGGCAGTGTTTCAATTTACAAAAATGAAAGGAAAAAAAATAACCCTAAAATGAATGTCGAAATTTACACAAATTAGAGAGGAAAATCTAAATTATTTATAGTTTTGAATGCTTAATTGACTGCGAAGAAAAATTAAGAATGAGAGAAAACGTAAAAAGATGGAAAAATAGTATTATGATGTAAACATATATGTCTGTTTTGTGTTTGGGTTAAAAAGATTCAAGTTCATAAAATAATAATAAAATATACAGTGACCAACATGAATACGTGAGATTCGTGCGAAGGGCCAAATCGCTAAAAAAATGCTGGAAGATTTGCAAGGGAGAAAAAAAATCCTTTCAACAATAAAATGTAAATAAATTATATCTTATCAGCTGAGAAACTTAGATAGAATACACAGCAGGGTGAGTTAAATGAAGTAGATAGATTCTGAAAAGGTAAGTAAGCCATCGTTTCATATGACAAAAGGTGTGAATAGGTAAACCTGATATTCCCTCCATGACAAGACCCCAGGGTGGTTATTTTGATAAAGCTACCCATGTGCCGATGACCTCCTAGGGTCACATTCCCCATCAATTAAGGAGATGAATGAACACACTAAGTTTGCAAAATCCATCTATCATTTAAAAAATTCTTTACCCGTATCGTATTGCCACAGTTAATGTGCTAACTTAATAAGGGAAAGGTTGCGCCACATGAAATTCATGGAGAGCCGTACATTGAAACGGGAGAGTCATACGGAATGATTCAACTTGCAAAATAACGACAACGAGACAATATTATGAGACTCAATATTTGAAGGCTGTTGTATGCCCATTATCATGTGATTTTCTATACATAATAAAATTATCGTCTTAAAAGGCATAATAGTAAGGACGGTGAATCCTATTGTTGCTATGGAAACAGTATAAAAAATAATGAAGCGAGTGAGAGAGATTAGGCACAGAAAAACTGGAGATTACAAATATGAGTAGAAATTTTGTACAGCATCCGTGATTATCGTCTATTGCATTAACAGCGATTCATTAATGCATAACAGAGCTATAAATAACAGTTATCAAATTGAAATATATGCTTCCAAACTGTTCCCATCCACTACCTTTATATAGGCAGATTTAGAGCGGGAGAACTACTGTACAGACGGCATAATAGGATTCATGGTGATATTAAAAAATAGTTTCATTTGATTTCATAGTTTATGATCATTCTTTCAGTATACGTGCATATATTTGAATGCTGTTTGATATTAAGCCTTTTATTGTCTCATTACGTACCCTACCAAGACATTGACTTGAGTATCTTTAAAATCCATTTCATACTGGTTATGTCAAAAACTTGTACCTGTTGTGTTACTCTATGACATAACATGACACCTTAAGGTAACATCCAAGATGTCATAATATGCTAAAGTTAACAGCAAACTTCATACGTTCCGGTGTTTTTCAAACCTTCCCTTTAATCTTAAGTGGTTGCAGACAACATGCAAGGTTTATCTGCCTCCGAAACTGGTGAGCTTGACAACGGAAAAAACTGTACACCTCCGATATTAAAGATTTAACAAGAGGCCGGCTCTAGTGAGCATTTACAATTGAAGGTTTCGCGAAAACACGTGTTAACACATCTTATTGTTGTGTACAACAAAATGTTGCTTAGTTAAAATTGCAGTTAGGATATACATTAGATTAACCTTAGCAATTTTAGATCTGTTTCGCAAGAATATTAACATATATACGTTACCGCGTCGGTTTAGTGATACCATCCAAAATGTATAAAAAAATATCTCCAGAGACGTATATCACTCTTATTACGTTCAAGGTAGTCCCATTCTTCTCTCTCTCTCTCTCTCTCTCTCTCTCTCTCTCTCTCTCTCTCTCTCTCTCTCTCTCTCTCTCTCTCTCTCTCTCTCTCTCTCTCTCTCTCTCTCTCTCTCTCTCTCTCTCTCTCTCGTTTTGGTGCTAGTGCATAACATTAGATTTAGGTACTTTTGGTGCTAATGTAAAGGAATATATTCTTTAGAATGTGATCGTTATAGTGTGGTATGTATGTTCATGTGTGTATCCGGAAGACAGTTCACAGCGAATAATGACGCACTGATGCGTGTCCGGAAGTGAGAAAATGCCTGACAGCATATACCATGAACTTCACCGTGAGTTTATCTTCAGAGATGCTTTAGATTACCGTGTGATTTATTAGGATTTGGGCACACTGTAAAATTTAGCAATGATAGATAATGCAGGAACTATATATGGAAAATAAGTTATTTCAGAATCCTACCAGTGAGTTAACCTTGACTCTTTAAATTGTTATTGTACATGTTTATTCATGGAGATAAATGCATCAATTTTTATAATTTATTTATATTGACATAATGCATTAAATTATAAAATTCAAAATTAAACTTTTTCTTTAAGGTAAGCTTACAGATTTAACAAATTAAAAATGTGTAACATTTTACAAAAAGCACGTTATTTGTCGGGGGTAGTTTCTGTTCATTATTATCATTGTGTATATATTACCATATCATATCAAAATTTACTCGATGCATATTTTGCAAATTCTTTCAAAGAAATATCTTTGAAAGTCAGAAACATCCAGAAACACATGAAGACATCTCATGTTGTTATTGTGCCGTAGATTATTTACACTATTTGTTTAGGGTCCAATCAATTATTTGATATGGCTATCATGGCGTGATATACGAGTAACATATCTGCTTATACGGATTTCAATAACTGTCAATAAACTTTGTTGAATGCTTCTTATTGAGAAAAAATATATCAAGACTATAACAAAGTGCACGCAGGCTCTTTACTCAGCAATTTCTAAGCTGTCTGCTCAGCAATGTTTAAACTGCCATAGAACAAAAATCTTCAAGAGAAATATGCGTCAGAGGTCTTTTTGTCAGTCTAATATTAAATACGTTCCATGTAACTATTAGTTTTGATTAAGACATTGAATGACAAAGTGTGGCATTAAAGCATCAGATGATATCAGATTCTAATTAACAATTGTAATTTGAGCGTTATTAATTACTAATAATAATTGCTAACACACTTAAAACCAGCAACATCAATCCACCCACCCCCAAATCAGAAATGTTCAAAATATATCATTTCAGTTAACTTTTTACAGGTGATCTTAAAGTATTTACCTGTCCCACGTGAGTAGATAATAATCCAGATTTAGATTTTCTGAGTGCAGATTTTCACATTCACTTCATAATATAGGATCTAATTGAACCCTTAGTTGATCTGTCAGGTTCGTAATTGGGTGTTTTAAATATTTCCAAATGTTATCTCCATCATGAATTAGCTTAGTCTGTTTCCAAATGTTATTTCCATCATGAATTGGCTGATTCTAATTCCAAATGTTTTTTTTTCTATCATGAATTATCTTACTATATTCCTCAATGTCAATTCCATCATGAATTAGCCTAATATATTCCCAAATGTTTTTTCTATCATGAATTAGCTTACTATGTTTTCACATGTTATTTATATCATGAATTAGCTGTTTCCAAATATTTTCTCAATCATGAATTAACCTACTCTATTCCCAAATGTTGTTTCTATCATGAATTAACTTACTGTTTCCAAATGGTATTTTATCATGAATTAGCTTCATACATTTCAAACGTTTTTTTCCCTCATGAATTAGCTTACTCTATTTCCAAACGTTTTTTTTCCTCAGAATTAGCCTAATTTATTCCCAAATGTTTTTTCTATCATGAATTAGCTTACTGTTTCCATTTTTTTTTCTTAATCATGAATTAACCTACTTTATTCCCAAATGTTGTTTCTATCATGAATTAACTTACTGTTTCCAAATGGTATTTCATCATGAATTAGCTTCATACATTTCAAACGTTTTTTTCCCTCATGAATTAGCTTACTCTATTTCCAAACGTTTTTTTTCCTCATGAATTAGCCTACTCTATTCCCAAATGTTGTTTCTATCATGAATTAACTTACTGTTTCCAATTTTTTTCTTAATCATGAATTAACCTACTCTATTCCCAAATGTTGTTTCTATCATGAATTAGCTTACTGTTTCCAAATGGTATTTCATCATGAATTAGCTTCATATATTTCAAACGTTATTCCCATAATGAATTAGCCAACTCTATTCCAAAATGTTATTTCCATCATGAATTAGCTTTACACTATTACCAAATGTTATTTCCATCATGAATTAGCTTTATTCTTTTTCCAAATGTTATTTACATCATGAATTAGCTTACTCATTTCTAACTGTTCAGTATGGTAGAGCCTTCGTGGAGCTGTATTTTCCTGTTACATTTTCATTTGTGGAGATTGGCACTAGAGCGCATTGCAATATTTCCTATAAAACATTGCAATGCTCTCGTCAAAATGTGAAATTATTTGTACTAATAACTGGCTGTTTAATTGAGACCATGAATGTGTAACAAGAAACTTGTCATTATTTTTGTAGTGTGTAAACAAATATATATTTAAAAAGGTATATTGCAACATGCCTCAAAAGTCACTATCAAATGTATTTGTTTCACTACCCCTGAACAACTTTGCATAAACCCATGCCACTACTTGTCTTAAATACCATTCATTCTCCATCTTTCCGTCTAAAAGGCGCCATTTTTGGTTTTAAAATTGTATGAAAGTTTAAATTTACATTAAAATTTAGTAATAAAATCACATTTTATCGATGATTTTCCATTTCAAACATATTTTGAAATATAAATAATCTTGTAGTATAATTAAATTTTTACAGCATAGAAAGATTCCTTTAATTAAGGATGATATAGACAATCAATGTTTCAGTCTCAAAAATATTTGGTCCAAAAGAGGAACCTTGCAGAACACAAACACTGTACATTTTCTAGCAGTTGTCATTTACCGTGCTTACTATTAAAATAAATAAGACTTCTTGAGTAAAGCTGAAGTAGGTTCTCCATGCAAAATGTCTAAAATTGGCCGTAAACGGCTTGACTTCGTGGGACTCACACAATCATTACTTCCTGGTCAGTACCCACGAATGTAGTACCATTCGACATAATAGCCTGCTTTTTTAACTCACTCACGTTGGTGGTGATAGTTGAGATAAATTTATGCATATTTAATGTTGATTTAAAGGAAAATGTTTGCTATTTGAATATGCCTATTATGATATTTTCTTCTGTGGAGGAGGGGGTAGTAAATCACAGTGAACAATAGGGCAGTGATGCGTGCCTGGAGTGAAATCTCTCATCTATCTCACGTTGATTTGTGTTACAATTCAGCATCTCCTAAAAATGCCGGATCACCTATGACAAGATCTTCTCCGTGAGTTTGTGCTTGAAGATACATTAGATTAACATACGATTTGCTAGGGTTTGGGCACACTGAAAAGTTCAGTAATGACAACAAAATGTACGGACATTATTAATTGTGATCGGAATCCAGACCGCATAAGCGATGCAGAGTGACACTAACAGTAAGTAGCATAGCGCCCCGGCCAAAACTCATGGTTCTTATTGACACTTTGGCTACTTTTTGTGAAGAGCTTATGAAGGTAAGGAAACAAAGACGGCATTCTAGTTTCGTATTTTGCATAGCGAGAGTTAAATTTTAAACAAAAAGCATTTCATGGTTTGTTTCATCGCTGATTATACTGGATATTTAAAATGACCTTGTATAGCTTGATTTGTTTTATTCCCTTTATGCTGGTATATGCTTGATGGGTGTAATATGGATTATAGAGTATACCGCTTGGCCTTACTTCAAATGTGCATCTCTTAACACATCTGCTAGCTCCGCTTTGTCATTTTCACTTCCTGGATTTCAGAGGTAAATCGTAAAAAGAGAGCCAATACCTGTTTTTTTGTCTTTTCAAAGAAAATACATTTTATATAATTGGTCATTCATTCAATGTTCTTTCATAAGATGTAATTGTATTGTTTGGCAGAATTAATTTTTTTTTCTATTTGGATAACTGCTAAAGATAGTGTACTTTACACTGTTTCAGGCTGATTTGTTTATATCCGGGGTGGGGTGGGGGTAGCATATGGAGCAGTCATTTTAGCCACCTGT
Source organism: Potamilus streckersoni (assembly GCA_016746295.1). NCBI lineage: Eukaryota > Metazoa > Mollusca > Bivalvia > Unionida > Unionidae > Potamilus > Potamilus streckersoni. The sequence goes on from JAEAOA010001897.1 coordinate 6,983,630, forward strand.
GCTTAGGCCGTACACAGTTTCCACAAGTACAATATCCAGTTAAATTTCCGACAAAGTGCATAAAAGTAACATCAAGGAATATCAACAGTCTCTCAATTGTGCATGTTGCAATTTTAAACAGCTTAACTTTACATCGGTCGCTTTCTCATATGGACATGATATCTGGGTGGTCCCTCACAGCGCATCGTTTTTTCTGATACTGGCTACTATTTCGTGAAGAGTTTATTAAGGTAACGAAACAGTTACACCTAACGACTCACATTTGTGTCGTGTAAATTTAACCTTTTAAATCGTGGGAATGTAGTCCTAGCTGTCACAATGTTTTTAACACCATATATATATATATATATATATATATATATATATATATATATATATATATATATATATATATATATATATATATATATATATATATATATATATATATATATATATATATATATCTGACGTGATGTATTGTCGATGATAATATTAACATACAAGTGTCAAAACTAGACAGTTTACATCAATGGGAATACATTTGAAGTCCAAGGTTATAAAGTTAGATACACACGTACAGAGGCGTAGCAAGGGTGTGGCAAGACACCGCACGTGCCGTGGGCGCCACTTGAAGAGACGGGGACCAAAATCAGTGAGCAGAACAAAGTTTTTATACTTTCAAAGCTTTGATAGGTGTGCAACTTTAGTTCTTGCAGTTGGTCTTGCAGTGGGTCTTGCCGTGGGCGCAACTTTGATAGGGGTGCAATTTTAGTTCTTGCCATCACTCTTGCCGCGGGGGCCATATATCCTCGCTAAGCCTCTGCATATGTACATTAATCGGTCTAACACAGGAATGACGATGTGTATTTTGTATATGGAAATTTCAGCCTATTATACGACTGCATTAGTGATGCAATACTACAATACAATACACAATAATAAACAATGTCACGTAGTAGTATAACATATGCAATGTAATAATACAATATATGTAATATTAGAATACAATATATTTATCGTATTAATGCAATATATGTAATATAATAATATAATACATGTAATGTAAAAATATAATTTATGCAATGTAAAAAATATATGTAATGTAATACTACAATACATGAAAATAATAAAATGTATGTAATGTAATAATACACTATGTGTCATGTACTAGTATAAATATATGTAATGTAATAGTACAATATTTATTGTAAAAATACAATTTAATACATGTACTGGTACATGACTGTTTCAATCCAACCTATATGTTAATCGGGTTTCTTGTTCAGGTTGGGAAAAACATCACCATGACATATAGGAACACATCTCAGATAAAACTGTTTGCAACTTCATCAAATTGACTTCTTTTTGCATTCTAGAAATCTGCAAATTCAAAAGAGTTTACAGAAATGTAAACATGACATCTCAGGCAGAAAGTGACCAAAATGGCCAAATTAAAGACAAACAATATAAACATTACCAATCAGACAGTTAGTGTTGTCTCTTCTATTTGATTAGAATAAAACAGATAAGTTACATAGGTTATCCTGGTTCACCGACTAATAAACTTCGTAGGACAAAAGAGTTTTTATTTCGTGTTGTTTTTCCGGCTGGGCAAGTCACGTAACAGTTTCAATCAGGTTTTGTCGCCGTATTTGCTATCATATACGAAGTCCTGCTTTTCAATGTGGACACATGATTGGCAATATACCACTAGAGGCATTACTATTTAGGAGGCGAGGTGTTTAAATTGCGCCGTACTGTCTTTAACTGAGACTTCGAATATTTACGTAATGATCCATCTAAAACTGGATTCAGTGTTGGCGCAGAAAGTTTAAGTGAATATCATGAGAAGATTAATTCATTCTTCAGTCTCTACAGTTCAACACAATCCTTCTTCATTTTCCTCCGTTCAGCACACGATTTAATCATTATTCATTCATAAAAAGAGTTAATGCTCTTTTTATTTAATTGAATCCCATGTCTTCCTTTTATTTGGTGTTTGGTACCTTTAACAACAGACTGCTTAGCAAGATTATTTGGAGATCAAAGAATATACATTATGTAAACATGGAAGACGCATTGAGAAGCAAATATAATCAAACCCCAATTATTAACGCTAAAAATCAACTAATCTAGAAGCCACTCGATGAATAAATCATTCATCTTACTTGGCTAATTTGTTAATTAAGTCAATATGATACAAAATCGATGTAATTATCCTCCATACCGACCACTCTTAATTAGCAATCACTTTGAATGCCTTAGTCAATGTGTACATGTGTCGATTGCACTTTTTTTGGACTAATTTACCCTCAAACATAATATTTTGCGTACATTTTCTTCCTTGATAGGAATTTTAATATATTTTGTTATTTTTTGCACACATTCAGATATGCGTAATATTTATTATTTTGTTTTGGGTTTTTTTCTGTAGAACGTTTAAATTTTTGTCAAGCTATAGCATTATAATGTTCAGGTTTTAATTAAAAATAAAACGTATCTAATTAGCTTGTTTTTATGGTAGCAATAGTGGTAAAAGTAGTAGCAGCAGCAGGAATGGTAATAATATTGGTAGCAGCAGTAATTGTAGTAGTATTAGTGGTAGTAGTAGTAGTAGTAGTAGTAGTAGTAGTAGTAGTAGTAGTAGTAGTAGTAGTAGTAGTAGCAGAATCTGCAAAAGGTATCATATTCTATTAGATATACATGAGTCACTTTTTGTATCACTAGTTATAACCGCAGAGGTTTTGGAACGGGCCAGCATGAATAGCATGTTCATCACCCTCAGCGAGAGGCGCTTTCGATGGCTCAGGCACGTCAGGAGAATTGATACAGGCCGCATTCCCAAGGACCTGTTATACGGCGAGCTAGCAGAAGGCACGCGACCGACTGGATGGCCACGTCTGCGATACAAAGATGTCTGCAAAAAGGACATGAAAAAGGTAAACATCAGCGTCAACAACTGGGAGAGCTGTGCTAACAACCGCTACGAGTGGCGACTTGCTGTGAGACAAGGCATTCAGAAAGCCCAGGAAGGGATAATAGCAAACCTCGCTACAAAGAGAGTCAAGAGGAAGGCGAACCAACATCGACCCCAACAAGAATCCATCTTCACCTGCAGCAAGATTGTCACGCAAGGGTCGGACTCTTCAGCCACTCGCGACGGTGCAGATAAGGCACCAAAACAGGGAGCTACACCATCGTCTCTCGATGACGGACGGATGCCAACAACACTTATAACACGTACCACTTGTAGGTAATATTATCAAAAATCAGCTGCTATAGCAGTCCATTCGAATGTATAGTGCAATAAATTTATAACTAAATGATGCAAAGCTCTCAAGAGCATCCACTGTTTCTAAGTTTCAAAGTGTATCGTATTTTATACAAAAATACTGATCCAAATGTAGGCCAGTGCTCACTTTCTCCGAATGGCAAGGCCTGGTTTTAAACTTCAAACGTTTCTCTGCAAATTAAAAAGCTGTAATTTCTACCCCGTCTATATTGCAATTTATTTGTGGATTTTTTTAAAGCTTAGAACATGTAGGTATTATTACTTTGTCGGTTTGGAAAGGTTTTCAACAATTTCAGTGTGAACCATAAATCATATATGCTCTTTATTTCTCAGAGTTTGAATGGATACTTTTGTTTAACACTTTCTAATTTGCCAAAGAATACGTTGGCACTTCAACATTTTATGTTGGGGTGGGTGGGTGGGTCAAAATCTTGGATTTTGCCTAACAATGGAAACTAATTTGCGGTCGCAATGTGCTGGTAAGCTGCAAGCTCCTAGTATTAGGATATATCCAGTTCCATAAGTAGGTAACTCTAAGCTTGCCTGATACAAACTCACGACCACCAATCAGCTATGGCAACCGTTTTTTGTCTCTCTTCTCTCATTTGTAGGGCTTTGTTTAGCCATCCGCACAAAACATTCTTAAAACGAAAATAGAAATACATTTGTTTTCACTGAAAGGTAGCTTACACTGACTAACCATGGGGATAAGTCGATGTATTGCGGTCACTTATTTGCTTCTATGGATTTATATGGGAAATGTTTGTTTTTATTTTTTGGTGGGGATGGGGATTTTCCTTACAACAACTTTGGTAAATTTAACATAATATATTGAGATTATATTGGATTACTTTTTCAGTACACTGACAGTATATTAAATTAACTCCTATATCATTCGTATGCAGCATTTCATTTCTGGAACAGTCATTACAAGTATAAAAAATCGATACTTGTAAGATGTACCTTAAAGAAATACAGTCCTAGTCTGGCTGCCTTACCCAACAACATTTTGCAAACTATTCTTTTTACTGAGGCGATCACACTTGTTTGTTGTACATACATACATACATACATACATACATACATACATACATACATACATACATACATACATACATACATACATACATACATACATACATACATACATACTTACATACATACATACATACATCCATCCATCCATCCATCCATCCATCCATCCATCCATCCATCCATCCATCCATCCAGACAGACAGACAGACAGACATACAGACATACATACATACATACATACATACATACATACATACATACATACATACATACATACATACATACATACATACATACATACATACATACATACATACATACATACATACATACGAAATATAGTAAAAAAGCAAAATGTAATAACCCACTGTCTTGTTTTTATCTACGACCACACAATTCTGGGAGGACCAAGTGACGTTCCTTTTCTTTTTGTCGCTGGGAATTCAGGTTTTCAGTCGGCACGTGAAAACAAAATACGTGACGCGCTTGTGCTCTCGAATCTACTTATCTCTGTATCAATACACACGCCTTCTAAACAAACTTGGCACATTCTACAAATTTGATTGGAGTTGGGTGATGCGAAGGTATCTGGGGGTAAAAATTAAGTAGTGCAGGTGCTGAAACGAGTCCGTGTAGTTTGCACGTGGTTTACACACAAATGCGTAAACATAGGTGCCAAATTCATTGTACTTCTTTATGTAAAATGGGGCAACACGAATAACTATAACAGAGCAGCAAAACGAATAAATATCCTGCTCTGTTATGGTTATTCCTGCCATCACTATATCATATACATTTCAGCAGTTTCTCCAACCCCTCCCAAATGTGTCCATTTCGAATCGTTCAAAATAATTCAACCCATGTGACACAGCTTGATCCAAAACCCAAATCATCTTCAATGTTGTAAATCTCTGAATTGAACAAAATAGGAGTTGTACATCGTTACTCACGAACGCAGGTCAAGGCCGGATCATCTCAGCCTAGTCCGATAATTTAACCCATCCAATCGTTATGAGACTGACGGATGATATGTGGATCTCATGTCATCTGTTCATTAAAATGTGCAATTTTTCTGCATGCAGATCTTTCCGGAACATACCTGCGTACCGTTTTGACACTTACCGGTATTTTGGTAATAGCCATATCTAGCGCGAAATTCAAAATAGCAACAGGACAGATAACTGTGTTATTCAACGTGGATTTACAAGTTGCCGGAAATATTATGTATACATCGCCAAAAGAACCCTTCTGCCAACGGTAGCTTAACAGCCACGATGAATACTGCTGAGTGTGTAACATGTAAAAATATGCGAGAAGTTACTGCATATTTTTACAGGTTATAATAGATATACAATATCATCCCCTACATTGACAATCAATTTCAGTAAAGGTGTGGAGCTGATTTATTAGGTTACTAAAACTCCTTTCATCAGAAAACGTGGGAATGTGTTAAAAACTAAAAGATAAATTTGCCAATGATTGAAGAATTAGAAGATGTGTACAGAGAACTTTCACTGTCAAATGCACAAAAATGTGAGAAAAAGCTCATAAAATATGAATTAGAATTATGTTCTTGTAAAACAAAGCACATATAATGATTCATACTGATGTTGCCTCTGCTCGAGACAGTAACGCTAGAAATCGCCAGATTAATGACTTTGATCAAAGATGGCCAGTATGAAATAATGAAATTAATGCGATTATTTTGTTTATTTACTTAAACACTAGTAATCAAATAATAAAAAGTATTGTGTGTATTCAGTTGACCACTCGTAATAGAATTGCTGCTTGTAAGAAAGAAAAAGGCGTTTCCAGGAAATCATTTTTCCTAACTCATAGTTTGTTCGAATCGAAATTTGTAATTATAAAATTTAAATGACATATTGTTTCAATTACATTTCAACTTCCCTACATATGTAGTTTTCAATAATGGGTTGTCATTTCAGAAAAAAAGGATCATCCACAAACCTGTGTTACCTAAATCTGTTTTATTGTCTGATCCGCTGCTGAGAATAAACTATAAATGACTTATGTTTTACCCGAAATTATAATTAAGAATAACGTGTTTCTTGTTACTAACGTATGCATATAAATCACTGACTAAGTATAGCCAAACGATGAGAGATTATGAAAAGCGATTTTATGCCACTGTGTAAGTGAAGGTTATAAAAGTGATTCCATCCAATGTTTAAGCATAGGTCCTGAAATTGATCATATGCTATTGTCTAAGTATAGGTCGTGAAAAGTTATCCTATGCCACTGTCATGAAAAGTGATCTTATGCCACTGTCTGCGTAGAGGTCATGAAAAGTGATCTTATGCCACTGTCTGCGTAGAGGTCATGAAAAGTGATCATATGCCACTGTCTGCGTAGAGGTCATGAAAAGTGATCTTATGCCACTGTCTGCGTAGAGGTCATGAAAAGTGATCTTATGCCACTGTCTGCGTAGAGGTCATGAAAAGTGATCTTATGCCACTGTCTGCGTAGAGGTCATGAAAAGTGATCATATGCCAATGTCTGCGTAGAGGTCATGAAAAGTGATCTTATGCCACTGTCTGCGTAGAGGTCATGAAAAGTGATCTTATGCCACTGTCTGCGTAGAGGTCATGAAAAGTGATCTTATGCCACTGTCTGCGTAGAGGTCATGAAAAGTGATCTTATGCCACTGTCTGCGTAGAGGTCATGAAAAGTGATCTTATGCCACTGTCTGCGTAGAGGTCATGAAAAGTGATCTTATGCCACTGTCTGCGTAGAGGTCATGAAAAGTGATCTTATGCCACTGTCTGCGTAGAGGTCATGAAAAGTGATCTTATGCCACTGTCTGCGTAGAGGTCATGAAAAGTGATCTTATGCCACTGTCTGCGTAGAGGTCATGAAAAGTGATCTTATGCCACTGTCTGCGTAGAGGTCATGAAAAGCGATCATATGTCAATGTCTAAGTAGAGATTATGAAAAGCGATCATATGTTTATATCTATGTATAGGTCATGAAAAGTTATCCTATGCCAATGTCTAAATAGAGGCCATGGTTAAAAGGCAGTACGATCTTTGGCAAAATCTAACTTTGCCGTCAATTTACAAAAATAGTGGAAGAAGAAAAATTTTATTCACTTTTTTGCTAATAACGAGGATAACATCTTTTAGCACATATTCCTCAAACCCATTCTGATAAAGAAATATTAATCTCTCCTTAAAAGCTCTCTAAGATATATTACCTGAAGAAATACAGAATAAGAGAACTTATTTATTACGGATACCATGTATCATTACAGACAAAAAAAAAAACAAAACACTAACGACCCGTAATGCGCATTGGACGAGATGTAATAATATTACTGTTTGTTAAATAAATCAAAATAAAAGGGATATAATCAATTTATCAGCAATGTTATCAGGTTCACACCTTATCTTTGCGATTTGCCGATTCACCACGAAGGCGTCAATCTCTGGTGCGATTATTATCTGTAGCCATTTGTCATTAGAACCAATGATCTCTGCTAGCAATTGTTCGTAATGATCTGTGGCGGGTGAAAGATGAAAGGTATTTCTGGTGAGCTCTTTTAGTGGTCGGATATCAAGTTTCAAAGAAAAATCATTTACCTGACTGCTTCTTAAATCTAGAGTTTCTTCAGGAGCTGTAGAGTCAGAAAGTTCGTGTGTTGTCTGACAGTTTAGCTCCCAAATGTTTGCAACAATACAATGGCAGCGTATATTGGTACGATTTACAAGGGAAGCTAATTAAAGTAAAAATGTAATAATTTTTGGTACAGAATGACGATGGTGAAGGCGATAAGTGACAGACTGTCTTTGGTTTTTTTTTTTCATAGCACTTTTCAGACCAAAATACACGCATTGTGCTATCCTACCCATGCCTGCACGCTTAATTACGTATAAAACAGGATGTGTGCGTGCGAGCAGATCTGCGCATTTTATGTGACCAAATTATATATATGAATAGAACTGTTTTAGATGTGTGATTCATCTCCTCGGATGGGGTATTCTACGTTTGGAATGGCGAAAAGTGAGAGAGAGTACTGATGCAGTGGCTATACTGTTTTACATATGCTACCGTTTTGCAAAACCGCAGCCAAATGTTCAGAATTGTCAAAAACACCGCAGCCAAATGTTCAGAATTGTCAAAAACACCGCAGCCAAATGTTCAGAATTGTCAAAAACACCGCAGCCAAATGTTCAGAATTGTCAAAAACACTTTTAGAAATAGTACTGTGCTAGTATAAAATACCCATTATACAAATAGCACTGTATATGACGTCACAAGCCACAGACCAAGGAAATCTAAAAATGGCTAATATAAAGTAATACATATTATTATACTAGCAGCACATATTCAGGGGCGGATCCAGTGGAATCGTTTATTGGTGACGTAATATTGTAAGCAAAGGGCCTGTGGGATGGATCCTTTGGTCGAGATCTATTCTCCAGAAGCTCTTCGCATTTTAAGTGTTTATAGAGTATTATTGTAGCCATCTAACTGTAAATTAAACATACAGTAGAAAATATTCTTGTTGTTTCGCGGTCATGTTTTAGCGGCTGCCCCCCCCCCTTCTGGATCCACACCTGAAGTTAGTTCAGTGATCTTGCCGCCTACATACCCTGCCACTGTCATATAGCAGTTTGTTCAAATCCCCTAGCCTCACTATCAGAATGATTAATTATGCGGGCATCCCATCCAATATACTAAAACATCAAAGAATACAAGCACATTAAAATAATTTTGAGGGTCACCAAAAAACACTACAAAGGTTTAATCGCCTTCTGTACAGATTGATATTAGGATGAAGTCACGAAATCTAGTGGTACTAAAACAATTTCAGATAAACTAAAATTCTCGCGCGTGCATTCTAAACATTTACTTTGGGTAATGAACACAGTCTGAGATATCTTTAATCTGCAGGTTCATCACTTAGTTCTGTGTTCAAAATAAAATACGTCTTCAGCATTCTCTTAATGAACATTTTGCGAATATTTATACTGCAATCATGCTGTAATAGTTAGACTATAAATAAGTTGGGATATTTATAGTGTAACCATGTGGCGATATTTAGAGTGTAACCATGTGGGGATATCTATAGTGTAACCATGTATTCCATGTGGGGATATTTAGAGTGTAACCATGTAGGGATATTTAGAATGTAACCATGTGGGGATATTTAGAATGTAACCATGTGGGGATATTTATAGTGTAACCATGTGGGAATATTTAGAGTGTAACCATGTGGCGATATTTAGAATGTAACCATGTGGGGATATTTAGAATGTAACCATGTGGGGATATTAAGACTGCAACCATGTTGGAATATTTAAACGACAACTATGTTTGAGTATTTAGACTGTAATAGTTAGGTTGTAACTAGTTTGGGATGTTTTGACTATAACCATGTTGGAATATTTTAGACTGCAGTTATGTTGGGATATTTAGACTATAACCGTGTTGGGGTATTTATACTGTAACCATGTTGGGATATTCAAACTGTAACTTTGTTGGTATATTTAGACTGTAACCATGTTGGAATATTTAGACTGACTATGTTGTAATATTTACAATGTAACCAATTTGGGATATTTAAACTGTAACCATGTTGGGATATTTAAACTGTAGCCATGTTGGGATATTAAAACTCTAACCGTATTGGTATATTTAAACTGTAACCATGTTGGGATATTAAAACTGTAACTATGTTTGGATATTAAGACTGTAACTATGTTGGGATATTTAAACTGTAACCATGTTAGGATATTTAAACTGTAACTATGTTGGAATATTTAGACTGTAACCATGTTTGGAACGATTTTGAATTGAACAATTTGCAATTAATAATACACATTTATGTTTGGTTGTAAGAGGAATGAAAAAATGCTATGATTACGCACTAGGCATAAAATTCCTCAAAATATTCTTATAATTTGCCTCTTCACCGCCAGCCCCCCCCCCCCTCTCTCTCTCTCTCTCTCTCTCTCTCTCTCTCTCTCTCTCTCTCTCTCTCTCTCTCTCTCTCTCTCTCTCTCTCTCTCTCTCTCTCTCTCTCTCTCTCTCACGTTCTAATGGTTCACTTTTTGAATATTGACACGAAAGAACCCAAGCTGAACTTGCGGTGAAACATTATAATTCGTTCTTAAGATTATCTTGGGCATTAAGAAAATTTTGTGTACTTCATTGTCCGAAAAGTTGATTATCGGAATATGGGGAAGCTGTACTTCATTGTCCGAAAAGTTGATTATCCGAATATGGGGAAGCTGTACTTCATTGTCCGAAAAGTTGATTATCCGAATATGGGGAAGCTGTACCTCATTATCCGAAAATTTGATTATTCGAATTTAGGGAAGATTTTTCTTTGGTCACAAAGCCAACTTGATCTCAAATTAATAAAGTAAAAATGACCTGAATGGTAAGCAATATGTTCCTCAAAATTAAAGTGTAAAGTAATTTGGTTTGATCCGACTATAACACAGAGTTAAAGAGAATAACACGATTCAAATCGATAAAATTTAAAAAGCCCTATAAGATTTTAAATATTTGTAATCAAAATTAAATAAACTTTTTCATTTTCATTTATCGAACCAAGTCAAATATGTGATCAAGATAAGGGTATTTTGTTTCTCACAAAGATGGCAACATAGAGACATAATTATCCAGTTAATTGAAAAACTAAACTAAGACCATCTCATATGAGAAAGGTACTTATTTAATCTTTGAGGGAACCAATAAGTTAACAGTAATTACATGGAGTCAGCCACGGATGAATTCAAATGACAATCGTTGGCGTTATTTTTATTATTCGCTATGAGTATCGGTTTCCTAAATTGGTTTCTATACAATGTTTTAAGTGTATTTTTCAACCAACCATCTAATTGATTGCTCTTCCGTATCAGTGAACACGGCCGAAATGAAAGATGTATTTCTATCTTAGGAGCTCATCGTCGAAAGGTCGCGAAATAGATTTAATTTTGTGTAATAGGATATTCTAAACCAGCTTTGAACTACTTTTGGTTATCTTGACCTAACTCTGAATGAAATACGTCTTTTTGCAGATACGATTTTAGTCATGAAAAGTTATCTGCCCTTGCTAATTGATAGTTGTGCATGATAGCATGTCAATAGGGATACCTCATTAAATCAAAATAAGCCGGTTATAATATCTTGACTTCTAATTAATCCCATTTCATGACAATGTTATAATCTGTAGATATAATAATGAGTGAAATGTGCGACTCTTACCCCTTTAAATCTAATTCAATTTTACTGTCGGTGTCTATGCTATGTTAAAAGATAAATTTTTATTTACTTTTTTCATTTTATAGACTCATCCAGGTATTTGAACGTATCATACTGTATGTGTTGTGTGGAAAGCAATGTATCAATTTATATATTTAAATGTTTCATGTTGTAGGTGCTATGTGGAAATCAATCATACTGTATGTGTTTTGTAGAAAGCATTATACCCTATTTCAACGTTCCACGCTTAGGACTGTTTCCACTTTTCACTATAGGTGATTGTTAACTTACATTGTACCTGCTGACCGATCCACTGGCCTAGTGGTTTTAAGCGACCGCCACGGATGCAGGAAGTCGCGGGTTCTAACCCCGGCCGAGTCATAAAAAAGACTTTTAATAATGGTACTAACAGTTGCCTCGCTAGGCGCTCAGCATTAAGGTCTCACTGGATAACTTCGTATGTTGACAACTGCCTCATTTTTCTGCAATAAGTCATTGTCGGATGAAAATTTACCAGATTTTCCAGTGAGTCTTAACAGGTTAGGTTAGTGTTAGAACTAGTCGGTCTCGTTTCAGGCTCTAAGCTCGTTAAGCCGAGTATATTTTACGACTTTTAGGTCAGTGACGTGATAAAGATTTTTTTTTTACGCAAGATGCTTTTAGTATCTTAAATTTCTAGGGAACGTATACATAGTAGATTGCTTGTAAATGGAGCTCTGCAGTTTGGGGTTAGATCAACTATACCGGTTCTTATATAGGTAAGTCTCACTGATAATAATAATAATAATAATAATAATAATAATAATAATAATAATAATAATAATAATAATAATAATAATAATAATAATAATAATAATAATAATAAATAACAAAGATTTTATATTGCGCCTAATCTTTAGAAGCTTTAAGCGCTTTACAACATTTGACAACTCTTAAAAAATAAAAAGCACATATATTGAAATGATTACAAAAATAAATAAAACAAAGAACAAAAAATTAGAAACAGAAAAACATGCTGTAAATTTTTAAGGTAAGGATACGTTAAAAAAAATACATTATTAGGTCATTGTTTCTGTTCTTGCAGTTTAAATAGATGGGTTTTAAGGTCGATCTTGAACGAGATCACTGTGTCTTTGTGTCTAAGTTTAGTTGGCAATTCGTTCCATGTTGCTGGTCCCTGGTATGCAAAAGAACGTTGTCAATGATTTGAACTTCATAGTGAGAATATTGAGAATATGAGTGTCGGAAGAAGAGCGTAAGCATCTTGCAGGTGTATACACATGGGTGATGTCAGATAGGTATGTTGGACTGGAGGCCGTCAGTGAAACATAGCACAGAGAACAAATCTTGTGTTTAATTCTGGATCGTATGGATAGCCAGTGTAGGGTACAGAGCAGCGGAGAGGCATATTGTGCTCATGCTACTGTAAGAATGATCCGAGCAGCAGTGTTTTAAACTTTTTGAAGTTTCTGAAATAGATATTGAGCTGAACCAGACATAATAGAATTACAAAAATCTAGTCTTGATAGTACTAAGGAACACACAAGTGTTTTAGTGGCATCAACTGACAGATACTTGCGAATGGAGCTGATGCGTCTCAGCTCAAGATATGCAGCCCTGCATATGTTCATGACATGTTGATGCAATGAAAGAAAACTGTCAAGAGTGACACCGAGGTTTCATACTGAATGCTTGAATTTAATTTTTGTGTTGCTGCTATTTATTGTCTGAGGTAAAGGATGTGAATGAGAAAGTCTTTGTGTTGTAGTCAGGTTTGCTTCAGTTTTATCATCATTCATCTTCAGCTTGTTACATGTCATCCATGATTTCACATCAGAAATGCACCTCTCTATGTCTTGTATGTTATGTAGCTTCAACTTCAGCTGGATGGCTAGATTTGTATATATAGGTGTCATAAGCATACAATTGGTGAGACACTGGATGATGTTATATGACACTTGACTGCCAACATCGTAGACCATGATCTACCCTACTACAATGCAGATCAAGGTGCATGTTGTTTGTTGTAGTGATTACTCTTAACAAACTGTATAGATCTAGATCTGCCTGCGTATGGATGGAACGAAGATTTGGGTCTATGCATTTTGCAGTTGGACTAAACTTATAAGCGAGTACATACGGTACGCCGGCAAATTTACAGTGTTATGCAGTACAATTGACATAAGGTAATGTTTAAGTTCAAATATAACAGATTCAACAGATTATTCGTAAATTTTGGAAAGCAACTGTATCACGCGCCTTATTCGTCAGATTCAAAGTTTGCTACGGTTCTTATCGAAGTTTGATGCCCATTGCAGTATATAGTGTATTTCGTATAATATATATCGTGTACTTTCGGCGAAGGGTTTATTAGTGCACTTTTGGGGCGTACACAAAATAGTCGCCAATATTAAAACGTTCACAAGTTTCAATTTGTAAATTTGCATAATATTATAATGAAAATGTACTTAAATAACAAACAGTTGAAGATTAAATTCCCGAACATTTGCCTTGATAGAATAAGCAGACATTGCTAAAAATATCTACTAAAAATTAACACGTCTAATGGAGATTTGATGTTCATAAAACTTATGACCAAATATTCGATGATACCTAGCTTGCAAACATCGAAGAAGGGATGGATATTATATTATACTGTTCGTCCGCTCGTGCGGAGTCTAGCATATCTTAATTCTAGCTAAGTACGTGTCGTAATCAAATTTTTTTTCCATAGGGATTAGTCTTTCAGTATTTCAAATTATAGATAACCCTGAATTTCTTAATATTTTGGCTTCTTTCCCCTTATCGTGACTAATGATTCCAATCAAATCAATGACTGAATAAAAGAATTACAGATATTCAATTTATTGAATCATCCTTAAATAGAGTTGCGACAGTTACTTATAAGAACTTACTTATTGTATGATAAAAGTGGGTGAAATATAGCTTTACTCGATATCTTAAATTTTAAATGAAGAGGTGTTTCTTCCGCTTCGGAAAGAGGCTACTGAAAAAAAAAATTCAACAAGTATAATGGGTAGCTTGAGTATAATGAGTAGCAATACTTTCTATAACAATAAAATAAAATTAGTCGGAGACTTTCTAAATCTAAATCCGCTTCGGTGGCTTAAGCTGTTAAGCGTCCGGCTCAGACTGTAAACAGTACATTGTACCTGCGGACCATTTAGGTGGCCGAGTGGTTAGAGTGTCTGCCTCCGAATCAGGAAGTCGCGGGTTCGAACCCCGTCCGAGTCATACAAAGACTATTAAAATGGTATTAATAGTTGCCTCGGTTGGCACTCAGTATTAAGAGGTTAGTGTTAGGACTGGTCGGGCTGGTGTCATGACAATGTGACTGAGTGAGACATTATGCTACATGTCTGCAGCATGATGCCCCAGTGCTAGACATACTAGAAATATGACCGAAATTGTTCAAAATGCGTTAAAAATCCAAATCACACACACACACACACAATCACAAACACACACGCATACACTCTCTCAATCTTACAATTGATATGTTGATATGCCGTC
Organism: Potamilus streckersoni; assembly: GCA_016746295.1. Taxonomy (NCBI): domain Eukaryota; kingdom Metazoa; phylum Mollusca; class Bivalvia; order Unionida; family Unionidae; genus Potamilus; species Potamilus streckersoni. The sequence continues at coordinate 6,998,706 of JAEAOA010001897.1, forward strand.
ACATATATAAGGTATGTGATGCTTACAAGGTTCGTTGATAATCAAATACATATAATAAGGTTTCAGTTTGATTAATGCCAAAATTCAGCGTCATAATTATGACGTAAAAGTTATCATGACGTCAGATAGTAGTCGGACAAAAACTCTGCCATTCACACATCACTTAGTATTGCTATCGTTTAAAAGATGAGATTAAGCTATAGCTATCTTGTGTTCATCCTTTTTGTTGGCAGTTTTGCGCAATCAAGGTTTAAAGGAATTGCAAATAATCGACGTAAAAGGCTCGGCGAAGATTTGTACGATACTAGCGAACAAGTCCAGAACGCGGTATCTGACGTTAACGGAATGGAATATGTCTATGATGGTGGTATACACAAGGCACGTGGTGGATATGAAAATTATCCCAAGGAACCTGCTTTAAATAATGATGCAAACTACAAAAAGGGCTATAAAGAGAATAACGTTGTTGACGGCACAAAAGAAGAACTAGATCAGATAGCACAGCTGGCAAAATACGATAAACGTTTAGCAAATACTCTGAACCACTTACATAATGGAGATAAAATCGAAATAATTGAACTGCCTGATAACAGAGGAAAAGATAATGAAAACATGATTTTAAAAAACAAACAAAGAAATCAGGAAAACCACGAAAACGGTAATGGAAAAGAGGATGAATACGAAGGAAAAGCAGGAACTCTCTCTCTCTCTCTCTCTCTCTCTCTCTCTCTCTCTCTCTCTCTCTCTCTCTCTCTCTCTCTCTCTCTCTCTCTCTCTCTCTCTCTCTCTCTCTCTCAGTATCACGATCTATCTTCCTCATTCTGTCTTCAGCCTCCCTTTCTCCTTTTCTTAAAGCAGTGAAGCATGCATCAGTTTTGTAATCCATGTTACTCAATCAAGGTTTAACAGAATCGCAAATTAGTTATTGTACTAACTGTAAAATATACATGTTTATAAGGTCTGTTTAAATTTTAAAAGAAACAAATTCTGCAAGGCAGTGCATAGGAAAAAATTGACATTTATAAATATTTCATTTTTCACGAAACGTGGCTAACGAAGAGGGTTGGGTGGGTGGGGGATGGCTTTTGAGCTCTCAACGTATGTTAAACAACAATGATAATAAGCCGACTCCCTGTAAAGTTGAGATGCACATAGAAGACTTGCCAACAATATAGGAATTCAGTTTTTGATACATATTCAAATTAAAGTGTTCATTGGCTTCGTCATGTTGGCGTCATGTTGGCGTCTTTACTAATCACAAAGACGATAGGAAAGTTCTATAAGGCAACAGTAAAATAGTTTACCAAAGTCACTGGTGTTATCATCAGAATAATCGATCACTACATGAACTTTTGCAATAGTAAACTAATCGATCACTACATGGACGGGGAATTATCGATCACTACATGGACTTTTGCAATAGTAAACTAATCGATCACTACATGGACGGGGAATTATCGATCACTACATGGACTTTTGCAATGGTTATCGGGGAATAATCGATCACTACATAAACTTTTGCAATAGTAAACGGGGGAATATACTAGATCAGAATAATCGATCACTACATGAACTTTTGCAATAGTAAACGGGGGAATATACTAGATCAGAATAATCGATCACTACATGAACTTTTGCAATAGTAAACTAATCGATCACTACATGGACGGGGAATTATCGATCACTACATGGACTTTTGCAATGGTTATCGGGGAATAATCGATCACTACATGAACTTTTGCAATAGTAAACTAATCGATCACTACATGGACGGGGAATAATCGATCACTACATGAACTTTTGCAATAGTAAACTAATCGATCACTACATGGACGGGGAATTATCGATCACTACATGGACTTTTGCAATGGTTATCGGGGAATAATCGATCACTACATAAACTTTTGCAATAGTAAACGGGGGAATATACTAGATCAGAATAATCGATCACTACATGAACTTTTGCAATAGTAAACTAATCGATCACTACATGGACGGGGAATTATCGATCACTACATGGACTTTTGCAATAGTAAACGGGGGAATATACTAGATCAGAATAATCGATCACTACATGAACTTTTGCAATAGTAAACGGGGGAATATACTAGATCAGAATAATCGATCACTACATGGACATTTGCAATGGTAAACGGAGAAATAATCGATCACTACATGAACATTTGCATTAGTAAACTAATCGATCACTACATGGACGGGGAATTATCGATCACTACATGGACTTTTGCAATGGTTATAGGGGAATAATCGATCACTACATGGACTTTTGCAATGGATATCGGGGAAAATTCGATGACTACATGGACATTTGCAATGGTAAACGGAGAATATACTAGATCAAGAAAAACAAATGTCTGGTTTTGTCAACTCCAGTGCAGGAGAAGTACAATTTTCCCATGCGTGTTGTTTTCACGATAGTCAATTCGTTTGAAAACATGCCACACCTTTTAATAGGCCTCCTCTGAAAATATCCACGTATATTTAATACAGAACGCATGTATTTCCAGTGACGGTTAAGTAATGATCTTTCAAGGAATATTGATCGACGAGTAGCGAAATAAACTGTATAATCGCAAATCAAAATTCTAACAACAAACCACCTATTAATCAAACATCTTCTTGTTTGTTTTGTTCCTACATCCCCCAAGATATAAAAAAATGCACAAAATATAGTCATTTTATTAATCAAGTTATAATTTCTAATCTGAATTTCGCCAGGAGGTCCCTAACTGTCAACAAACGAACAGACTCTTCACTGTCCTTTTCTGTTTTCTCGAACAGTCCATTTCAGTAAAACCTGCGTTGTCTGCGTCGAATATTTGCAATTTGAATATTAGAAGGTCTCGTGGAAGATTAGCCAGTTGACTAAATGAGCTTCTTTAAATAAAGTCATTATTATTATTATTATTATTATTATTATTATTATTATTATTATTATTATTATTATTATTATTATTATTATTATTATTATTAAAAGTCATACGGGTCATGTAGGCGTTTAAAACTGATTGTTTCAGTAATGGGTGTCTTTTTTAGAATTTGATTCTACATACGTTTAAATGGCAAATATCTGTTTGATCAGGATCCATTGGGAAGTAATTATTTACACGCTCAGAGAAGTACGTACGACAAAATCAAGGTCAAATTACATGGACAGTTTTGGATGAGACCATCATGTACAATCAATCTGTCGCGTAATATGGTATCACAATGAATGTTGCGCATGTTGATAGACAAATTTTTGTTATTACCCTATGTTGTGACGATTAGACTAAACACAACGCTTTCTTGACACAGCATGTACACGGCCATCTTTGTAAAAGTCGATACTTTTCATATCAGTTAGGTGCAGATCATTCAATAATCAGGGCTGAATAGAGTTTGGTTTGAAACTACAATTTATAGTTTACTTAATTTGAGTAAATGAACATACATGATCTGCATGACTTTTACTATAGTTTGAATATTTCTAAAAATAAATCAACAAATAAAAAGGAAGAACTCTTGTAAAAATGTTTTTCAAGAGATGTAACTACAAAACGTTACAGAATAATTGAGAATATCAATAAAGGTGCACAACAGAATGTCTGATTTTATCAACAATTTTGTTTATAATGTCTGCCGCGATAAGTTGGTCTCGACCAGTTGACCTTTAGGGTACGAGATGCCGCTCTACAGTTTCATGCTTTACACTGGGCTTAAAGAGAAAGCAAACGCCCATGTTCTCCTCATTGGTCATCCTAGTTATTTAAAATAAGACCTTCTATATCTAAGGCATTGTTAAAAAAAAACTTTTAATTCCCTTAATCTGTTCCTTGAACATCGAAACGCAAGTATAACGACTGTGGCGATAACCAAAACTCTCGTTTTATTCCATATGCCAATACTTTGACGGTGTCAGTGACCCCTGGGTGCAATCAGGTTAGAAATTATAATTTGATGAATAAAATGACAAAGTTTTGTGTATTTTTTTATATCCTCGATGTCATTTCCTTTTAAAATCAGTGGAGGTTGGGTGGGTCCAAATGCCAGATATGTATGTATGTATGTATGCATGTGTATATGTATATATATATATATATATATATATATATATATATATATATATATATATATATATATATATATATATATATATATATATATATATATATATATATATATATATATGTCACATACTCGAATATGTACTTTACATACCTTTGAAAAATCATTTTGTGGGGTCATTTTATAGATACGCATAATATCGCCTCACTTCGCGAGATCTGAAACTATAGCGACATTTGGTATGCGACAAAGGCTAATCTTCTGCCAATAGAGCGATCGAAAATATCAGCCCTGTTTTAATTCACGTTTGATTTCCCTATTCCCAATATCCTCAACCTATGCAAGTGTTTGATGTGGGGTAGGGAAAAGGGTCGGGCATCTATTATCCGATTTTTGTATCTAACATTATACTAAAAATGTATTCAGTTTAGCTTGTATTATCAGGGATTGAACTGTCGAGATAAGAAGAAAACGAAAAGACGAACTGACACGACTGATCACAACATGCATGTTAAAGTGGTTCAGATGTCAAAAGGTCACGGTCACAAGGGTGCATATATTGTGAGATTACTTCCATTAAATTTACTCTGTTGTTTATAAAATTTAAATATGACCACTCATTCTCCCTAAGAAGTATTTTTTTTTCAATAAAGAACACGAAAGAACACAAATATGAATTTTGTCCTACCAAGTTGATGTGTAGATACAATTGGCATGTTTCATATTTGTAGGCAACAGCAGAATACAAGGACCTGCATACCATCAAGCGCGGATTATAGCGGACGAAAAGCCGGAGTTTAGGTATGACACGACCAAACCAAGCAGTAAATCTGAGTTGTCCAGTTTAGTCTAATATATGGAAAACGACTGAACAGAGTATTTCCTTGACGTAACGATGCATATGTAGTCTGGTACACACCATCTTCACTACGTTTCGAACATGGCGAAGAAGACAGCGTATCAGACCACATATTTACAATGAATGGCATGTAATATGGTGAGATGGTCACACTTCTTTTGTTCAGTCTAAACAATGATGCATCGAGAGCCTATATCCAGTTTGTGTCGAGAATATTTATCTATTATTTACATTTATACTGGAGGCTGTTTAGATAGGACTTTTCAGTTTGTATTAATTTTAAAGATGGACTTTTCATCTGAAAAGATTATAACACTTGTGTTCACGTTGTAATGTTTGATATTAGTTTAAGGTGCACAACAGAATGTCTGATTTTATCAACAATTTTGTTTATAATGTCTGCCGCGATAAGTTGGTCTCGACCAGTTGACCTTTAGGGTACGAGATGCCGCTCTACAGTTTCATGCTTTACACTGGGCTTAAAGAGAAAGCAAACGCCCATGTTCTCCTCATTGGTCATCCTAGTTATTTAAAATAAGACCTTCTATATCTAAGGTATTGTTAAAATAACTTTCAATTCCCTTTATTTTCGAAAATGATTGATGGGTGTAATATGGGTTGTAAAGTATACAGCTTAGCCTTACTCCAGATGTACTTGACTTAGGAGGTCAATTGGAGAAAAAAGCCGTAGCCGATAACTTTTTATTAATTTTAAATATTTTATAATTCATTAATTGCACTTTTAGAATCTAGTGTTACCTACTCTGAGAAAAATTAATTTCCCCTATATTAATAACTGCTCAAATTAGTGTAGATTTGGAATAGGTCTCATTTTTGGAACACATGGGAGCAGCAATTTTGATCAATTATCTGCTTTAGATAGTGAATATTTTTCATAATTACCAAATGAAAAGAAATGTTAGTCCAAGTACATGAAAGGAGCATAAATGTATGTCAACATTCACTCCAATGTGAATTTTGCCAGGGCAAATAACTTCACTTTATCCCGCTACCTCCTAGTAAATGTAGTGTGTAACTTAAGTTAACCTTAATCTTTTTTTTTTGTATTGTTGTTTAAAAAATAATGGTAAAGTTTGTAGTTGAAAATTTTAGCACATACACAGGGAAAATCATAATAATATACAAGAAAAAGAATTTGCTTCTTTCCCTGTATTCTCCGTGATGGGTAAATGAATGTACATGTATAAAATAATCCAATTTTTTAAATCTATATTGTCAGAACTTTAAGAACATCTCTATCAAGGAATAAAATATGTAGGTTTTTTTTAAAGAGCGTATCATCAGCTATGCTTACAAAAAAATAATTTTTGTCATTAAGTTTGTGGTAAATGAAGAAATAACCGTAATATGTTGGCACGTTAGTCAGTAAACGAAGACAAACTCGTCACATAAATCAGTAATCTAACACACAAGCAGGAACACGAACATCAATAGCATTTTTCTCGAATTTTGTACTCTGACTGACTTATAAAATGGTACGTATCTGATAGATATGTGGTAGCTCCTGACGTCAATATACTTTTCTCTGCTGTATTTTTAGACCCTAGAGAGCAATCGTCATAGTTTTAACCATTCTATTTGAGAAAAGATATGAAAATAATCCTAAATAAATGTTTCAATTATCAGAACGGTATCTTTTATTACTGCGTTTCTCACGTTTGGTGTTGACATTGCAAATATCAAGTTCATTTGTTTGCTTCTTTGAAAGTTTAGTTTCTGACTTTTCAAACTCGTCCACATCGTTACCTTTACCATCTATACTTTCAAATGGACGATGCAGCTGATTTAATTCATTCACAAAAACTGTAATCAACCAAAACCTTATGTATCTACTGTACGAGTGTACATAGTTTGTTGACAAAGTAGTTTTTAATATACTAAACTATCTTTAGGCACACGCATCGTTAACGTACGTGCAATATTTAGGTATTCAGTATCCTCAACTACGGCATGATTCTGAAAAGTTAATGGAAAACAATTAGCACATAATAACATTAGATATAAACTCAGACCTGGGTTTGAAATATCGTCACAGTAACATTAGAATTTTGATGGATTATTCATGCATCAGCATCCTTAAGCACAAGAATGTATGTTTTCATTTGTAACCGGAATGTGACATCTTACCCGACAGGCAATAGAGCAAGTAAAGAGTTTTCCTAAAAAGAGACAGATTTTATATCATATTTTATAAAATATTTCCACAAAGTTTCTTGTAAGTTATACTTTTACCTTCTAATCTTTTTTTAAATTTTGCTAAAAGCATTATATCTGAGCATTATATTATATCAATGCCGCATATTTGAGGTTGTTTAAACAAATACTTCAAATGAGGCTGATTTTTGTGGAACAGTTTACATAATTCAAGTGGGGCCCCGAGTGGCTGAGTGGTCTAAAGCGCTCTCCATTACGGATCACTGCCATCTCACCTCTATCTGCGTGGGTTCGAGTCTAAGATTTGGCCAATGTAAATATGTGAGAAAGCTTGCCAGTAGCTTCTCGTGGGTCGGTGGTTCTTTCCGCGGATTTCCCGGTTTCTTTCTCCACCATTAATACTGGCCGCCATGTATAGCCTATCGTGTGCTGAAAAATGGCGTTAAGCTTCAGAACAACAGCAACAACAACATAATTCAAGTGTTGTTGAACAGACCTAATTTGACCGCTATGATTTATGTGTAAAGTCCAAGTATCTCCTTATCCACCTCGGATTCGAGGGGAAACAGGTTCGAACCCCGGCCGAATCATACCAAAGACTTATAAAAATGGTACTAACAGCTGCCTTGCTAGGCGCAAAGAATTAAGAGGTTAGCGTTAAGACTGGTCGATGTGACTGTGTGAGACATAATGCCACATGTGTGTGGCATGATGCCCCAGTGCTAGACATCACTATAAACTGCCACACTGCAGACATCGTAGCGATATCACTGAAAAACTATTAAAGTTGCTTTAAACACACACACACACACACACACACACACACACACACACACACCTTTTCCATCCCAGGATTTGGATCGTATCCCATTCCACGTTGAAACGTTGGAAATCACCAAAACCATAAAAATTAGTCGCCGTACTCTGGGCGAATTCGACTAGAAACCTACCGGCCTGAATGTAATGAGAATCGGCATCGTGATAGACATAACAATTCGAACATAATGTGTAACTTTTCTAAGCCAATGTATGAGAAGACTATACCAATATTGAACTGCTCTGTAATCCAGTAACACGGGATCTCAAATCTCGCGGCCTACTTGGTCGAAAGTAATTAAAATTATCATCTTTCCTTTTCTTCCTTAGACTATTTGCCTAGCTATATCATTTGACTGCTGACGTGAAGGAAAATGTAGGCCGCGAGAGTTTGGATCACGTGCGCAGGCGATGTCGGGGAAACTGGCCATGGACGCAGTTTAGGTGGCGCTCACCAGTTATTATGTACTTTTGAGAGAGTGATGTATGTAAGGTGAAGTTGTTTGCATTTTGAATATGCAATAGTGGAGAGAATGTTGGCATACCTATATGCTATTTTCATGTAATGTGGCTGAAATTTCTTTGGATATTGTACTTTTGGAAATTTTAAATGATCATAGAACACTGCTAACTAAATGACTGCTCCCTTGTGCTCCAAAAATCAACCTGAATTTGTCTAAAGTACATTTTTCTTGGCACTATTAAAATATGGAAAATGAATTTTGCCAAACTAGACATAGCAGCTTCTCAAAGTTTTATGAATGAATTACGAAATACATAAAATGTAAAAAAAGTTATCGGTTCTATTTTTTACAATTTACCTCTGAAGTTTGAGAAGTGAAAATGAGCAAGAGGAGCTATCACTTTTTTGAAAGATGCACATCTGGAGTAAGGCCAAGCTGTATACTCTCTAACCCATATTACACCTATCAATCATAGATCAAAATAAAGGGAATTAAAGGTTCTTTGAACAATACCTAAGATATACAAAGTCTTTTTAAAATAGCCAGTATAACTTGTGAGGAAACCCGGGGAAACTCTTTTTCTTTAAAATTCTAATCCTATGCTAAATACGAAACTGTAGAGCACCATCTTAATTTGTGAACTCTGTATTTCTGACTCAAGTTTTAATTTATCAAAGAGAGGTGTTGTGTCCGAAGAAATACATTATTTTCCTATCCGATCCATGCAGTTATGGCATTTTTGGTTTGGTGCTTTACGGCACAGTAATAAAAGTATGTTAGGGCACAGCAACACATTCATGGTTCGATATAAGATTTGGTGCTTTACGGCGCATCAACACATTTATGGCGTAATGTAAGGTTTGGCTTGGCATGATGAAAAGTCTGGCTTGGTTTGGGGCTTTACGGCACATCAACACATTTATTGCGTAATGTAAGGTTTGGCTTGGCGCGATGAAAGTTTGGCTTTGTTTGGTGCTTTAAGGCACATCGAAACAAATAGGTTACTACACAGCAACGCAGGTATGACTCAGTGTAAGGTTTGGCTTCGTTTGGTACTTTACGGCACATCAGCACAAGTAAGTTGCGATAGCAACGCAAGTAAGGCCTGATATAACGCTGAACTTTGGTTTGGTGCTTTACGGTACAGCAAATACAAGTAGGTTGTTACACAGTAACGCAGGTATGGCCTGATATAACGCTGGGATTTACGGTACAGCAAATACAAGTAGGTTACAGCACAACAACGCCGGTATGGCTCGATGTAAAGTCGACTGATATTGCTCGGCCAGGTAGTAAGCAGCTACTGTATGCTGCAACCGCGCAGTTTTAGTAAATTCCAACTAAACAGGGGATGTGCTCTGATATCTTACTATAACATTGCCGCATAAATATCTTTCACGTGATATAAAAGGTCAAAGGAGGTCACTCAGACAATGCCAATTATCGTATTTTCTATAAAAACATTCAAAATTTTAAGCATCCCCACCTCCTATTAACAGCTTTACTTAAGTTTTACCAACAATATATAACAAATAGGAAAAAGTACATTATGCAGCATAAAAACGCATGTATAGGTATGAGACAACAACTTGAAAATAATTAAACAAAATCATTCAATCTGATTTGTCCAGTTTATTGGGGGGATCCGTGACTTGAATTTAAAACTGCTGACTCATTGGTTAAGAATAGAGATATAAATTTAGTTGCAAGTATATATTTAAATTAAATAGATTTTCTTTTATTCGGCATTTTTTGGGAAAAGCGTGATCAAGGAAAAATATTAATTTTATGGGGTAAAAAAGACTATACAGTTTTAATTAAAAATATATTTGATTTCTACTAAACAATCCACAGTCTCAGTCTGCCTTTTATGGCTTAAGTGATAATATACCCTATTTGTTTTCTAAGTATTAAGCATTTTTCTGAATTATAGTTTAGGATATGGAAACGTTTATACATAATTAGGAGAGACTGTTGCACTCCGTGATTTATACTCGAAAAATAATCGGCTCTTTGTCACCAATGTCAGACCTGACTAAACATTGGATCTACCTTCGATCAGGAAGTGCACCATCATAACGGCTCTGCCCATATAATATTACCTAAAACCTGTAGCCCATCGTTATGGAGGCCCTACCCCTTATAATATTACCTAAAACCTGCCGCACACCATTACGGATGCATTCCCTTATAATATTGTCTAAAAACCTGGGGCCTGTCATTATGGAAGCCCTCCCCTTATAATATCGCCTAAAAACTTATGGCCCATTTATCCTCAAGAAGAATGTCAGCTTGACACTATCTTTACCTATCCAGCATACAAGAAACCGGAAATGAAATGGGACCGCGTGTACAGATGTCGAATGACGGTATAGAATTCAAACCGTTGGGAGGCGCACCAACTGGACCCCTGGGAATCCTGCAAGAACTTGGAAGACAATATGGGGATTATTTCTCACCCAATGCCAAAGGTAAATCTCGTTTTTGTTTTCAGAGATCCCCAACTCATCATCCTCCAAAAAAAAAATCCCCCCAAAAACAAAATAAAACAAAACAACAACAACAAAGAGCACAAAAACATTTTCCTAATGACAGTATTCCAATCTACCTTTCTACCATTATACTCGCTTATGAGTAGAATACAACTGCAAATTTCATTGCTCCATATCTACCGTCATTTAATAGACCTTCACTTGGGGGTCTGTGTTCTTTGTTCGACTGATTACTTCTAAACAATTAACCTATAGATGCCCAGATGGGACGTTTGACCTGCAGATACCTATATGTGTCTATGTATTATGGGACATTTGACCTGCAGATACAGAAACCCAGATCTGACTGTATTATGGGACGGTTGGCCTGCATATACCTAAATGTGTATCATGCGACGGTTGCTTTGTATATACACAGTTTACAGTTGGATCTGACTTACGCGCGAATATATACGGTCCTTAGAGAAGATATGGAAATATAATGCCAGGTCAAAAACACGATTGTCTGTAAGAAATATTTGCAAAGAAACCACCTGTATTCATTAAATTCAATAGTACTGAATATTGATACTTTCCTCACGCCACTTTTACGCGTGTCAATGTGACTAAAATTTAATACTGGATCCACAGGTGAGAAACATTCTTGCATTAATACGAGATCATCAACTGTCATCTATCATAATCTCAAAATCACATGACGAAGTCTTTTCCCTTAATTTGTTTATTCTTACGTCAAAGGTAACCAACTAATTGTATTCTTATTTATACGCACAGAGGAACTTAGATGGGAGGAACCAAAACTTATGAAAAATTGTTGGGCACAAACCATGCTGAATTATTTGTACGGATTTTCTCCAAGCTGCAATGAAGATGGATCATTTTCCCCTAAACAATGTTCGTTACAGAGGTAAGAAATTTGTAACACCATAATCTAAGGGACATAACTCCATATTTGCATAACAAAGTGAATAAAAGAGTTATTTACCTTGAGTAGTAGTGAAACAATTTTGATGGTTCATGCTGTGTTTCAGTGATGATTTAGCCACGGATATAAGAAATGGTGAATAGATGATATTCTGTCCTTATATAAAGAAGAACTAATTGCAAATGGTTCGACCAGATACAATTTAAATACAAATGCTTATAAAAATGCGTTAAACTGTAAGATATATCTAGGGTCAGTGTATATCCAATGTCTAAAACATCGAATTTGCAGAACAAAACGATAGCAACATAATGTAGTTCATTTATAATTGGACTTTAATAACTAAGCGACGCAGTATCGAAAGCTACCTGCCATATGTAATTTAAAATAATAAATATCGTATGTATGTATGTATGTATGTATGTATGTATGTATGTATGTATGTATGTATGTATGTATGTATGTATGTATGTATGTATGTATGTATGTATGTATGTATGTATGTATGTATGTATGTATGTATGTATGTATGTCCAATACTTGTGTATGTGTGTGTGTGATTTAGATTTTTAACGTAGCTTTAATAATTTTTCAGTCATATCGCTATGATGTCTGCAGTGTGGCAGTTTATAGTAATGACTAGTACTAGGACATCATGCCACTGACATGAAGCATGATGTCCCTAACAGTCACATATCCTGACACCAGGCCGACCAGTCCTAACACTAATGCCTTAATACTGAGCGGAACGCAAGATGGGTCAAAAGGTTCCTCAATAAGTCACCATGTTATGACAAACTGGTCGACGGGCAAATCCACATCCCCAAAATTGCTTCGGGGAGGGCATGTAACTACTACAACATAATTTTGTCCTTACAAAAGTCTAAATATTACTCTATGTCCATAATTAATAAATATTTACAAATATGTTCTCTTTTTTCCTTGCACCATTGCTTAGGTGATCGCAGCCTACATGCTGCAAACAGCAGAATTGACATACAGAATAACAAGCAACATTTATCGGTAACAGTACCTTTTACCAGACTTTGCCTGTAAGCCAATATCGTATGCAGTTAATAAGCAAAATCTGTGTCTACCGATTTGTTAGTGGTGTAACAGTGTGCATAGCTGGCAGCTTTCATATAAGAAATCACACTAATGGACGGGGCCCATCACGGAGGTTAATAAATGCGATTCACTACTTTCACTAAAATGGGGGATGAAGGTTTTCCTTGGGCTCACGAGAAGCAGATGTGTGATGTCAGCTAATTACCAGTCGCCGATGTCTCAGCCTCTCGCTACTCTTATATCTCTCGGAGTCTCGTTAGAAACTGGTTAAACGTAACTAGATTTTTCTAAATGGGAACGTGCTTTGGTGCTCTGCAAATTGATTGCTGTTTCGACAAGATCATTGAACCACATACATAACCTTATTGACATGCAAAAAAAAAAACGTAGACAATAAAAGATTATGATGACCATGTAATATTCGCCATCTTGCATTATTAAACAGAAGACGGTTAACAATGTATTCCAGTTGTCTTCGTTTGTACCGACAATAAACGTCAGTCTACTTCTGTCAAACCAGTGATATCATACTCCAAAACCAAGAATTTTAAAATGGCTGACCAGAGATTCAAGTGAAACGTATTTCAAGATCATACAAATTTTGTTGTTTGAGCCCCTTGACATCAAGGAATATGTAGACAACAACATTTTGTAATCACGAGACTAAACAGTGTGCGCAGTTGGCAGACAAGTACAGTTAAAAGCAGTAACTTTGGTTTATGTGCTGTCTCTAAAGTGTTGTGCATGAAATAGTACATTATCTGCTTAATAATTACAGGTATGTAAAACTCGATTCAAGGTCGCTTAATTAAGCTAGCCCTTGTCTAAGCAACTTTTATTATTGTTCAATCTTCGAGTTCAAATATGGCCATGGTATCTCTAACTGGGTTGGTTTCTGTGAGTGCGTAAAAGGCCAATTTGCGCTCTAAACTGTTTGTGGCACACTTGGAAAGAAGATATGTCGCATGGGTTTGCTTGATCAATAGAAGACGTGCTAAGGTTTAGAATCTTACGATGCTCGTGCTTCCATTGCCTCTGCATTTCTTCTATATTAAAAGTCTTTAGCTACAATATGGATGGCACTGCAACATGTGGAGTTATTCTGTGCGAGATTTCAGGTTAATTATTGAAGTGTGCGATATTTCAGGGTAATTATTGAAGTTTGCGAGATTTCAGGGTAATTACTGAATCGTTTTAAGGACGACGTGAGTGAACCTTTGAAGCATTTCTTCTGATCACGCTGAAATCGCTATCCATCCGTCAGCTCGCCGTGGAAAATCTTCTTTGATAGTTGCTATTCTGACATACTGGTGACTTGGCCCGCCCATCTTGTCTGTGATTTGGTCACAAAGTGTAGATGCTTTGTTCGTTTCTGGCATGTCGTCTGTACACTGTCCAGGGTTTGGAAGCATACAGAAGGGTCTGTAACACACTGTATTTGTAGACCTTTAGTTTCGTTTGTAGACTGATTCCTCTACTTTCCAGCATATTTGCTTTAACAATGGACTATCTGTGACAGTTTGCTGTCGAGATAGATGAACTTGTCCACTGAGACGAGGAATTGGTCATTTACTGTTGTTGAGGGCTCTCCAAGACTTTCCTACTGCACGTTGGTGCAACACCTATGTTTTCTTGATTCTGATTGTAAGATCTAAATTGTCACAAGCTGAAGAGAAATGGTTCATGTTATATTGCGTGTCAGAGTTTTCATTCAGAGAACAGCTTTCAGAACATAGGATATCAGGATCAGTCATCTCCTGTGACTTGATATTCATCTTTAGTCTCTTCGGAGTAAAAGTCATCAGTAAGCATAGAAGAGAACACCATACTAAAGAGCGTCGGTGCTAATATTCAGCTTTGATTGATTTCATTAGTGATTTAAAACCGTTTAGATGAGTTACTATCGGCCTCGACTCCAGCGAGTATGCAATCATGGAATTGCCTAACCATCACGATGATTTGGGGGGAGGAGCCATGTTTTGTCATGCTGTTCACCCCCACCCCACTACTGACTGTCAAGGGCAATCCAGATCCATGAATGTTGTGTACATGTTTAATTTATGTTCGTGATATTTTTCATGGGGTTCACGAGATGCAAACATGTTTTTAGTTCCTCCTTATTTCCCGAAGTCAAACTGACTCCAAGGTAGGAGCATTTTATCGATGTCATGCACGAGAAGATTCAACGGAATTATGCCGAGGGTTTTGACGGCTAATGACAGTACCGAGATGCCCTGATGGCTGCTTCGGGATTGTATATTGCAGTTCCGTTTGTACAGTTGTACGATGGATGCATCATTGTACACCTGGGGCATATATAGTCCTTTGAGTTCATATAGACTGGAAGAGTTCCGCCAGTTTCTGTGACATGTGCGAGTCTCAGGCTTTGTATGATTTTGAAAGTAAAGCATCTTCGTCTATTGCTTTGCCATTTGACAGTAGGTCAGTTGTTTTCTCAGTTGCAGTCGGCGTTGGTAAATCTGTTGAAGTCCATATGGGGCAGCCGATAAACTGCCTCCTGACTGATAGATGAATGTCAATTGAGGATGTTGTTGAAGAGTTCTGCCGATCTTTTCAAGTATCTTTTGTTTGTCAGTTAATAGTTTGGTGTTGTTGACACACAATGTTTTAAATGTGCCACATGGCTGGGACCCGTAGGAAGTCTTTAGAGCATTATGCAAATTCTTCATGTCATTTTGTCTGTCTAGGACTGAATCGCATGTACCTTGCTGCCATGAGTCTGAGTTTCATTGAACGGACTTTTGGATGTCCTTTGTAGTGACAACCTCACGTCGTCTGAACCAGGATTACTGTGGCTTGGTGAGACCGAGGGTTTCGGATGTAGCTGAGCACACATAATCATTGAAAGTTGCCTAGTTTTCGTTGTAACTACACTATGCCGCTATTTCATGGTATTCAGCGAATTACATGTTGATGATATTGGTATGTACTCTGACTTCCCGTTTAAATATCTGATAAGGGATGGGTAAGACCACGCACTCTCACTTCCCGTTTAAATATCTGATAAGGCACGGGTAAGACCACGAACACAGACTTCCCATTTAAATATCTGACAATGGATGAGTAAGACCATGCACTCTGACTTCCCGTTTAAATATCTGACAAGGGACGGGAAAGACCATGCATTCAGACTTCCCATTTAAATATCTAATAAGGGATGAGTAAGACCATGCACTCTGACGTCCTGTTAAAATATCTGATAAGGGACGGGTAAGACCATGCACTCCGACTTCCCGTTTAAATATCTGATAAGGGACGGGTAAGACCGTGCACTCTGACTTCCCGTTTAAATATCTAATAAGGGATGAGTAAGACCATGCACTCTGACATCCTGTTAAAATATCTGATAAGGGACGGGTAAGATCATGCACTCTAACTTCCCCTTTGAATATCTGATAAAGGACGAAAAAGACCATGCACTCTGACTTCCCCTTTAAATATTTGATAAAGGACAGGTAAGAACATGCACTCTGACTTCCCCTTTAAATATCTAATAAGGGGTGAGTAAGACCGTGCACTCTGACTTACCGTTTAAATATCTAATAAGGGATGAGTAATACCATGCACTCTGACTTCCCGTTTAAATATCTAATAAGGGATGAGTAATACCATGCACTCTGACTTCCCGTTTAAATATCTGACAATGGATGAGTAAGACCATGCACTCTGACTTCCCGTTTAAATATCTGACAATAATTGAGTAATACCATGCATTCTGACTTCCCGTTTAAATATCTAATAACGGATGAGTAAGACCGTGCACTCTGACTTCCCGTTTAAATATTTAATAAGCGATGAGTAATACTATGCATTCTGACTTCCTGTTCAAATATCTAAAAAGGGCATGAAAAATACCATGCACTCTGACTTCCCGTTTAAATATCTAATAAGGGATGAGTAAGACCATGCACTCTGACTTCCCGTTTAAATATCTGACAATGGATGAGTAAAACCATGCACTCTGACTTCCCGTTTAAATATCTGACAAGGGACGGGTAAGACCATGCACTCTGACTTCCCGTTTAAAAATCTTACAAGGGATGAGTAAGACCATGCACTCTGACTTCCCGTTTAAATATATAATAAAGGAGGTAAGACCATGCGCTCTGACTTACCGTTTAAATATCTGACAAGGGATGAGTAAGACAATGCACTCTGACTTTCCCTTTAAATATCTGACAATGGATGAGTAAGACCACACACTCTGACTTCACGTTTAAATATCTGACAAGGGATGGGTAAGATCATGCACTCTGACTTCCCGTTTAAATATCTGACAATGGATGAGTAATACCAGGCACTCTCACTTGCCGTTTAAATATCTAATAAGGGATGAGTAAGACCATGCACTCTGACTTCCCGTTTGAATATCTGACAATGGATGAGTTATACCATATACTCTGACTTCCCGTTTATATATCTGACAAGGGACGGGTAAAACCATGCACTCTGACTTCCCGTTTAAATATTTAATAAGGGATGGGTAAGACCATGCACTCTGACTTCCCGTTTAAATATCTAATAAGGGATGAGTAATACCATGCACTTTGACTCGTTTAAATATCTGACAATGGATGAGTAAGACCATGCACTCTGACTTCCCGTTTAAATATCTGACAAGGGACGGGTAAGACCATGCACTCTGACTTCCCGCTTAAATATCTGACAAGGGATGGGTAAGACCATGCACTCTGACTTCGCTTTTAAATATCTGACAAGGGATGGGTAAGACTATGCACTCTGACTTCCCGTTTAAATATCTGACAATGGATGAGTAATACCATGCACTCTGACTTCCCGTTTAAATATCTAATAAGGGATGGGTAAGACCATGCACTCTGACTTCCCGTTTAAATATCTAATAAGGGATGGGTAAGACCATGCACTCTGACTTCCCGTTTAAATATCTAATAAGGGATGGGTAAGACCATGTACTATGACTTCCCGTTTAAATATCTGACAAGGGATGAGTAAGACGATGCACTCTGACTTCCCGTTTAAATATCTGACAATAGATGAGTAATACCATACACTCTGACTTCCCGTTTAAATATCTGACAAAGGATGAGTAAGACCACACACTCTGACTTCCCTTTTAAATATCTGACAAGGGATGGGCAAGACCATACACTCTGACTTCCCGTTTAAATATCTGACAAGGGATGAGTAATACCATGCACTCTGACTTCCCGTTTGAATATCTGACAAGGGATGAGTAAGACCAGCGGAAACTTGGTCAACTAATTCATCTCTATTAAATGTGCTCCATCTGAGAAAACTGAAGATTAGGAAAGACAAGTGTGACAAATTCCAAATATTTCAATTTTGATAATTTATCTATGCAGGTTTGGTTAATTTTTGTGTCTTAATTTTTAATGGGCGAGGGAAGAAATCGTCCATTTTCCCCCTTCCCTTTATATCATGTGATTAATTTTACAGCAAGTTCCCGAAGATGTATTGGGAATGAAGATTTGACAATATGTTTGACTTGCGATGTCACAGCTATTAATTAATAAAATGAAACACTGATGACTCTAATATAAGCTACAGAAAACCCCCTGATGCATACCCCATTTAATATTGAATTTATTTTTTTATCTCTACTTCGGTTGTTCCCGACCTATTGCAGCACAATGACGAAGCAGCTTTCTAAGGGATTAAGTTTTAATCCACGATTAAGATATCCGTCTTTTTTTTCGGATCAAGGCAATAAAACGTACAATACCGAATGGCAATAACGCTTTGTTCAGAGCGATTCACATATTCCAGGACGACATCTAAGCTAAGTTTCACTAATACCCCTCCACTCAAACACACACGACCCTATCCTTTAATATTTCGCGAGGTCGAGGGCTTAGGCTGAAACAATTGTATCATCTCTCGATTATCCGTAATGATTTCAATATTGCTTGACTGCAACTATAAAACCGGGACATTCCTATGCATCTAGGTTTCCAACAGCAAAAACTGACATTTTATGTCGTTTCTCTGACTACATAGTTGTGTTTTATATCAGGCATTGAGTACTTTATTCAGGAAAATCCGTTTGAATAAAACGCGACCCCGTCATCTAAATTCCCTTATCAGAAGAGAGCGTGTGTTTACGAGCCCCCCCCCCCCTGAAATATCTGACTATAATTGATTGGTAAATATTTCCTACAGTAAATTGTGTTGGCGTGTTATTATATTTTGCTTGCTGCATATAAAGGGTACATTTTTAGGTGTAAACACTAAAAATGAGATACATTTGTTACTTTCATTATTGCGTATGATGTTTGTATCTAATAACGCCGGGATACGTTTCAAATTTTCAAGTAATATGATCTCTGGTTATCCACCCACCAACCCTATCGTTTTTGAATTCTGACTTCTCCATAAAGATATGTTTTTTTTTTTGCTGTTTAAGTTTTTGCTCAAAATTGCTTATTTTCAACGAACGCATATTCTAAACTCAAAATGTCCAGTTTCACTAAACATCTTACATCGAACCTAGATTTCTACAATATTTTTTATTTCTTGATTATTAGCTATGTACACTGAACAATTAGGCAGGTATATACAGCAAAACGAAAACAACAAACTTAGTCATAATGAATTTAAATCAATTGAAACGTCTTTTTGTATCTCAGAAAGGGATGAGGTTTTCCTTAAATTTGAATCATTAGTGTATTTTGTTATATTTTGTAAGAAACTAATTCCTAAGGTTTAGTCTTTAAATGTTTGATACTTTTCATCTTTGCTGCTATCGCCTTCCCTGACAAAAGTCTCTTCTAAAAGAAGTAGCATACGCTAGAAATTTCAGAAACTCAATTTTGAAAAAGCATTTCTTAAACAAATAACGTAAAATAATAATAATAATAATAATAATAATAATAATAATAATAATAATAATAACAATAATAATAATAATAATGATAATAATAATAATAATAATAATAATAATAATAATGATAATAATAATAATAATAATAATAATAATAATAATAATAATAATAATAGTAATAATAATTGCACTGAATTATCGGCGTTTGTATTGTTTTTTTTATCATAATTCTTAAACAAATTACGGATACAAGGCTCATACTGTCTCATCATGCACATGGGAACATTAGCAAGCAAGACGCAATGTGTTTCATCATACACATGGAAATATTAGGAAATAAGGTAATATTGTGTCTCGTCATACATAGAGAAATATTAGGAAACAAGGTCATATGTGTCTCATCATACATAGAGAAATATTAGGAAACAAGGTCATATGTGTCTCATCATAAATAGAAAAATATTAGGAAACAAGGTCATATGTGTCTCATCATACATAGAGAAATATTAGGAAACAAGGTCATATGTGTCTCATCATACATAGAGAAATATTAGGAAACAAGGTCATATGTGTCTCATCATACATAGAGAAATATTAGGAAACAAAGTCATATGTGTCTCATCATACATAGAGAAATATTAGGAAACAAGGTCATATGTGTCTCATGATTCATAAGGAAATATTAGGAAAGAGCTCAATGTTTCTCATCACACATAGGTAGATATTAGGAAATAATGTCTATTGTGTCTCATGATACCATGGGAAATATTAGGCAACAAGGCTCAATGTTTCTCATCATACACAGGAAAATATTAGGAAACAATGTCAGATGTATTTCATCATACACATGAAAATGTTAGAAAAGGCCCAATGTATCTCATGATACACAGAGAAATATTAGGAAAGGTCTCAATGTTTCTCATCGTACACATGGGCATATTAGGGAACAATGCTCAAAGTTTCTCATCATACACAGTAAATTATTAGGTAACAAGGTCCAACGTGTCTCATGATAGAATAGGAAATATTAGGTAACAAGGCCCAATGTGTCTCATGATAGAATGGGAAATATTAGGAAATAAGGCCCAAATTGTCTCATCATATACATTGAAATATTAGTGGCTGTTTCATTGAGGCTTGAAGATAACCTTCACGATACTTTGGATTTTACCGCGACAACAATTTTATTTAATTAAACACGTGTTTGCAATTATGTTCAACACTCATTTTGCAAAACATAGACATCCTAAACTATCAAATGATACCTAATAAACATAGTAGGAATACAAGTAATGGAGAGGATCCATGGGAATATAATGTAGTAGCCGTCAAGTATGATCCTAATAAGTAAAATGAAGTACCCATTCAAGTACGATCCTAATGAATAAAATGAAGTACCCATTCAAGTATGATCCTAATAAGTAAAATGAAGTACCCATTCAAGTACGATCCTAATGAATAAAATGAAGTACCCATTCAAGTATGATTCTAATGAATAAAATGAAGTACCCATTCAAGTATGATCCTAATGAATAAAATGAAGTACCCATTCACGTATGATCCTAATAAGTAAAATGAAGTACC